>PVIW01002016.1:0-246604 GCA_004026585.1 Noctilio leporinus | reverse complement strand
AGAACCAAGTGTATGAATACAAGGAATAGGCCTTCAGTGGTCAGGGGGAACGGGGTTGCGGGGAGGGGGGAGGCAGAGGCAAAGAAGGGGAGCAGCTTAGACAAGAACCTAGTATAAAGGAACCATGGACATGGACAACAGGTGGGATTGACTTTGGGGGGAATGGGTGGGTGGGGAGGGGGACAGAGGGGAGCAAAAAGGGGATAGATGTAGTACAACAACAATAAAGTTAAAAAAAAAAAAAAAAGAAAAGAAACAATAATTGCCCATAAGGTTACCACATTGTTGCTCATTAGTAATGATACAGAACAACAGAACACAAAATATATAAGACATTGAGAATAATATGAGGACAATGTGATCATCTTTATACTGGGGAAATTTAAAGCATCTCTCAGACTCAGAAGGATCCAATAGACTAAAACAATAATTAATGATAAAAGGAGATGTGAAAGTGTGTAAGTTTGTCGTAGCCAGATGGTTCAGGTAAGTTGCGACATCATCCCATACGCCAAAAAGGCTCAGTCCCAGATCTGGGCATGTACCTCGGTTGCCCGTCCGGTCGTATTTGGGGAGCCTATGGAAAGCAACAAATCAACGTTTTTCTCTCTGTCTCTTTCAAAAATCAATAAACATACCCCAAGGTGAGGATTAAAAGTGCCTAAGTTTGTCACTAACATGACGCTACTCAATGCAGAGATGTCAAGAAAGGCAGCGTGGTACATTATCATGGGGCACTTCTATATGTATCATTATTTAATAGTATAATGCAATAAATAATTAAAATAATCATTCCACATAACTATTACTTTTGTTTTAAACATAATTTACATAATTGTAAATTTATAAAATTTTATTTTTATAGTACCTGGATTTAACAGTTAGGTTGTAAGGTTTCTGACACTTAAACAACGGTGAGCCCGGAGGATTTAGCTCTAAAAACCATGACCCTCTCTCACCCAAAAACTTACTCTGAGGCTCTGTCTCCAATTTGAAAATCTTTGGGGCCCCCAGTAAAGAGACAATTCAAACTATTTTTCCATTTCTTAGCAAGATCAAAGAATTTATCCCCTGTGAGTGAGATCAAAGCAAAGAGAGTTTCAATCAGAAATATATATTAAAAAAGTAGCATCTTATTTTATTCAAGCAACAAAAATGGCAGGGCTCCATAGTTTTCTATCAGCTTTTTTTAGAATTAGAGCTGAGAAGGGAAAGGTTTGTCAAAGCAATGTGTATCAATGCATTTATTTGAACTGAAGGATGAAATTGAACTTTTATGATTGAAGGAACTTAAAATGAACTTAAGAATGCCAGTATTCCCCCAAATCAATCTAGTAATATGAACAACAGTTTGTATGAAACTTGAGAAGTTATTTCTGATGTTTGTCGGAATGAGAAAAAATTTTCACCAAGAAGGTTTGAAAAGTGAAGACAATGTTTGAGTTAGAAAAACCAGATGAAATGCTGTATATGCAATGTTTTGCCCAGAAATTATTTACTAAATATAACTATTTTATATATCAGGTATTAAATGGATGCAAATGATATTTATAATATCAATGCAGCTCATGAAGTATCACAGCACAGTGAACACATATACTATACAACTCTAAGAGAAAGAAATATTACCAGTCAGTTTGAAATTGTCACTTGTGCTTCTCCCAACCCCACCCCTTTCCTCTTTCCACTTAGCAGTAACCATTATGCTGATTTTTTGCTTTTAGTTTTTGTCTTTGCTCGATCTTTGTTCTTTTTTTTTTTTTTTTTAAGATTTTATTTATTATTTTTAGAGAGAGGGGAAGGGAGAGAAGCATCAATGTATGGTTGCCTTTCACCTGCCTCCAGCTACGGACCTGGCTTGCAACCTGGTTATATGCCCTGGCTGGGAATCGAACCAGCGACCTTTGGGTTCGCAGGCCAGCGCCTTGTCCACTGTGATACCAGCCAGGGCTGATCTTTGTTCTTTAAAATATGTTTGTACTGTTAGTCATGTATTGAGTAATTTGGGATGAGTTTCAACTTTATCTAAATAGCATTATACTTGAGTATTTTTCCACAGTATGCTTTTGTTTTGTTTTTTCTCCATAGGAAGGTTTTTCTAAGACTTAGTCATGTGTGTGCCTGTAATTCTTTCATGCTCATCCTTACTATTTCATTAAGGAGTGCTCAAGAATTTATTTATTCACTTTATTATTTATATTCAATAGTCATTTCCAGTTTTTATATTCTCACTGACAGCATATCTAGGAACATTTATACCTATCCACTTGTGCATATATGCAAAATTTTCTCTATTTAAGCAACATAGGAGTTGAATTGTGGGGCCACACAGTATGCATGTCTTCACATGTATAAAATAATGTTAATGCATTTTTCACGTTTGCATATATTTAATCCTTCACCAGATTTGCATAAATGTACTGCTTTTCATTTTTTATACCTTCACTGATATAATATAGTCAGATAATTTTTGTTTATTCCAAACTGGTGCATATGCATAGGTTTCTCATTTTATTCTTGGTTTATATCTTTTTCTGATTTTAGTACTAATGAATCTGAGCATTTTTTCAAGGTTTTTTTTTTTTTTTTTTTTGCCATTTTAGTTTCTTCTTCAGTAAATGACAAACTTTTTCAGTTTTCTATTCTACTGAAAATGTACCATTTTTAGCCCTTGCACTTAAGAGATTGTTTTTACTGCTATTGAATTTTTGCTTGATAGTAATTTTCTTTTAGTATCTGGATTCCACTGTTGTTAAGAAGCCAGCAGTCAGTCTAATTGTTGTTCCTTGAAAGGTCATCCCTTTTTTCTCTCCAATGAGATCATTTATTTGGTGTTCTTTTGCATATAGTTGTGCAGTTCTTTGCACTTAAACTTTTGAGGATTCATTTGACTTCTTGAATCTGAATGTCTTTAATCATTTCTGGAAAATATTCAGCAACTACATATTCAAATATAAACTTCTTTGCACTTTCGCAAATTTGGTTAGACATGTTATTCCCTATCATTCAATCCTCTAGGTCTATATAGCTTAAGATCTTTATTTTTAAGCTCTTTTTCTACTCCTGTCTCTGAGTGTTCTGGATAATTTCTACGTAATTATCTTAAAAGTTCATTATTATGTTCTTTAAGTGGCTCTAATCCATTGTTAATCTTGCCTACACTTTTTGCACTTCTTGATAAATTTGGGAATTGTATATTTCCTAAAGTAATAGTAACCTTGCTCTTCTGAGAAAAATCCAATTTAGTTATGAAGTTAAAATTTTATTTATTATTGAATTTACTTTACTAGTATTTTATTTTATTTTACACCTGTTTATACTGAGATTGTATAATAGTTTCTTTCTTATATTCTCCTTGAATATTTGTCTATGAATAGACAAACAGACAATTTGTACCAGATAGTCTTTGCTGTTGAGACTGTCCTGTATATTTTAGATGCTTGGCAGCATCCTTGGCTTCTTTCCAATACATTTCAATGGCTCCTTACCTTATCCTCTATTTGTGAAAGCCCAGAAATGCCTCAAGACAAACTATCCCTGGGGAGAAAAATGTCCCAAGTGAGAATCACTGAGCTATCAGGATCATGAGAAAAAGCACAGAACATTTTACAAAATGTATGGCCTATATTCAAAACTGTTAAGGATAGAAAAGACAGGAAAAAACTGTGAAGCTGTGTCACAGATTGGAGGGACCATAGTCAATATGAAATGATTTTCTTGTCTGAAAGGATAAAATGAAGACATGTTTGTGAAAGTTGTTGAAATATGAATGGAGTTTATGAATTCAATGTTGAAGTATCAGAGTTGATTTTCTGCCTTTGGAGGGTTGCATGAAGGTTGAAAAGATTGACTTTGGTTTGGGAAGTATATGTAAGTATTTAGGGCAGTACAGTGATAATGCATCAAAAAAAAGGCAGTTACTGCTACTACTACCACTAATAATAATAGGGTGGGGCAACAGAGAGAGAAAACAATAAAGTATAATATTTACAGTAGAGGAATCCAAATGAGGTTGATAGAAAAGCTCTTTGTAGTGCTTTTCAACTTTTCTCTAAGTTTAAATTGTTTCCTTATGAGTTACTTAAAGAGTATATGTTGCTTATTTTTCAAAGCACTGAGAGTATGTAAAGCTCTGTATCATTTATTGAGAGTCTAGAGAAAAAGTGCTGGAGATATAAGAAAAAAGGTATACTAGCAATAAGTACATTTTAAAGAAAAAAGGTGTTTTATTATTTTTAATTGAGGTTTTAAGCATATATATTGGTATTATTTAATGCTTATATGTTAGTTGCTTTACATGTGATATTCAACTTTCCCCCCCTTCATGATATGACTATCTGCCTCTGAAACTCCCCAACCCATGCTCGCATCACATAGGAAGTGGCTGTGCAGAAGAGAAGGGGTATATATATTGATATATATATGATATATATCGATATATATCATATATATATCAATATATATCATATATAAAGAATCTCAGATTCTTACATCAATCAAGTTAATACTTGAAGGAACAGAAAAATAGAGGGGAAAAAACAGAATTCTTCCAAAAATCACAGGGAGTCTGTTTCAGTACATGAGACATTTTAAGAGTCAGAAAAAAATGAAGTATTTAAAAGACGAACATACTTCAACATGACTAATTGATATTTGAATATTAGAGAAAAATGGCTGAAAGTAAATTAGTTCATTTCATAATTAAATGAAAATATTCTAGGCCTAGGGAATGTGCTTGCAATGGTGTTTCCCAATTTTTAAAATTTAACCAAATGGTTTACTTTTTCAAGATAATCAATCTTCTATGTTTTTAAAAGTATTTGCTTTAAATTGAAAAATGTGTATTTTTATCATAAAACAATGTACCCAACTTAGTAATCCCTTTGGGAGGCATTCTTATTTTATTTTATTTATTTTTTATTTTTTTAATATTTTGTTTATTATTTTTTGAGAGAAGGGAAGGGAGAGAGGCAGAGATGGAAAGAGACATCTATGTACGGTTGTCTTTCACCTGCCTCCAGCTACAGATCTGGCTGGAGACCTGGGTTGCAACCTGGTTATGTATGTGCTCTGGCTGGAGAGTTGAACCAGTGACCTTTGGGTTGGAGGTATTTTTAAAATCCACTCTTTAGTAAAGTCAGATCTCTTACAATGCCCATATATCTTAGACATGAAATACTGCATATTATATGTAATATTTAATAAATATATATTATATATGAATATAAATATATCAGTAAAAATTTCATTTATATACATTTAGTATTTATATGTATAAATATATAACATTTAATGTTAAGTACTTATATAAATATAATATTAAGTGCTGAGTAGATAAACACTAATATTTATTTATGTGTACACATAAAAATACATAAATGATATATATAAATGATAATATATCACTAAATGATAAATTCATTCCTAGATACCATATGCTGACTGATAAAAAGATCAGGCTGTGGGATCTAATATGAGAGTTTAGTGATATTAATTCTACAATCGAGCTATTTGATCCAGTTACAAACAAATCACTAGTGTGAAATTTCTGCCAGATTGCAAATATTAAACATAATGAGTAAAGGGGGCCTGGCTGGTGACAAGCTAGAGTTTTGGTTATGGCTTTTTCACTATTAGCTGATAATTTTGGAAAAGTTATACTACCTTTCTAAACCTATTTATTCCACTATAGATAGAGTAAATACATAGTATGTACTTCATGGGATTATTGAAAGAGCTAAATAAAATATTATGTGTAAAAAGTTCTTAGTCCAAGAAAATTCTCAAATTGCCTGCAATTTTCACAAATACTGGCTATTAGTTTGTGAAGCAATTAAACAAAAAATGTATCTGCTAGTGCTTTAATCTTAACAGGCAAATGGAACTTTCATTCCCGATTACAGAAGTTATATGTTGAATTCATTCACTCTGGGTAGAAGGTAACCCCTGTGTATTATTTTGGAGGTTATGGTCTGATGAAGGGGTAGTTCTGAGAGAGACTTGGTCACTTACCTCTTACCTCTGTTGAAGCATATCCTTCCAATTTCACCTATGATCAATTAAATACAGATCAATCTTCTTAATATGTTGCTCAAATCTCCTCAGACTTACTTTTCCAGTCTGTATCAATAGTCTCTTATCATTAATATTAGTATGTCATCATTTCCAATTTTCAGCTACATTGAAGTTCTTCCCACATTCTGCACACATACTGCCATCTTTCCTTTACTTACAATGTTCCCCTGACATGAGTTTTTCTTATCCCACTTATTTTCTTTAGAACTCCTACCCAAGTTCAAGGGGTGATGTGTATCTCACATTTCCTAATTTAACCAGCTGAAATTAATTGGCCTCTTCAAAGCACACTCTCCATAGCTCACTTAGTCTGACAGGGTTCCTTCTAGGAAGGATGAGTAGGTTGCTTGGAGAGGGCTTGTGGAAACTGAAAAGCGACTGGCTCCACTGCGTGGTAAGATAAAGAGATACTCTGGAGTCTGCATAAAGGGCTATGTTCATAGTTACAATGCATTCTTCTCCTCTTGGACTGTGGGCATGAATTCAGTTATCTGACAGGCACCACCACAGGATAAAGTAAGGAGTCCACAAATGGGTAACATAAAGTAAGTGGGTCAAGGTACAATTGTGGAACTTCCCACTTGAACCATTTTCATATCAAGCTGGTAATGCTTGTTAAACAAGATGCCCTTGTGCATTTTGCTTAAATATTACTTATCCTTTACTTGCTATGCTCTTTAGTAAGTACTGAGAGGTAACAGCATCAAAACCATATAATAGATGATATTAACTGAGGGCTTACATATGCCAATCACCATGCAAAGCACTTTGCATGCATTTTAAATTTGTAAGTAATTCTTATGATAGCCCCATAAATGAGATGCTATTTTTAATTCCAGTTTACTGATGAAGAAATTGAGTCTGCTCAGTGTCACTATCTAGTAATTATCAGAAACACTATATATAGCTCATTCTAAAACCTAAGTATTATCTACCAGGTAATTTTCCTATATTACTTATGTGACAAAATTGATTTTAAGGTTATAAAAACAAAATTGAGATGAAATTTATTATGTCATCTTATGAGACATAAGCACTTTTAAGTAAGAGTGCTCAATTAATAATTATGTTGGTTGAAATGGGTTCCTTAAGTCATTTTCATGGTTAAAATTCCTTGAACCATATTTAACTTATGCACAAAGTCATGAGATCTAACTATTAACTATTCATCATTGAAATTATATAAAAATTGGTTAAGTATAAATTTTGATTTCTTATATTGCTCCATAAATGGAAGCAAAAGGATTTGATAAATCCATATCTGACAGTCAGTAATACATTTGCATTTGTGTCTCAAATAAATTGGGTAAGCTGCATTGATTGATGGCATATGGATTTAAATATAAAGCCACAGAGTATAACTTTGTAAGTGATATGGAAAATACTTCAGAAAAAATAATTAGACAAAAATTATTTCCTACTTCATACCATTATAAGACCAATTCAAAATTATATATTAAATGGGTTGCAAATGGAAACTGGCCAAAATTTTAGCCTTATCTCAGCATAGCTTGTCTTTTGAGATTTTCTAGGCCTTTTGTGGTACCACATTTCCTTTTGTTGAATTATCGGACTATGTGTATTTTTAATAGTTCCTTAAAATAATCTAACCAGCATGCACAATTGATTAAAGTCATTAGAATCTATTTAATAAAACTATGATTGCACCACTTAAAAATAGGTATTTAATGTTCAGCTCCTGGAGTGCCATTAAGCAATTATATGCTAATATTATATAAATATCTGACTAAAATTTCTGCAGCATTCATTAATTATGTTATTGTCTATAAACCACTTAATTAATTGGATATACATTGTAAGTTGAGAAAGAAAATATTATGGCATTCTTTGGGGATATTTTATTTTTCCACATTGTATTTTTACAGTAACTAATTAATCTACTTAAAGCTATTTATATTGAACTAGTTCTGATGAATTATGCCATCCTCTTAACAATATTTACAAGAACTTTTCTATACCTAAATGTGGAGTTTCATGCTTCCCTAGAATAACTAACATGGCAGCAGTTGTCACAGTAAGACCACCAGGTCACCACATACACCATGTTATTGCACTGTAGTTAGAATTACAAGAGATAACCTGCTTTCAGCCTTGAATGTGTGTTCATTTTTCTCTGGCTGGTTATTTGTAGGTTCACTAGAAGAATAATTTAGCCTCAATAAAGACTAAAAATAATTAAAGTAAAAGAAAGTACTTTTATTGATAAAAGTATTTGTGAATACTGGAAAGATGCTCCAAAAAGGATTATTTTTTCTTTAAAAATAACTAATTATATTATGTTCTTTTGAACTGCTAGCTACTACTCATTTCCAACTTTGGGTGAAATTTATTTTTGGTATAGAAATATAATTTATGATGAAGAATAACCTAACCACTTGAATTATGAAATAAAACAATGTTTTGATAACCCTGATGCTACCTAATGAATCTATCCATGGATTAGATGGATTAGATGGAATTAGATGGATTCCATCTAATTATGTCTTATGCTGGAGATTGAGAAAATGGCCAAGGTAACATGAATATATAGATTATTGTAAATTACTTTCCATTAATTCATCCTACCCCTTTACCATACACTTAATGGAAAGAAACTGAATTAGAATATTCTCCTGATTTTTTAAAAAGAAAATTGTGATTGAAACTAGAATAGGCTAAGTATTTCTCAATAGAAGTAGAACATATAGGTTATAAAATAAGAAAACTTAAGTAATGTATGTAAACCCTACACTTGCATCTAACATGTGAACTTTAGCCAAATGCACTCTGCTAGACCTGGTATTTCAGTTTATTTTGAATTATTATTTATTTTTCAATCTGTTAGCTCAATGGTTACCACGTTAAAACTAGTAAATCAGTAAGGTTTGAACACTCAATGACTGTAACCTCATCCCTTACCTCATCTTTGCTGTGCAAATAATATTGGCCTGTTGTCTCACAAGATTCATCAGTGAATAAGTATAATTGAAAGTGAATAAAATCTAGTATTTTGCTTAATTATTTAAGTTTAATGCTGTAAAGTTTTTGAAAGCTAGCCTAATCAAAGTTGCTAAGTGGGGGTAGGGGGGTTGGTGGAGAAGGTGACAGAGGGAAGGAAACAGGGGATGGATGTAAAAAAAAAAGTTGTTAAGTGAAAGAAGCCAGTCAGAGAAAGGCAAATACCATATGAACTCACTTACATGTGTAGTCTAGGGAACAAAATAAACTGAACAACAAAATAGAAGCAGAAGCATGGTAAGTGGAACAGACTGAGAGCTATCAGAGGGGAGGAATTGGAAAGAGTTGATGGAAGAAGGTGAGGGGATTAGTCAAAGAACATATATGCACAACCCTTAGATACAGACCACAGGGTGGTGATAGCCAGAAATAAGGAAGAGCTGGGGCTCAGAGGAGAGGGGCAATAGGAGGGAAATGAGTACATCTCCAGTAAGGTCAACAATAAAAATAAAGAAAAAATGTTAACAAAAACCCTATAAAAACAAAAGTAGGTATGCTTTATTCATACCTGAGTCATTGTACTTTGAATTGCATGGTGGGAACTCTTCAACTCAAAGTTTCAACCAGTAAAGAAAATAAACATGGTGCTTCCACACATCAGTTGTGATCACATTAACCACTATGTAAATGCATACTTCCCACATACATATGTGTTGTATAAAGATTCTAGTCATTGATATCCTTTTTCATTTACATGGATATAATGGGTGAAATTTTTTGAATCATGGTATATCACATAAAAAAAGAAAGAGAAATAGTTGTAGGGTTTTTAGGCTTTTTGACAAAATATCCCCATAAACCCAGCTGTCAATGGGATGACACCATAAGATTCTAAATGACAAGTATTGTGTCTTTTCTATATTTTTCTCACCCATCTCTAATGTTGGCACAGTAGTGTTCTATGTGGTTATTTACAATATGGACACTCAGACACTTGATGTTCTCACTATTGTAAATATTTGCTATGAGAAAAAAAGCTAATTAAAAAAAATTATTTTATTTTAGAGAGAGGGGAAGGAAGAGAGGCAGAAAGAGAGAGAGACATCAATGTATGGTTGCCTTTCACCTGTCTCCAGCTACGGACCTGGCTGGAGACCTGGCTTGCAACCTGGACATGTGCCCTGGCTGGGAATTGAACCAGCGACCTTTGGGTTCAAAGGCCAGCGCCTTATCCACTGTGCCACCAGCCAGGGCCCAAGAGCTAATTTTTGGTAAATTGTTCAGACCTATAAACATAACATGTACAACTGCAGTGATAAGTCATAGGTTAAGTTGCAGGCAGAATGTCTGAAAAACTTGAGCTGTTTTCACAGTTTTTCGTCACTAAGGCCTCAACAATCAGGAGCCTTAGGCTGCTTCTTGATGCAGCCAAAGTAACTACTTGGGTGAAAGTTATCAACTTATAGATAAGGTGTCTAGGCCACAGTTCTAATCTAATTCTTTTCATAAATATTTAACCTAAACATGTCTTTCAAAAATACACAGACTTTTCTTAATCAGATGGTATGGCTTGTTTTAATATGGAAATAAAACTTTAAATATATCAGCCCATAAAAGCACTCAAGAGTCACACCTAGGAGCATGTTCTTCAGAAGCTGTGCTCTACTCTTAGGATAGAAGTAACCAGGCAAGGACCTGGATCTGGACCAGACTCTGATTGCTACGGTGAGCTGCCTGGGCATCAGAACTTGAAGAGGGTCCAAATTAACACTACAATTTGTAGGAAATCTCTGGCACCAAGGAACCAGAGGAGAAACTAACAGTATAGGAATTTCATGGAAAGGATGTTGAATAAAGGACAACTGAGAAGGTGAATGAGAAAAGATGATAATACTCTGTCTGGAGAATAGGAGAAGTCTGCTGTACAGAATCCTACAAAGTAAAATAAATAACTCTTTATGTGTATTTCTGAATAATAGCACTTACTACATTCTTTTAAATGCTTCACTTAAAGGTCAAAATATAATTTTAGTTTTCTAAGATTCAAGACATTATCTTGCAAGTCAATATGTAATTTCTTTGTTCTATTTTAGGGTCTTACAATTTATTTAGTACTTTGATTGATAAATGTTTGCTATTTACATAATGCTATCTTGGTTAACTGCCAATTTGTGATTGATAAAATTACAGATAATTCTTCATGACAGATGATATGATTATCCAGATGTGGAAACCATGAAGCATCAAACAGTATGTTAAAAATACCAAAAGGGATAATTTTGTGCATTTGTATTTTTAATGGGCAATTTATCCTGTTTTTACATGATTGGGCACTGGAGTCAGACCAACGTTTAATTAAATACAAATAACTAAGTACCCCTTCATCAAATTAAAAATGAACTATCTCTCCTCTTTACTTCCTTAAAGCTATTAAGATCTTACTTTTATTCCAGATGTACTAAAATTTCATAACAATGTCACCTAATTGTGAGTCTTTTTACGTTTATTTTGTTGGCTTCTTGGTGGTGACTTTCCTTCAGAAAATTCCATATTCTTCAGTTTAATAAGATTTCATGAATCATTTCTGTGCCAGTTTGCTTCCCTCCATCTCTCTTTCTGTAACTCATGTTTGAACACGAGGGTGATCTTTTAATTAACTAATTAATTTCTTCTTGTTCTTTGGGGCAGATTTTCTCAATTTCATCCTCCTCCTTTTTTTGAGTCCCAATGATCTCATCATCATTCAGGTGTTTCTTATTTCTTTTTTTGACTAAGGTCCTTCTTTTTAACTGACATCCCTTTCCCTTATCGCTCTCAATTCAACTTCCATTTTGCTACAATGTTAATCTTCCTAAAATTTAAGTTAAACTATATTATTCAAAAGATGTGAAGATTTTTAAAATTTTATCTCGTATTTTTTCCTTAGAATATTCCCTGAGTTCAGACACAGAGGGTGAGTTAACATTTCCCAAACATCCAAAAATCATGTTACTTTTGCAGCTCATGTACTTCTTTTCTTCTACCTCAATTTTGATCTCTTCCTTCAAGACTTATCTAAACATCATTTCTGCATAAAACACATTGTGTGAAATTGTGACCTCTGTCTCATCTGAACCCTCATATGCACTTAGTAAATTGTATCTATGATACTTATTCTGTATCATGAAATTTGGTTATTAAAACATTTGTCCTATTCTTCTTTTCTTCTCTTCCCTTTTCCCAATAACTCTTATCCACTGGATAAGAAAAACTGCTGCTTTGAGATGCAGGAATGGAGTCTCAGCTGCTTGTTCTCTCCTCATTTGTTGCCACATGTCATATAAATGCTTTCTCTTAAATCATGTTTAAGATGCTATTAACAGATTGCTCAGTAAAGGGTGGTAAAAATACAATCAAAACACAGAATCACTTTCATCCAATTTCTCCACAAATTAATAAAAATGGATGGGGAAAGGCACTTCAAATTTTACCAACATGTGAGGGTCACAACGAACACAAATGTTTGGTGGAGTCCAAGGGGAGGCCTTAAGCACACACCAGTCTCCATGTTGGAGGTGGTAAATCTATAAAATCCCAGTGATTTTCATGATACTTTCATCAGATTCCAATATTTGAAGAACAATAGGTGGTATAGGTATTCTCTGGTGTAGGATTGGTGCAAAATATATCTGTCAAAGGAAGTGAGATGCGTGTGAACAATTCACTCTATTAATATGGAAGTTATATCATCTTACATTAATAAATTTCTCAAGTGCTTCTTATTTTGTGAAAGCATTCATCATCTTCATCATGTAACACAGTCATTTCAAAGGGAAAAAAAAATTAAAGCCTTTTTTTAAGATTTTATTTATTTATTTCTAGAGAGAAGGGAAGGAGGGAGAAAGAGAAACATGGACTGGTTGCCTCTTACACACCCTTAACTGGATACCTGGCCCCACAACCCAGGCATGTGCCCTGGCTGGAAATTGATCCTATGAACTTTTGAGTCTTAGACTGATGCTCAATCCACTGAGCCACACCAGCCAGAGCTAGGAAAAGAGGTTTTAAATTTACTTCAATTTTACTTCTACCATACATATTTCTAATGTTTACAAATATTAAAAATAAAATCAAAAACAAAGTAACCTTTTTTATAAAACAGAATATAGAAACACATTAAAATGATTTTTATTTTTTATGTTTGTCAAAAACATCTGATGAAAGGCAACCATACACTAATGTTTCTCTCCCTCTCTGCCTCTCTCCTTTCCCCTCTCTCTGAAAACTAATAAATAAAATCTTTTAAAAAATTATAAAAATATCTGAAAGGCAGTATTTTATAATGGCTAAAAACAGCATTTGGAAATATCTTCACCTATGGCAAACACACTTGCCAAGGTGTTTGTTGTTTACTATTATAGGTAATAACCTCTCAACCCAGCACTTTTACGGCTACTAAAATATACACTTCTGTGGAGATGAACAGAGAATTTTTAGAAAAAGCCACATTTAACCAAATTGCAAGGACAAACTGCCTTTCTAAAGTGTTCTTTTATGTGTTCTTCATGCTCTGAAATTTCTCCCCAATGTAAAGATCTAGAGAAATATGAAAAATCTACAGGATTATTTATTTGTTAGAATAAATTAAGGCTGAACTATAACATTGTGAGAGAGAAATGGGCACTACTGCTGCCTTTAGACAAATTAAAAAAATAGTCATTCTCTTAAACAGTGTATAAAAATTAGTGTAACTTTTTATTTAATGAAGGTAAAAAGCTAAAAAAAGCAATAGCATTTGGTATCCTATATTTATCATGGAATCACAATCGGCCGTTAACTATTAACAATGATAGTTCAGTCCAGTTTAATAACTTCTGTAGGATTCTGTTCCAGAAGAACAATGGATTTCTTATCCATAGAAATAAAGTGAGAAAATGTAGCAAAGTAATTAATGCAGAAAGCAGAATTTAGAATTTAGTATATGCTCAGTAAATTATACTAATTATCACATCTCTGCTTAGAATTTTAATATAGTAAATAAAGATGCCCACAGGGGAAAAAAAAACTTATTTTCAACAGTGAATGTATATAAAAATTGCCTTGGTTAATTTGGCATATTCAAATAAAAATTATCTTAATTTGTCTCCAATTTTTATCCTATTAGTGTACTTTTTGTTGTTATTTATTAGGAGTTTGAGGTAGGAGATCCATTAGGAGCTGTTATGGAAGTCTTCTTGAGAGATAATGAACTCTGTTAATCAAAGTGTATTTATGTTATTAATTGTAAATGTTTTCAATTGGTCAGAGTTTGAAACATGATGCTCCTTCAATGAAATGAACAGGAGTTGTTTTGAAGATAGGTGTCATCTGAAACTGTTTATAAGCAATAATGTATGCTTGACAGTCAAATTATTATTTTGTAACTGGGAAATAATTCTTGCATCTCAGGAATGTTTTGAACATTACATTATAAAGAAGTTCTCTTTGTATTATATTACAGTCAGAGCATGGAAACTGCGTGCTTGAGAGCTCTCCCACATTTTAAACACATGACATTACAGTTAAGTTGAGAGGTTCATCATTTGCTAATAGCACTTAGCTCAATGCAGATTTAGGACCCCTTTATGTTAAGCATGTTTCTAAAGCTTCTTTTAAAATATATTTTTGTTCGAAGGCATTTTTATATTTCAGATAATGGGTGTTTCTATCTCTTTTAAAGTGATTACAACATGAAATTTCTTTTCCAAATACATTGAAGTATATATAAAATAAAGAAGGAAATTGAACAGATAACTGTAAATTACTATGCATCAATGTGGACTTTTAAACTTAACACTTTATATACTTTTGGGGGATGGGATAGCAGTTTTAGGTTCATAGCAAAATTGAGAAGATACAGATAGTTCCCTACATACCCCCCGCCCACATACATGCATAGCACCTCTCACTATCAACATCTGGGACAAGAATGGAACATGTGTTACCACAGATGAACCTACATTGGCACTTCATCATCTAGAGTCCATAGTTTACATTAAAGTTCACTCTTGGTGTTACACATTTTATTGGGTTGGGCAAATATCTAACAATACGTATCTATTTTTGTTTTTAATTCACTCTGCTGTAAAAATACTCTCTGTACCTCCTAGTCCCCTCCCAACCCTCAACCCAGGCAACCACTAACTTTTTCATTGTTTCCATAGTTTTGCCTTTACAAGAATGTCATATCATTGAATTTGTACAGTACCTAATCTTCTCAGAACGGCTTCTTTCAGTTGGTTATATGCATTGAAGTTTTCTCAATGTTTTTTCATGCACTGGAAACTCATTTCTTTTTAGTGCTGTATAGGATAGTTCTTTTTCAAAGCTAGGTTTATATTATTAGTTTGAGAGAAGTTAAAGATGTTCATATATTTTTTTAAGATTTTATTTTATTATTTTTAGAAAGAAGGGAAGGGAGAGAGACAGAGAGGGAGAAAGACATCAATGTATGGTTGCATTTCACCTGCCTTCAGCCATAAACCTGACTGGAAACCTGGTTTGCAACCTGGTTATGTACCCTGGCTGGGGAATCGAACCAGTGACCTTTGGGTTCCCAGGCCAGCGCCTTATCCACTGTGCTACCAGCCAGGGCTAAAGATGTTCATAATTTTAAAGAATATATTTTATATGTTATAAATATTTATTGAAATAAAATGGAAAAGGTAAATTATAGTATAGTATAAATCTATGTTAAAGTAACTCACAAAGTGAGAAATACAGAAAGAAAAATTAAGACTTGATGGCTTCGGCATTAATAATACACTTTTAGGTGGCTGATAACTTTTAAGTGTGAATTACAAAAAACTCTAGCTGAGAATGTTAATTAAAAAAAATTGGATAAGTATGTTTTACTTTGTTGCATAATCATAATTTTTAAAAAGATATTATTTATTATTTTCAGAGAGAAGGGCAGGGAGAGAGGAAGAAAGAGAGAGAAGCATCAATGTATGGTTGCCTTTCACCTGCCTCCAGGTAAGGACCCAGCAGGAGACCTGGCTTGCTACATGATTATGTGCTTTGACTGGAGAATCGACCTAGCAACTGTTGGGTTGACATGCTGGCGCCAATCCACTGAGCCACACCAGCCAGTGCTGCATAACCATCATTTTGAAGGATACAGATTAAAGTTATTTTTTTCTTGATAATTGTGAGTATGTTTTCATTGTAGCAAACACTGGCAGTAGATTCACACTAGGCAAGGAGAAATATCAGCTGAATAGGCAAGATGGCTGTGTTTAGCCTTTGAAACAAATAATTCTGTATTTTAGATAATTTTTTATGTAAATGACTGGTGGCAGAATATGTCACCCTAAAATATGTTTCTTTGCCCTATGGATTATTTTGAGCTGATTATTTTGAGAAACACATTTCATAGAAGAAGCTCTAAAAATAGCTTTTTGGAAGGGAAATTTCTATTTATAAAGGAAATCTTCATTG
Organism: Noctilio leporinus; assembly: GCA_004026585.1. Lineage (NCBI taxonomy): Eukaryota > Metazoa > Chordata > Mammalia > Chiroptera > Noctilionidae > Noctilio > Noctilio leporinus. The sequence continues at coordinate 230,113 of PVIW01002016.1, read as the reverse complement.
CATGGGTGTCTTCCTCTCTATATCAGGAAGAAAGTGTGACCATATCACAACTTTTACCAACAGAGAAGGCACTGACTTAAATCAGCAGAATGAACCTTGTTTTTGTTTACCATACTTTTCCTGGTCACCTCCCCACAACTAGCCATTCCCATATTCTTTTCATTTTTTCTGAGCACAACATTTAAGCCTGAATTCTAAACCACCTCCAGAGATTACTCATTTTTCCTTATCTCCCATGTACACAAGGTATACAAGTTAACAAACTTCTGTTTTTCTCTTATCAATCCTTATTTTGTTATAGGGCTTCCATCAGAGACTTTAGAAGAGTAGATAGGGAGAAAATTATATTTTCCTTCCTCCAGTCCTCCAACAAAATACATTAGAATTAATATCTTCTCTAGCTAATGGCATTTAAAAATAATAAAGAATTGACTACATATAAATATTTACTTTTATTTATTAAATATTGCATGAAAAATACTGTTCTTCAACTAAGAGAATTGTATTGATAGATGGTTTTCAAGTCTCGAAACGATTTATACCTAATTCTATGTAAAAGCCATTAATTTGGTTTTCAAGGTGAGAATATATATGAAGTTAGTTCATCTTGGAGAGTACAGTGGCAAATCCTATTTCTGAGCATCAGATAAACTGAAAGTCTTTTGACATTTTCTGGGGTCTCCTTGGATAACTGATCACTCCTCTTTTGAAATTTTTCCAATGGTAAAGTAATTTGGTCATACTTTATCATATGAAACTGGGAATTTAAGTTCAGGCATTGAAACAGGTCCAAAGTTACATCCTAAAGAAAATTTTGTATTTGAGTATATTCACCCATGGCAGAAGTGCTAATACTATATTTTTGTTCCTTTCATTGCAATAAGAACCTCAATTTTTAAGTGGGCATTTGCCAGCTAAAAGATTCTATTTCTCAGCATCCTTTGTGGATATAGTCAATGACCATGTTCTGACGAAAGAGATGTAATTGGAAGCGTTGTGTGCAACTTCTAAAATACCTGCTACTTGGATCCCTTTTTTTCTCTTCCCATTCGATAAATGCAAAACTTATGCCTAGAAAATGAACACTATCTTGAATCATGAGCCTGCATACTAACAGTCATTGGCAAAACAAGAGAGAAGAAGCCTGGAACTCCGATGAACCTGAAGTACCATACCATACTTGACTATCTACTACAAGTTTCTTTTATCTAGGAGAACATTACTACCTTAATTAATTAGCTGTTGGCTATTGTTGCTGTACACAAGTAAACTTAAGGCACAAGTGGGATACTTTTTCCACTTTAGACTTTTGTTGAGGTGAGGTAAGAAAAATTTGTCATTGCATGTGTTTTATATATATATATATGTTATATTATATATATACACATATATAAATTATTAATTTACGTGAGCATATTATGTATACTATTTATATCATTTATTAAATTTATTATAGAATTATATTATGTATATAAAGTATATAATTATATATAATTTATAAAATATATTATAGAATATATAAACAAATGATGAAAACTATAAAGCTTAATGAAAACCATAAAAGTCATAAAAGAGCATTTATTTCTCTATTTGCAAATGCTTTACCAGATATTTTAAAACCCCACTGCTTTGTTCCTTGGGCTATCTTTTAACTGCTGCCTGCCATAAACCCAGTTGAATTTTCAGTCATATTCAATTAACATGTGTTAAGGCCCATTCTGTCACACACATTCTGATTCTTTAAACATATACATTCCTCACAATCACTCTGCAAGGTATGTGCTATTTCTAGTTTTACCATGAATGAGAAGCTCAAGAGGAATCTAGTGTCTAAACGCTTCCTGTTGGTGGGGCTCCTCAGGCCAGTCTGTCTGGGAGGCATTCCTTCTATACCACTCAGATAAGGGGTCACTCTGCTTCCTTGTCTGTGTTAATGTATGATTACCACATGATGCAAATCAGTCCATTCATAGACAGTATTTTTTAAAGTTTGGATAGAGTATTTGGATCCATCCTGAAAGTATCAAGCTAATGTCAATATAATTAAAACACTTTGTGCAGCAGATACTTTCAGGACAGACCTCATATATTGTTTTTTTATTTTTAAAATATTTTATTCATTATTTTTAGAGAGAGGGTGAGAGAGGGCGGCAGAGAGGGAGAGAAACATCAACGTGTGGTTGCCTTTCACCTGCCTCCAGCTGGGAACCTGGCTGGAGACCTGGCTTGCAACCTGGTTATGTGCCCTGGCTGGGAAAACCTAGCTAGCTTTGGGTTCGCAGGCCGGCACTCATATGTTGTTTTCAATACAGCAAACTAATCTATAATTTCCAAGTAAAAATTTATTTTAGTATTTGGGCTCACATAAAGCACAGAATCCCAGTTTCTGATTAAATAATTTCAAGTGTTTGAGGCCAACTACCACACTCCTTTGTAAAACTTCCCTGCTGGGGTGCAGTATCTCTAGTTACTTCACATTTACCACATTACATGATTTGACTCCTTCACACTTCTAGATTCATTGACATAAATTAATATCATATTAATTTATTTAAAAAATTATTTATTAATTTTAGAGAGAAGGGAAGGGAGAGAGGAAGAGAAGGAGAGAAACAGCAATGCATGGTTGCCTTTCACCTGCCTCCAGCTATGGACCTGGCTGGAGACCTGGTTTGCAACCTGGTTATGTGCCCTGACTGGGAATTGAACCAGTGACCTTTGGGTTCACAAACCAGGGCCTTATCCATTGTGCCACCAGCCAGGACGAAATCATATTAATTTAATTGGATTGCTTGTTCAGTTGATAAGTTAACATTTAACTTCTTTTAAGTGTTATAGTTCCATCTATAGTCTCTATTAGTAAAAAGCAAAACAAAATGAAAAAAGGTAATTAGACTTAACCTGAAAGAAAATCAAAGACAAAAAACATGACTCCATGTAAAGGTGTTTTAATGACCCCTGTTGTGTTAAATATAGTGCATGGGAAAATAATGTGTCTGTAACTAATTTTGTTTCAAAGAAGATATCTATGATTGTAATTTGAATATGATGGATGAGCCTGCTATTCTAATGCCTGACACCCACCTGATATCCTGTTTGATTGCCTCTCAGTTTCCAAGTATCTTTGCTCAAAATGACCAGCGATAAACAAGTTATTTCTCAACTGTTGGCAAATGCTGTACTGATGTGCTGTATTATGCGAACTTTTGTTCTAATGCATTATTTCCTTACAGTATTCCAACAATGGTTTGGTATACGGAAACTACCAGCTGTCTTTAGTCCTCTATGTAATTGAACATAACATAAATATGTAAATAAACACATAAAAGATGACCTGCTGATGTATTCTACTTGTGTCAATTCAGCCTTGCACAGTTATGTTGTGAATCCATTATTTCACCAGTCACCAATGTGCATTTTTTAAATTAAATCAACTCAGGACCATCTTCTTCTAAAAAGTGACTCTTCTTATTTTTCTAGCTTCCAGTAACCACTGTTGTTAAGACTTCTATAGCCCTGGTAGTTTAGAACCACAATCCAGTTTGTGGTACATTATGCTCTATTTTGTGTATCTGTTCCCTATTTTACTGAGTTGCTAGATTCAAACATTCAGGAGTTTTTCTGGACTTGTACTCTTGTCAGCCTCCTTCATCACCTATATTTGTCCCCAGGCAATGGTTCACATTGTGAACATGATACCTCACTGTCCTTTGACATATATATGTGTGCTTGAATTCATTTCCCTCCTTATGTCAATGGTGTCTTTGCTTTTGCCCACATCCTTTGTGTGTTCATTTTCACACTGCCAGCGGTGTTGGATTTCTAGAACAAAAATCTGATCACCTCTCTGCTTGAAGCCTTTCAGAGGCACTTCTATCTATTTGACCACAAACATGGAAATACCTGTTATAACTCTGGTGCTCATTTCTCACAATATCACACTATAACAAACTCTTTTCTAGTCACTTTACCTGCTTTAGTACCTACATGGGGACTGGAAGAAGTTTTTAGAAGGTAGAATCATAAGAGAGGATATTTCAAATAGTTTACATTTTTATCTCATTTAATTTTTTGCTCAGCTTTAAAATTATACTAATTTTAAAAAGAAAATATAAGCTTGGAAAGGCTGCATAAAAGCTGCCTGATGTGGCAAAAAAAAAAAAAAAATCAATGGAAAAGGCTAAAATTCAAATCTTTCTACTTCGAAGTTTATATTTTTATCCCATATGCCTTTGTGGCCTTTCATAGGGAGTTTCCTTTTCCCAGAATGTCTTTTTCTTCTTATCCCTCTAATAAACTATAACTAACTCCACTAAAATGTCATCTTCTTGTGATGCTTCTCCAGGAATCTCTCATCTCTGCCAAATTAAAAGATTCCAACTTCAGGATCTAAAATACCTTATATCTACCCTCTGTAAAACTTATGATATTGTAGAATAGTCATTTATTTAGCCATCTGTCTTCCTGACCAGGTTTAATAGATCTTGTACCTTCTGGTATTGCTTTGTTTTCATCATAAAACATACCATGGTGCATGCACCCACAGACAACCTGGGGTTAATTTATTTACTACTGCTATACAATTTGACTTTAACAAGTCCAAAAGTATAGCTCTGGCTGGTGTGGCTGGTGGGTTGAGTGCCAGCCTGCCATCCAAAGGGTCTCCAGTTCAATTCCTACTCAGAGCACATGCCTGGGTTGCAGGCAGGTCTCTAGTTGGGGGTGCGCAAGAGGCAACCACATATTGATATTTCTCTCACTCTTTCTACCTCTCTTCCCTCTCTCTAAAAATAAAGTAAGTAAAATCTTTTTAAAAACTGTCCAAAAATTTAGAAGTGGTATGCAGGAATGTTAGGAGATGGACCTTTAACATTGCACATTGCTCTAAATAGTGGTTTACAATTGTGAAGTGAAACATTCTCTTTGGAGCAAAGAGAAGACTATTGGAACATTTGTAACATACAATGCTTCCGAAATTCAATACTATTATATGGATTTGAAAAAATATTGTTTTCTGAATGCTAATTAGAGAATATTATTTTCTGAATGCTAATTAGAGAATATAAATGGGGAAGACCTTTGATAAGCTGATGTATAATGTAGTTCTCAGCATAATTCTATTATACTCTAAACATTGAAAAATCATCCCTATAAAAGAGCAAGATATAAAAATATAAAACTCAGGTTCATTTTGAAAGCATAAAATATGACTAATTAACAAAATTACCAATCATTCCACTAGAAAATGTCACTATGAATATAAATAACCTAGTCTGAAAGAATAAAGTTAACTTGATAACATAATATTTTGGTTGAATTATATAATTCCCACTTGCCCTGACCTATATACTGACATGAATGTCATGAATTTGGAATTTATTTTTCAGGAAATATTCATAGACACAAAAATCTTTTTAATCCTCACCTGAGAATATGTTTATTGATATTTTTAAGAGAGAGAAAAAAGGAGAGAGAAACATCATCAGTCATTTGCCTCTCATAGGTGTCCCGACCAGGGATAAAATATGAAACATAGATATGTGCGTTGACTGGGAATTGAACCCACAATATTTTAGTAAATGGGACAATGCTCCAGCCAATTAAACCACTTGACCAGGACCATAAACACAAATCTTAAATGTAGCTGGTTAAAAACAAAACAAAACAAAAACTATTTTCAGCAATTTGGGGAAAATATGTAATGCCTATTTCCCTTTTAAAATTACATAAAAATGAAACAAGAAAGATCCTTTGGTTAACTTACCATTCATATTTTGTCACTGGGACTTAACAGGCTCTCAGACATCTCTTTGAATTGCTTACAATTTTTTTTCAGAAAGCCAGCATCAGCTTTCTTAGCATAAGCTCAATATGGACATGTTGAAACTATTTCAGATAAAGCACCTGTCCAACACTTTTTCTGAACTGGTTGTTCGCAACATTCTGTTTTGTTATTTTTGTTCTTACTAGAGCATATTTCGCAATGTTTATACTCTCTCTCGACACCTATCCAGGTCACGTTTGTATTACCTTAATATTCCTTGGAAGTTCATATTTATAGGTAAGTCTTCATAACGCAGCTTAGAACAACTGTGACCCTGGCTTTGCTTTTTGTCCAGTCTAAGCTGTAGCATGCATCATATAGGAAAATGCTCATTTGCTCCTCCAGCTACCCAAACCACAAATAGTGATTAGCTGAAAGGAATTTCCATTCTTGTAAATTATAATTTTATCTAATTAGTGACTTCACATAACATGATAAATGATGAACTTAGAATATCATTATTCGGTAAATGAATGCTTGTCAGTTGCTCTGGAGGCAAATTAATCTCCAAACATCTGAAGAAGGCTTCAAGGGACAGGCAGCAGAACTGCTGATGTCACTGTTTTATAATAACTCTTCTCTTACAAATTGGTGATCCTGCCCAGCAATGGGTTACTTTGGCCTAGTCATTAAAAATATCCTTATCCTGAGGAAAATGTGCATATTTTAGAAGCTGCTGAAAGTCAGAAGAGAGGAGCAATTGTTTTGTTTTAAAACTCATAATTTTATAGGAGTACGATTTACTTAAGGTGTGAGTTCTTCATAATTATTTGGAGTGAGACATTAGTTTTCTGATTTTCTCTATGCTAGTCAGTTTTTAGAAGCACAGAATGTACTAAAAGCTAGAAGAACCCCATTAGCCCTGAACAGACTTAGGTGTGAGGGATCAAATATCAATACTTCTCCTCAAATTGTCTGTCATTTAGTGTTGCTGTAATTGCCCATATTAGACACGGTGATTGATCTCTGTGGTGTCCAGTAGGCATTTCTGGTTGTATTACCCACAGCATCTTGTTTGGACTAGGCCACTCTTTGACTAAAAAACTGCTATCAATTAGGCTAGATTTGACCCAATGGAATCACATTTGTTAAACAGCCTGGTATAATAATTCTGTATTCTAAGTTGGGTTTTCTTAAACAATGATAAATTATTCCTACTCTAAAACAGTAGTAATTTATTGAGGCAAACAAAAGGTATCATTCTCTAATTTTAACTTGAGAATTCAAGATAGATTGGCCTGGTGAAAACAAGGAGTAAAACTTCCTGTATTAGAAGTAGATATTCAATTAGAGAGAAAGAGACTGTGAGAAGAATGGATTTCAGAAGTGCCTTATATGTAGGCTTCCTGCCCTTCATGTATCTTTGCAGTACTATCATTTTTCTCATTCTACACGATATGATTCTCATTTCTATGAAACCAAAATATCATCTAGAGCATATCATGAACAATGATTGCATGACAAGCACTGGAGAGATCTGAATGGATATTTTCATTTATTGTCCTAGATTGAAAGATAAATGCCAGATTACAAATGCTTGTCGGGTTCGCACTATTTTATAAATATTTTCCAGAAGCATGGAAAATATTTCATGAAAATATTTCCAGAAGCATCTTCTTTCCTCACTGTCATATACTACTTAGAACTTTTTAGCCCCTCACATGCATTCCACTAGGTCATTCTGGGTCAGGTCCCATGTGTGTTCAAGGGCAATCTCTCTAACTTTTCTGGGCAAGTTTTCTCCTCTATGAAATGGGAACCATGAATCTCATGTGAAATAATTTAATGATTAGAGATAACATATGTAACAACTTTACATAACAGTGATGGCCATAAGAAGCAAAATCACTCATATGGGTAAATTGAAAGAAAATTTATGATCTTAGAAGTTCATTAGAAACAAGATTTGCTTATTTACTTCTCATTCAAAATTTATGTTTCAGTCACCTTTCCCCAAATGTTCTTGTATTCTGTAGCTGTTGCTGAATGACAAACAACTGCAAAAATCTTAGTGGTATACAAAATAAAGCTTTTATTTTTCACTCATATGTCTCCAGGTTAAACTGAAGTTCCACTACTTAAGCTGGTTTTACCTGCTTGGCATTGGGCTGTGGAATAGTTTTAGTTCCTCTCATAATAACCCTCAAAATTCTAGGACCAGCTAGCTCTCTGAGCCACAATCTTTGTAAAGCAAGTTGCATGGACCACCTCAAAATCAAAAAACAGGGGAATATGGAAGTGGGGCAAATAAGTTTTTTCTAAACAGTAATTTAGTTTACTATATTTGTCATCTAATGCGGGGAAGAATTTAGAAGGCTACCAATATTTTATTTTGAAATAAGCAAAAAAAATAATTAAATATAGATTTTATTTTTATATTGGTGCACTGAGCAGTTAATTAAATACGTTTGAACTTCAATAGACAAACATCTGTGAAGGTAACAGGTCAGTAAATAGGAAAAGTAATGAAAAAATTTTTCATTACATAGTTCAAATTTTGTTTTGGTCCTAAAGTTTATAGAGGTTTTAATAAAACATTTCTTCATTTTTTAAAAAGATTGTATTTATTATTTCCAGAGAGAGAGAGGAAAGGAGAGAGGCAGAGAGGGAGAGAGACATCAATGTATGGTTGCCTTTCACCTGCCTCCAGTCATGGGACTGGCTGGAGACCTGGTTTGTAACCTGGTTATGTGCCCTGGCTGGGAATCGAACCAGCAACCTTTGGATTCTCAGGCTGGCACCTTATCCACTGTGCCATCAGCCAGGGTTCTTCATTTTTTTTTAATGCTCTGTGTGCAATGGCTCCTAAATTCTCTTAGGAAAAGTTTACAGGTGTTTTATCTGATTGAAGGATTATTTAGTTTTGCTTATGTTTGGGCTTTTAGTATTATATATAATACATACATATTTAATATATATGTTTTGTACATGTATGTTATGTTATTACATATGTATATTTAGTCTAAATAATACAAATCATTACAAAAATTAATTTAAGGTACTACTAGTAAAACATAGTGTTTAATGTTCACATATATTTAATCAAAATTTATGACACCCTTCAATTTTCCATCTATCATCCTTTTTGACATCGCAGTTAAAGAAATTCTTAAAACAGTAATATTTAAAGATAGGAAAGGCAAAATACATTGAAAATTAAAGACATTTTGAGCCCTGGCTGGTGGCACAGTAGATAAGCACCAGCCTGCGAACCCAAAGGTTGCTGGTTCGATTCCTAGTCAGGAGACATAACCAGGCTGCAAGCCAGGTTTCCAGCCATCTCCATAGCTGGAGGCAGGTAAAAGGCAACCATATATTGCTGTCTCTCTCCCTCTCTGCCATGTATCTGGAATGATATATTTTATTCACATGGAGTATTTCAAAATCAGGGAGATTTTTGTAGAAAAAAAGAAAAAAGATAAAGTTTAAATATTTAGTTTTTATGTATTATTTTGGAAGACTGGGAAAAGAATGAAGGTTTACAATATATTAAAGTAGGAGATATTCTTAAAATAGCTCATTATTTTATTTTATTGAACATCAGAGTACTTCTTTGAAATGTATCCTATTCCTTTATGAAAATGAATACAATCTGTGAAATCATGGTTATGTTTAGGAGAGGAATAATTTTTCAAATTCTTCATGGTTCCAGTATGAAAGAGAAATAAGAATCTAACATCTTCAAAAGATTTTTCTTTTCATTAAAGTAAAAAATCTGTGACAAGAATCTAGCCTAAATCAAATTGTTCAAGACCCTGTAATTCCAATCCAGAAAACCATAAACACTTTATATTACTGGACATTTGACTAAAGTTTCATAACAGATAAAATGAAATAGTGCTTTTAGAGATAAAAGTAAATCAATCACACATAGAATATTATTAATTTCTTATTTTCGGTATTTTTTTGTGATTTATCTCTTATAATTTCAGCAATGAAATAAAAATATATTAGGATACTGGCTTTTAGAAGAATTTTCTCAGAAACTTATATATTGAAAGCAAGGTACTTGAAAATTAGTTATTACACATTCTTAGAGAAGTTTTCACAAAGATAAACAAAGAATGTTAAATAGCAATCAAAACAGCATTGTTACATAATATTATTTATATTCATTACTAACTATTGCTTTATATATTCATGGTCACATTATATATTCACGGTGTACATACATATAATTTTAATTCATATTATTAATAACAAAACTCAAAGCTATCAACTTGTTTAAATGAAATAGTACTTTAATAAGGTACTATCAAGATACTTTATCAAGACACATACTGGAAAACTATTTTTTAGCATTTTTCCCCTGCAAACCAGGTCTAATTGAAATTAAATATATATTATAAAGATGATGCCAAAAATTAGGATTGATGGTAAAAAATGGTGTCACTTTGGACAAATCATTGAAATAATTACAGCTTTATTTACCATCTTTCATAATTGACCACTTTATAAATAAAAATATTTTGGTACAGGATTGTGGATAAACTTCAAGATTATCTGTCCCCATTCAGGCCCTCTGAGCCTTTTACTTTTACATTATCAGATCACTTTATTTATAGCAATTACCCTTTAGAATTATTTGTTTGCTTATTTATTTGCTGCTTTTCTTTCCTAACTATGTCTGTACTCCTAACATGTGTTTGACATTCAAGAAATATTTATGTAATGCCTAAGGATTCCCAAAACTAAAGTTTGTCAAATTGTGCTGTGTACATAGATTTTAATTGACTTCAGGTTAGAATGGGATACCAGATCTATCTTTGTAGACCTTTCCAAGTATCAGTAACACAATCAAAGGCTTCTTTTTGTGGAGTTACTGTTCTTAATAGAAGAACTCCTCTGCAGAGCAAGATTTTAGCCTACTTTCCTATCCAGCTCATTAGAATTTTTGCAAGTCCTGCCAACTTCCTCACTGCTTAAAACTCCCTGCTGTGTTTGTGCTTAGTGCTGAGGTCACTCCAAACTCAGCCTTCCTGCTTGGACCATAAAGAGCGCCTCACCATAACCCCAGAAGATGAAAGAAAGCTTGATATTTTTATTATCTAAACTGAACTGTGCATTCACATCACTCATGTGGTAAATCCTGACTTTCCTAATCTATTCACTATTTCTTCTTAAATTCCCTCCTCCCTACTCATTGAAGACTATAAAAGGTGCAGCTTGATTAAGAGCTAACAGTACCAGCGCTCTCAGCCAACTCTTTGTTCCTTTTGTGGCCGTCCTTGGTCAGTCTTTCATCCTCTTGCATTTTCAAACTCTCCCTCTCATTGACTGTCCTCTGTTGGAAATTTAGATATTGTTACTTTTCACAACTTAGTAAAGGCTTTTCTCACCCTATGTTCTGTTTAGGGTATTGTACCATCTCATACTTTTTGTTTAACGTGGAATTCCTCCGCCTTCTGAAGACTGCATTTGGCGCCTTCATTTCTACAATCCCCAGTCCCTCTTAACTTTCAAAAACATAGGTTTCTTCTCATCGCTCTCCCAAGACTGCTCTCTGAAGGACACTAAATCTCCAGACCTCTCAGAGCTTACCTTCTTCAGTCAGTACTTACAGATGGCTTTTCAATATGACTAAAGGAAGGCTCACCGCTGTGACACAGAAACTTCACAGTTTCCATGGTGGCTAAACACTGTGGAAATTTAATTCTCACTGAAGTCATGAAAACATGGGGCTCCAGGTAAGGATTTGGGACTGGATAAGAGGGTGTAGTCAGCTTTATCCTTTCACTGCAGGGCCCAGGTTGAGCACAGCTCTGTTCTCTTCAATACTTTATCATTTTCAATATTTTATCATCTTCAACAAGTTTCCTAGTTTGCTCTGAGTTGTCATCCAACTGGATAAACATAGAGAAACAGGTGGAAGATTTCATGACCCAGGCATGGAAGTGGCATGTATCAGGTTACTCAGATTCCATGATCTAGAATTCAGCTCAGTGGTTGAATTTAACTGTGAAGCAGGGATGAGAAATGTAGGCTCAGGAAGAAAAAACACAGGTTTAGAGGTGAAACTTGAAGTATCTGCCATACTTAAAAAATCTCTTTTGTGTTCCAGAATACTTTGATCTTCTGTTTACTTTTACAACTTCTCACTAATACACCGTATGCTTTTAACCAGTGTCTTGACTTTTTACATCAACAAAACACTATGTTCTGTTGATGAGTTTATTTAAGTCTATTGCCTCAAACAATATGTACATGTATTATTTTGTTTTTAGCACTAATTCATTTCTTATGATTTTAAAACTTGTTTCTAATTGCTGGCTGCATGTTTCTGTTATGAGTAACCCAAGGATCCAGAAGTCTAACAGTAAGTACACATCCATCACCTTGTTTCTGTTCAAGCTTAAGATATGAAAATTATATTCTCTTTGCCTCACTTCCAATGGACATAAATTGCTTTTTATTACAATTTTCCAATAATTTCCTAATTAGTGTGCCTTCATCCCAACTCCCCCTGTCCTGATACACTTTATACACTCCTCTAAGTATTTTTAGATTATAGATTTGTGTTTATTTCCCTTGCCTGAGGAAATACATTCAATAAAATATTGCTATGAGCAATGTCTGAGATTTTGCTGCTGATATTTTCTTCTAGAGTTTTTATGGTTTGGGGTCTAACATTTAAATCTTGAATCCATTTTGAAATTATTCTTGTGTGTGGGGTGTAAGTAGATGGTCTAGTTTCATTTTTCTTTTTCTTTTTAAAAAATTTTATTTATTATTTTTAGAGAGAGGGGAGGAAAGAGAGGCTGAGAAGGAGAGAGGCATCAATATAAGGTTGCCTTTCACCTGCCTCAAGCTACAGACCTGGCTGGTGACCTGGCTTGCAACCTGGTTATATGCCCTGGCTGGAAATCGAACGTGCAACCTTTGCCTTTGCAGGCCAGTGCCTTATCTATTGTGCCACCAGCCAGGGCTTAGTTTCAGTTTTCTGCATGTATCCATCCAATTTCCCCAATACCATTTCTTGAATAAACTATCTTTAGTCAATTGTATGTGCTCAATACCTCTGCCAAATATTAATTCTCTGTAAAGATGTGGGTTTATTTCTGGTCTCTCTATTCTGTTCTGTTGATCTATGTGTCTGTTTTTATGCCAGTATCATGCTGTTTTGATTACTATGGCCTTATAGTATAGTTTCGTACCAGGTAATATGATTCTTCTGACTTTATCCTTCTATTTCATAATTGCTGTTGCTATTCAGGGCCTTCTGTGGTTACATATACATCTTTGAAATATTTGTTCTAGTCCTGTGAATTATGTCATTAGAATCTTGATAAAAACTGCATTGAATCTATAGATTGTTTTGGGTAATACATACATTTTAATGATTTTAATTCTTCCTATCCATGATCACAGTATGTGTTCCCATTTATTTGTATCTTCTTCCATCTCTTTTGTAGTGTCTTATAGTTTTCTGAGAATAGAGCTTTTACAACATTGGTTAGGTTTTTTCCTACATATTTTATTCTTTCTTAAAAATTGTGAATGAACCCTGGCTGGTAGCACAGTGGATAAGGTGCCGGCCTGTGAACCCAAAGGTCGCAGGTTCCATTCCCCAGCCAGGGTACATAAACAGGTTGCAAACCAGGTCTCCAGTCAGTCTATGGCTGGAGGAAGGTGAAACGCAACCATACATTGATGCCTCTTTCCCTCTCTGACTCTCTCTCTTCCCCTCTTTCTAAAATAATGAAATAAAATCTTTAAAAAAAATTGTGAATGAGATTGCTTTCTTAATTTCCATTTCTGTTAGTTATTAGCATATAAAATGTAACAAATTTCTGGATATTAACTTTTATCATGCTACTTTGCTGAATTCACTTCTTAGTTGTAGTATTTTCCTGGTGGAGTCTTTAGAGTTCTCTATGTACAGTATCATGTCATGTGCAAATACAGTTTTATTTCCTCCTTTCAGATTTAGATGCCTTTTATTTCTTCTTCTTGTCTGATTACTATGGACTTCCAGCACTATGTTGAATAAGAGAGGTGAAAGCAGACGTCCTTTTTTTCCCCCTTATCTTAAGGAAAACATTTGTAATTTTTGACCATTGAGTGTGAGTATGATGCTCCCAGTGGGTTTGCCATATATGACCTTTATTATGTTTAAGTATGTTCCCTCTATTCCCACTTTACTGAGATGTTTCATCATAAATGGGTGCTGGATTTTATCAAATACTTTTTCTACACCTATTGATATGATCATGTGTTTTAGTCTTTCATTTTGTTTATATGGTGAATCACATTTATTGATTTGCAAATGTTATACTAACCTTGTATTCCTACAATTAAAAAGAAAACAAATGGGACTATATCAAACTAAAATGTCTTTACAAAGCAACATCAAACAAATATAAAGACAATCCACAGAATAGGAGAACATATTTGCGGATACACCTGATAAGGAGTTAATATGCAAAATTTATAAAAAACTTACAAAACTCAACACCAAAAAACAAACAACCCAATTAAAAATAGGCAAAGAACATGAATAGACACTTTTCCAAAGAGGATATATAATGGCCAGTAAGCATATGAAAAGATGCTTAGCACAATAATCATCAGAAAAATGCAAATTAAAACCACAACAAAATATCATTTTACACTTGTCAGAATGGCTACCATCAATAAATCAACAAACAACAAATGCTTGCACAGATGTGGGAGAAAGGGAGCCCTATTGCACTATTGGTAGAGATCCAGCTACTGCAGAAAGCAATATGGATATATCTCAAAAAATTTTTAAATGGAACTGCCTTTTGACCCAGTGATCCCACTTCTGGGAATATATCCAAAGGAACCCAATATACTAATTTGAAAGAACATAAACACACCTGCGTTCATTGAAACATTATTTATAATTGCCAGGATGTGGAAACAGCCCTAATGTCTATCAATAGACGAATGAATCAAACAACTGTGGGACACTTACACAATGGAATACTACTTAACCATACAAAAGAATAAAATTTTACCCTTTGTGACAGTATGGATGGAACTGGAGAACATTATGCTAAGTGAAATAAGCCAATCAGAGAAAGATAAGTAGCATATGATTTTACTTATAAGTGGAATTTGATTTAAAAAACTGAGCTACCCACCCATCACAGGACATTAATGAACAAAGCAAACAAATAAGCAAAACAGAACCAGATACATGAATGCAATGAATAGACCTTCAGTGAGCAGAAGGGATGGGGAAGGGGGGGAATGGGCAAAGAAGGGAAACAGGTTAGTCAAGGAACTAGCATGGAAGAACCATAAATATGGACAACAAATGGGATTGACTTTGTTGGGAAGTGGGTGGGTGGAGAAGGGGAGAGAGGGGAAGGGAATTGGGAATTTAACAACAATAAAGTTAAATTTTAAAAAACTGAACTAAATGCAAAATAGAAACAAACTTATAAATAGAAAGCATGGTGATAGCTAAGGGTTGGGGAAACCTAAGGGGGTGGAAGGATTAAGCCAAATGGAAAAAGGACTCAAGGACATGGACAACACTGTGGTGATTTGGAGTTGGGGGTAGAGAAGTATGTAAGGGAACAAAATGGTAATGGAAACAAATACAATAAAAAAAATAAAGATTAGGGACTTGCTTATGGCCTTCCTTTGCCAGAGAACTATGAACTCACCATGAAAACAAAAGTTTAAACTTTTCAATCTGACTGCCATGCTTCCTCATCCACCTCTCATGATATAGGTGCACACATCTCTTTTTAACAAGCAAGGGTAAATTTTTAGATTATAAGTTAAGCTTTTGGTGGGGGCTTCAAAATAAATCATTATAGTAATAGTAACATTTTAATGTTTGCATCTCCATATAGAAAATTTACTGTGCCAGGTACTTTACTAAGAGTATTTAATAAAATAGCTCATTTATTTTCCCCACAATCTTATAAATAGTCAAAGTTATTCTCTCAGGTACATAGATACAGAGTTTATTACTTCCTAACATCCTAGTGTGTTTTGTGTAATTTTGTCACCAGGGTGAAAAGAAAATAATCAGCTAGAACCTCTATTAGTGTATCAACACCAGAAACCTCTCCAGGAATTATTTTTCTGTACTGTATTTCCTTTGAACTTCACTCAATAGAAGTGAGAGTTGGAAACATCCTAGGAGAGAAGTGGAGACAAAATGAAGAAAAATGAGTGATTTAAATTGGCTTGATAGCTGAGTGTATTGGTGAATTTGAAACCACAGAGCTAGATTGAAGCAGTGCTATATAGGTGACACTCAAGGATTTTTTAATGGAAAATAGAATTATTGGAGATGAAGTAGTTGGAAAACGATGTGAAGATGGAAGTAACTGGGTAGAGATAGGAAAAGGAAAACAAGCTATTATAAAACCCAAAGAGATAGGTAATGATAACCTCAATTAGTGTCAATATATGTATGATCATATGTATGATGTTAATCTTCATGTAAATTGATGCTTCCTGCCTTGAAGCTGCTGCCTCCCCTCTGACAGGAAGCTCTCCTTGTGCTATTAGGTAACGTGGTCTCCAGATCCAGCCACTACCACTTTCGTGCCATCTACATGGCTTACTGCTTATATAAATTTTATTTCTAAGTGGTTCTTGGGACATTTATTCTTGGAATGGACCCTACTTTAAAAGAGGCTGTCTTGGTGGAAATTATTGAAGATTTTTCATTTATACCTTCATGGGGGAAAAATATAGAAAAGTAATAACATGGTTAAAGGTTATTATGCTGCGGCTGAACTGATATTTTTAATCTGATAAGAATAATTAGAAATTTGATTAATGCAGAGTATGTTCACAGATGTCCAATTCCACACAAATACAAATTAATAATGGTTTCTAAAATCTGGAGTTTGCAATTTGGATGAATTAATTTTCTTATTAATTGAATGCATAGGGGCTTTTATTTTGACACAATGTTCTTATTTGTCTTCTAATTATTTCAGCCTTCATATTTTAAAAAATTACATTAAAATGTGATTTTGAAATGGTGTTTAGACTGTATGGTGGTGATAAGAGAGACAGGTGTCGAGAACTAATGTTCTGGAACAATTGTTTCCATGGTGAAGAGAAGAGGATATGAAGCAACACCATTTACAGAATCTTCAGTTACAGATTCAGTTCCAGTTGGTCTGTTAGCTTGCATACCACATTAAGGGCAGCCTCTTTAATGTTCTCTATCATTAGGAATTTTCAAGGATGCCCCTTGATATGGAAAGACAAGCAAAGAGAATTTTCAGTTCTGAAACAACCTGAGACATATAAACACTGGAAAAAGTCTGATTTGTGTCACTACCCCTCTTGCAAGGGCCTCCTACCTCTTTCTCTTTATTTCACAGGTCACTGTCATGACTGCTTACATTGTCCTGCTCTCTGCTCTGTCGTCCATGACCCTGATAAATATAATAATGACTAGAGTTTGTCATCATCATCGATGAGCTAGGCTCCCAGCTAAGCCTTACATAGGCATAATTTTATTGAATCCTTACACCAATTCAGAGGTTGAATTATTTTCCCTAAGAAACTGATGTTCAGGAAAGCTGAAGAGTTTGTTCAAAATCCTACAATCTTCAGGCAGCAAAGCTGGTATTCCAATCCATTTGGTCTGACCCAAAGCTTGGGCTGTATTTAAAACTCAACTAGGATCTGAGGATCATGGATAAACTTGCCCAGAAGTCAAGACTGGACATAGTTGTAACAAAGGAAAATAAGCTGAGACAAGATACAGTTGTGCAGTCTTTCATTAGAGATGTATTCATCTGAGCAGGACCATTTTGGGAAAAACTGTGAAGCTAGCAAAGTTTATCTTCAGCTTCTGCACTACGTTTCATTGTCTAATAAATTTATGCTTTTGTGACAGCTCGTGACCCAATGCTGCCCCTGTGTTTCTCCTGTCACGATGAACAGTGATAATTAAATAAAGTCATTTTTCATGAACTGTATGTGACATAAGGTTTTATCCCTGTCAAAGAGATTTGAATTTTTCTTTTCTCTTTTTTTTTTTTTTTTTAAGATTATTTATTTAGAGAGAAGAGAAGGGAGGGAAAAAGAGAGGGTGAAGAATATCAATTGTGTGGTTGCCTCTGGCCGGCAACCTAGGTGTATGCCCTGACCGGGAATCAAACCAGAGATCCCTGGTTCGCAGGCCTGCACTCAATCTATGGAGCCACACTGGCCAAGGCAGATTTGGATTTTTTAAGTGATTATTTTTTTTAATTTTAGGAGTTATCTTAAATAAGTTACTCTCAAGGAGTGGGAATTTTAGATGATAACTGATGGGTGGGAGTTTTGTTATAGGCCTGAGCAACTTCTCATGATTTTTTAAGTCACACCTTCTGCGTGATCAGGCTTCACACCAATGTGTCATTCAGGACTATGGCTGACATTGAACAAGTCTTTCTCATTGCATGTTATGGAGATAGACTTCCTGGTTGAGTTTTTTGACCATATCATTGTTATGTTCCAGTACAAGTACTGTTCTGAAGTTTCATATAAGCAATAGAAGAATGCACTGGGTGGCACCTCAATTAAATTACCCTCTTTTTAGAAAATAATCTAAGAATATTTGTTTTTAAAAAACCTCTAAATAAACATTTGAAAGATGTTTAATTTATTCAGAATTTATTGTCCACAGTGTCTTGAGACTTACAGATGGAATAATTCTTATAAAGCCAAAATATTCTATATGCACATTTGTATCTAACTATATAAGATTCAAGTTGTACATTAATATTTTTGATGCCTTAAAAATTTACTGGGTAAATCGAATGAAGACTGTTGAAATGTACACATTTCCATTTATAAGGTAAATAACAACTGGGATGTAATGTAAAACATGATGGCTATCGTTTATACTGCTGTATGGTACAATTAAAACTTATGAAGAGAATAAATCCTGACAGTTCTCATCACAAGGAAAAATACTATAATGAGATGATGTGTATTAACTCAATGTATTGTGGTAATCATTTCAAAAAATATATAAGTCATTATGCTACACAGCTTAATCTAAGAGGACTATATATGCCAATTATATCTCAATAAAACTAGAAAAAACATTTTAAAATTAATTATTGAGAGGAAACTTTTATTCATATTCTACCTGTATATGTTAGAATTTAGGTAACAGTAAAATAAGTGATACAATCCAGATTTTCCCAGTAAAGAATGATTTCCTGGATGAAAAGATTAATGTAGCTCCCACTTTGTCACGGCAATAATCTGGTTAAATCTATACCACAAGCAGAAAGAGGAAATAAAAGGAAATCACCGACTTATATTTTAAAGATAATCCGGTTGTGTTTTGTGCCAGTGAAAGGAAATGAATTCCAATTTGATTAAAATAAGAGCTTTTAGGGCAATGCTATTTCAAAACATCAACAAAAACCACTAACTGCCTCTATGGAGTGTTTCTAATTTGAGAAGGGGTATAACATATCACACCTGAAGCAATGGAAATGCAGAGGTAAAACAAGAGTGAGAGTTATTGTCCCACTCAACCAGCACCTATAAGACCAAGTGATTAGTTCCAGGTCAGTCATTATATATAATAGCATTGTCAGTAACAAATGATGTCATATGATCAATGAATCTTGGGTCTGCAAAGAAAATTCAAGGTTTTAAGATTTATGTGAAATATCACACACACACACACACACGCACACACACACACACACACACTTTTGCCAGAAAACGTTAAGCCCACTGGCAATGAATCTGATGTCTGCCATGGTGAAAAGATAATTGGTTCAGGAAAAATGTGATTAGATTGTGTCCCTCTAGAAATCACATAGGATTGAACTTTTTCAATTTGGTCTTTACAGTAGACATGAACAAATCTCAGAAACCCCACGGCCACATGCATTTAGTTCTATTCATAGGCATAGCCAGGCCAGAGCTGTGGCCAGAGGTGAAGCTTGTCAGACTCATGCTGTCATGTGAATGGCTTTTGTGATTATGTAGCAGGTTGGTCAGAAGAAATAGGAAAGGGAAATGCTGGATGGCAATGGTAGCCCAGCTTGGAACAGAAACTGACTAAAAGCTGGGCAGGCAGGGAAGACTGCATACAAGACTTCATTGGCAGCAAAACAGTCCATGGTTGGCAGGCTGAATGCAAAAACAAGTGAACAGGAGTCTCATGACTAGATTAGCTTATATGACCCTAGCCAGGTGGCTCAGTTGGTGTGTCATCTCCTATACCAAATGGTTGCAGGTGATTCCTGGTCAAGGCATGTAAAGGAAGCAACTGATCAATATTTCCCTATCTCATATAGTGTTTCTCTGTCTCTGCCTCTCTCTGTCACCTTGTCTCTGTTTTTCTCAAATCAATGCCTCTGGTGAAAATTAAAAACAAAAACAAACAACAACAAAAAACAACAACAACAAAATTAGTCTGTACAGTTTGGAGCCAACGTAATGAAAACATTTTTCCAGGGATAAAAGTTTCTTCATTTCAAAACTTGGAAGAACAGAAAGCAAATTCTGGATTATTTCTGTTCTTGATCACTGCCCTGGGATGCATGGGAATTCAAATTTTATGTCAAACTACCTATTTATTGCATATACTTCATTATGGTCTCCTGCAAATGTTGTCTAGCATTGAACCTTTTTTTTGTCTTGCCTAGCCTATAACAGATTTAGTGTGGTAAATGCTTGATCCAAAACTGGCATAAGGTCCTCCTTAATTCAAAGAGTATGGTGTGATATCATGTTTAACCTCCACAATTGCTTTCACAATGTGGATTCTCTCCATGATATTCCTAGAATGAGCACTTCTATCCTTTCTCCCTCTGTCTTTTTTAGCCTACATTGAGGAGGGCATTTCTTTTTACCATACGATATTGCTCAATTCCAACAAGAAGATGCACAGCTACTCCCTATGCCTTCTTTTCTCCCATGGAAATGAGCCATGTAACCTAGAGTTGCCTTTCTCTGAGAGAGGCCAATGTCTAGTCTACCCTTAAGTGGGTCTCAGGCACTTAGAAGTAATGAATGGCAATGAACAGTCAGACTCAACACCTGAGACAGAGTTAGTTGTGGCTATTATGTTAAAAATTTTTACTTTCAGAGTGGGAGAGTAAGCCTGATTACTCTTTTCTGATAACATCTACTTAATATCTTCACTATTTAAAATGCATATATTAGTATTACATATTAGCTACATGGTCATCATTATAGTAGGCTCTGAGTTTATTTTATTTCACTGAATAAGGGTGATGATTTCTCTTCTATTTTTATTTCTCTTGTAAAAAAACATCCTTCTTCATCCTTACATTTATAGAGCATGCGTGTGTGTGTGTGTGTGTGTGTGTATATATATATATATATATATATATACACATATATATATTTATATACAGTATACCTGTTTGTATGTGTGTGTGTGTTTGTATGTACATATTTTTTCTTCTCCAATTCCTTGTATAATTATGGAACAGTATAGAAGGATCAGAGTTTACTCAGGTATCAAACCACCTATGAGCAGCAAGAGAAAGGTAGTTCCTTTCTGTGTCCTGTGACTTGCAAAGAACAGCCTTGTGCCCTGGCTGGTAGCACAGTGGATAAGGTGCCAGCCTGTGAACCCAAAGGTCGCAGGTTCGATTCCCCAGCCAGAGCACATAACAAAGTTGCAAACCAGGTCTCCAGTCAGGTCTGTGGCTGGAGGCAGATAAAAAGCAACCATACATTGATGTCTCTCTCCCTCTCTGCCTCTCTCCCTCTCTCCCTTCCCTTTTTTTCTGAAAATAATGAAATAAAATCTTAAAAAAGAACAGCCTTGTTCCATGATCCTCCTCACTCATTAGGCTCCGGTGATTCTGTCCCTATAAACTTAGAGCTATGGAGAACAGAAGACACTAAATGATGGTCAGGTTGGCTCTTAAATTTTGAGCCAACTGACCTGTCTCTGCTAAGTTCCTTCTGTGCCTATTACCAAGCTGATAAGACACTCCTTCATTTCTGAAGGGAATACATGAGCAGGTGGAAAATCTAGAAATGCTCTCCAGTTTCCTTCCTTTCTGAGACCTGGAATGGAAATACATCCCCTTTTATGGAAGTATGATGTGTGTGAATGAGTTTCCTCCACAGTGGAAAGAATGCTGAATCCAGTCACAAAATTTGAACATGGACCCAAACTTGCTACTTATTAGTGTAAATTATTTATATCATAAGCCTTAGTTTTCTCACATGAAAAATGAGAATAACAACTCCCACATCATAGAATCTTTCTAAGAATGATAATGAGAAACATTGATGAAATAAAGGCACACAACAATGGCAAAAAACATCATTCCATTTAGCTAATAGTAAAAATAATTTCTTTGAGCCTCAATTTCTGATAAGTAAATGAGCATAGTGTACATACTAGTAGGCTTGTTGGAAAATTGCATGATAGCGTGTAAGTTATGCAAGTGCCTAATGCTTAGCAGAAGTTTTGTTTTAAGACATTCTTGTTTTTAGTCAAGAAAAGACAGCCCTGGCTGGTAGCACAGTAGATAAGGTGCCAGCCTGCGAACCAAAGGTCGCAGGTTCGATTCCCCAGCCAGGCACATAACCAGGTTGCAAACCAGATCTCCAGTCAGGCTTGTGGCTGGAGGCAGGTGAAACTCAACCATACATTGAAAAGAAAGAAAGAAAGAAAAGACAAAGGCTGTATTAAAAAGTCACTGTGATTTTCCTTCCTAGGTGTCTCCTTTACTTTATCTCCCTGGAGACAGTGTCAGATGCCACAGCCACTGCTCCATCCCATGAGGCTGCCCTCTTCCCACTTCAGATGCCCATTGCAAGCGATGGGTCCCTTTGTCTCACAACCTTTGTCTACTTGACAACAAATTGGACGTCCCTGGGACTCCATCCCTGGGTTTGATTACTTTGCTAGAGCAGCTCTCATAACTTAGGAAAACACATTTACAAGTTAAACTAAAGATAGAGATGAGCAGCCAGGTGAAAAGTTGTGTAGAGAGAGGTCTTGAAAAATCCAGAAAACAGGGCTTCTGTCCCTGTGGAGTTGGGGTGCCAACACCTTTCCAGTGCAGATGTGCTCAGCAACCTAGAATTTCACCAATCCCTGTACTTTCTGGAATTTTCCTGAGGCATCATCATCCATGCATGATCAGCCATTAATTTTATTTTCTGTCATTCTTCCTTCCCATGAGAAGGGATAGGGGTGGCAGGGCTGAAACTTCCTAGCTTCCATCATGATTTTTATGAGTCACCAGACTGCCCCAGGAGCCAACCTAAAGTCACCTCATTAGAATAAAGACACTCTTATTACCTAAGAAATTGCAGGTGTTTTAAGAGTTCTGTGTCAAGAATCAGAGTCAAAGACCAAATATTAACATGAAAGATGCTCCTAGTGCTCTTATCACTTAGGAAATTACAAGGGTGGTAGGAGTTTTGTGACAACTGGGAGCAGAATCCAGTATATACTTTTTATTATCTCACAAAATCCAAAGCTCATTACTATGTCCGTCCCCCATGCTCCGTAGCTCCCAATGTAGTGCTGCTGTTTTCCTCCCCACATTTCTGCAGCCTGGAACTGAGGGACACCTGTGCTTTCTCCTCGCCCACCACAACACACACCATTAGGGAGTGGTCGTGTTGTATGGTATGTAACATATTATACACACATAGGCATAACACATGACAAAACATAACATATATTTGTAAAATGACCATTTTGTACCTTTAAGTGTATGCTTGCTTCCCACTGAAATTCTTTAGTTGTAAACTCTTAAGTTTCTGTTCCTTCTATGAAAAACTTCTGAGATCAGAAAAGTTTGTAGGGCATATTTGGGTAATTCCCAAAAGGTCATTTTAAGTTCCTTTGAGATCATACAGTTTGAGCCACCACCTATGTCACTTACACACAACAGCAACCCTGATGGCACCTGGGCTGTGGATAATGATATCCCCAGGATTGTTATTTGTGTTCACTCACAGGCCACTGACCCAGGGTCCTGAAGTCATTTTTAGCCTTGGACAAAACAGATACATTCCTGGGAATAGGACTAGGAAGCTATGAATTAGAGAAGCTGGACTTCCTCCCTTTTTATGAAAGGAACAGTGAAGTTGACAACTGTAAAAGGTACATGTGGATAGCTGGAAAGAGACCCAGAGACATTTGACTGGACATCTTCAGGGCAAGGCTATTTGTATTGTGTCACCCTAAATCTCGTTTAACTATGTCTCAGCAAATGAGAATACTAAAATCCAAGCAAGCAACCTGGCATCTCTGTTCATCACTAATATTTGGAGCTCTGTCTTGAAGCCGAACAAGTTTATTTTTGAAAGTGCTGGAAATGTTGTCACAGCACATTTAGGGTAAAGCTTCCAAATGTGTTTTCAGCACTTGTTGTGTCCACTTTTAGTGAGATGAGGAGAGGCTGAATTCAGAAATGTGTAAACTGTCATCTATTGTACAAATTCTTGTCTTCAGACATTTCTTTTTTTAATGTGAGGGTTTGTTTTACCAGCTCTAAAGTCATCACCACTGGAGTGTCAATTCTCACAATCCAGGGCATCAGATTTTAAGTTGTAAATACCTAAGTCATTGTCAAGAAATAAAATAAACAGAAAACATCATGGGTGCAATGAATGTTATTAATTTTAAAATGGAGATAATATTAACTAACAGCTATTAAATATTCACTATATGCCTTGGGATGTTTCTAGCACTAACCATGGGTCTATTCTTTTTAAACTTGCAACAAATGGGTGAGTTACATCTATCATAGTTGGGTGTGGCTTATTCCAAGGAGTTATCCTGGATTTATTTGAGTTGCTTAATTCAAGGTGAGAGAATATTCTTACCATGGGATTTCAGAAATGGCCAGACTATGAGATCACATGCCCATCTCCACCTGCCACTCACTGGATCTATTTCTTTTCTGCGTAAAAAGGGGGAAAAACGGGAGCCCCCAAGGATTTGTCCAAGGATTATGAATCGATAGTGAATAGAGAGAAACCACACTGGGCCTTCATGCACCTTTTCTTACACTCCCTGCTCAGTTTTGAGTGCCATGAGGATTCTTCCACTCCTTGTTGATTTTACCTTCTGCTGAGTAAATGCACTGCTGGATATAAATATCTCTCAGGTTTTTTCTAATTCTATCTTTTCTATCAGCTTTTCCCCCAGGGTAGGGGTAAAAAAAAACAAATAAAAAACCAAGGACATATCAAGTGACTTCTGCACTGGCTGGTGGCACAGTGGATAGGTGCACCGGCCTGCAATTCTAAAGGTTGCTGGTTCGATTTCCAGCCAGGGCATGTAACCAGGTTGCAAGCCAGGTCTCCAGCCAGATCCATAGCTGGAGGCAGGTGAAAGGCAACCATACGTTGATGCTTCTCTCCCTTGCTTCCTCCCTCTCTGCCCTTCTCTCTGAAAATAATAAATAAAATATTTTTAAAAAGAAGAAGATGATGATGAAGTGACTTCTACTACATTTTTCCTTTGATTCTGTACTTTTTAGTCCACTCCTGGCCAAATTGGGCAAGAGGTTTGTAAATATTGCCTTTATATTTGTTATTGATCAAATCCACCTTCTGGGCAAAGCACAGAAATGATTTCCAATATCCCAAACCTGGTATTTTTAATTTTACTCCTTCCCAAGGCACATACGTAGGAAGTATGCCTTTCTTTCATCAGGTGGGAACTTCTAGAGAATAGAGACCTTCAGAGGCTCACACCTAGGAGTGAGTTTACCTGCCTCTTCCAAGAACTGCCATTCTCATTACAGTCAATAGAAGGTATTTGATGACTGATGGTATAGTTGAAGGGGTATTGCATTTATTTTTATCTTCTTTCTAGTCTTCTTTCGGGCTTCTATGATTCAGTATATCTCTCTACTTGCCGTCTGTGACTATCACATCATAGCTAATCAAGTGTGATATGGACAAATGGAATTCTTATTTCTCAGTTTATTCTCACCTTCCACAGACACACATAAACTCTGCTGCTTTTTTCTTCTCTGTCTCAGTAAATGGAATCATTTGGCTCAAAGCAACAACTAAGGAGTCACCTTGATTACTCCCTTTTTATTGTTATTTTTCTGGGGGGACAGGGATGAAGTTAGTGTCATGTGATAGGACCTAAAAAATATGGTCTGTTAAAGACATTTAAAGGTGAAACTTAATACAGCTCCTATTCTCTCAGCAACCGAGATGCACAAGGTGTGATGATGCAACTGGTACCAGCATCGTGGCAGTGGTTGGGAGAAAAAGAACCTAAGTTCACCCACTATCTTTGTAGAGTCAAGCATGAGAACAGCCTTATTTTGGGAAAATAAATGTAAAGTGCAGATACCAAACAATCTGGGTCCAGATGCCAGTTGAGCAAGGAGTTTTCTAAGAAGCTCAGCTGCTGGGAACTTTAGCTTTGTTACATTAAGAAGGAGAGTCCCTTTCAATGGATGCTGAATTTAGGTGCAGCTCTTCCAACTACTATATCCTGGGCTAGGACACAGTTAAGCAAACCTGAGTTTCAGAAGTCATTCACCAAAAAATTCTAACTTAATTCTTCATGCACACTCCACCCTCATTATGTCCTGCTGGCTCTACTTTCCAACTTTGTTTCATTTAACTTATTTTCAACTCACCTGTAGGCATTCTACCTGGAGTCACTACTGCCTCTTGCTTTAACTCTAGCAATTGGTTTCCAATTGGTTTGTCTGCTGTCACTTGGTTAACACCTTCATCTCCTCTTCAATTAATTGCCCTCTTTATCTCTTCAACTCCAGCTCCATCATCTTTTCCCCCTAGCAGCCTGAGTAAGTTTTAAAATGGAAATCAAAGCCCTGGCTGGTGGCTCAGTGGATAGGCACTGACTGGCCTGTGAACCCAGAGGTTGCTTGTTCAATTCCCAGCCAGGGCACATAACCAGGTTGCAAGCCAGGTCTCCAGCCAGGTCCATAGCTGGAGGCAGGTCAAAAACAAGCATACATTGATGCTTCTCTCCCTTCCTTCTTTCCTCCCTGCCTCTCTCTATGAAGAAATGAATAAAATCCTTTTAAAAAAACAGGGAGAGAGATCAGACCGTGCTGCTCCCTGATCATACTTAATAGCTTCTCATTAGACTTAACAAAATCGGTGCATCTGTAAATTCTTCATGGTTAGACTGAGTTTCTTCTTGGTTCCTTGCCAATTGCACTCTAGTATCTCTTGTCTTCCTTCATCTCCTTGAATATTCCAAGTGTGTGTGTGTGTGTGCGCGTGTGTTTGTTTGCATTTGCTTTCTTTCTGCCTTCTATGCTTGGCAGTCATCATTGTTGTTTTTATTTTTGTTTTTTCAGAATTAGCTATTTCTTGTCAGCTTAAATGACATGAATGATGCAAGGCTTTTGCTGACCAAAGTAGTCTCACTTACTTCATTTTTCTCTAAACTTGTCATGTTAATTTTTGTCATTTACATGGTCATTATTCATTTTCTACCCATGCTAACATATTTATCTTGTAAAAAAGCATATTTCTTTTGTTAATGATGTATTCTACATTGTAAAGGTTTGGTAAATATTTAAAGAAGGTATGTTATGTATTTATATGCCATAAATATTTTGAACCAATATTATTGAAATGTCATAGGTTTATCTTGGTTTTAAAACATGACCTTCAAATTTATTGGCATGTCCCTTTTCAAAAGAAGAGTATGTATATCTCATTTCTTAAAGCTGGACTATGTTATTTCTCAGGGCTTAAAGAATCTTTCCATTTCCTATTTCTTCAGAGGCTCATTGTGGAACCCAATCACCACATTATGAGGAAACCAAAGTGCTCCACGGTAAACATTGTGTAAATTTTGAGCCACAGCCCAAGCTGAGATTCTAATCAACAGCCCACATCAACCTCCAAACATGTTGTGAGTGAGCTTTTGTATCAGAGGTCAGCACATTTAATTTTTTTCTTCTGTAAAGAGATAGCTAATAATTATTTACATTATGGGCCATACTGCTTCTGCCACAGATACTCAGCAATTCCATTATGGTGCAAAAGTAACCCCCCAAAAATATATAAACAAATCATCAAGACTGTGCTCCAATAAAACTTGGATTTATAAAGCTAGTTGGTGGGTCATATTTTGTCCATGGGCTGTAGTTTGTCAACTTATCACTAAGTTGCTCCTAGCCTTTGAGCTACTTTAGTTGGTAATACATGGAGCAGAAGTAAAGCCCCCTAGTAACTTACCTTGCTTAACTTATATAGGTTTGTGAACAAAGTAAGTGCTTTTTGTAATTTTAAACCTTTGGTTTTGTGGTTTGTTATACATCAATAGATAACTGGAACAGGATTAAAGCCAATATTTTTAAATATGGCAAAATTCAGTCAGATGTTACATAATAAATGAGAGTTAATGCCTGTATTTTGAAATATTTCCATACCTATGATCAAGTCAAATTCATGTGGTAGGTTTAAAACTGACATTTGGACATTTTATAAATCAAAGTATTTTAATTTTAATGATGCTTTAACAGCATTTTCAAGTCATATATAAAATGACTTGACTGTAGGTATATAAATTATGAATAAAAGTGTACATCCTCAACTTCTTGGCTTCACGATAAAACCTCCAAGACATTCAGAGTATAATAATTATAGACAAATGTCACTTAGTTGGTTTTGGATTTCATGGGATTTTTCTTCTAGAAAAATACCTGAATAAATATCCTGGTCTATGAGAAAAAAAGTACAGTACGTTCACTTATTGTTCAAAATAGGAAAATTTAAGTAGTTCTCTAGAAGTTTCATGGAATGCCTATTTATATTAGGAATAAGATGTATAGTCACAGTTAATTTATTTCCACTGCAGTGCATATGTAAAGAAAAGTATGATCTTCAGGGGCAGTTTTTGTAGGAAAAATTTCTGTTTTAATTTTATTTTTTTCCTACAAAAAGAGAATATCAGTGTAGACATTTTTGTTTCTTCAATAAATTAAAGGCCCTGTCTTTAAAAGTTCATGCATGTGGCACAGAATATCTTAGATTTCAGTACAGTGCACATATCACATGAGATTGAACTGGGTTGAATGTGCATTTCATAGATTACTGGTCAGTTTTCAATCTTTGTTTGGGTACATTGGAATGATTTGATTTACAATCCTACTCCATAATGTAGAAGTGTTTCCTTCCACTTCTGTAATTAATGTGGCAAATGCATTGGTGTAAATGTTCTAACATACTTTCTTTTCTCCAAATAGTGACCGATATTAATGGAAGTAATACCTGACCTTCAAATGCTCTGTCTAGAGAGATTAATGGCAAGTGCTTTCATTTGTAAACTGTGAGAAAACAAAGATTCAAGAAACAGAAGTTCAAACAGAAATACTGGTATAAATGACATGAATCTTTAGCTTTTGCAACCAAGATAGGAGCTTTGAGAAAAGAAATAAAAATGAGTGTTTTGAGAAAAGAACTAAAAATAAGGGGTGTTGTTATTTAAAAATATATAGATTATTTTCTGGGCAATTTAATACCACAGACATCTTTTAAATTCTTGAACATGCATAAAAAATGTATTGCCCATCTTAAAGGGATGCATGTTTCTCAAATTTTTAAACAGAAAACTCCAGTGACTTGGGAAATTCTGTCAGGAAATCCTGATATTGTCCTTATATTCTGGGTCAAATGTGCATTAAATGGACAATTCAAGCAAAGCCATTTGAGATCTCATCTTCTTAAGTTTTCTTAAAGTGTCACCTTCATGGTTGCCTATTCTGATGTTTAAGGTTTTTGTATTGAAGGAGATGTTGCCCTGACTGGTGGCTCAGTGGTTAAGGGCCAGCCTACAAACCCAAAGGTCATTGGTTCAATTCCCAGCCAGGACACATAACCAGGTTGCAAGCCAGGTCTCCAGCCAGGTCCATAGCTGGAGGCAGGTGAAAGGCAACCATACATTGATGTTTCTCTCTCCCTTTCTGACTACCTCCCTTCTCCTCTCTCTAAAAATAATAAATAAAGTCTTTAAAAAAAAAAAAAAAAAGGAGAAGAAGGAGGAAGGGGAGGAGCTAACAGATTATAGGGTTTTCTGAAATGCTTTTTTTCCCCCACCCCATACTGCTGTTACTTTTGTTTCAGGGGAGTTGACAGCTGCCTCTTACTTCTGTGATAGTTTAGGAAAACCTGCTCTGTAAGCATGTTAATTTTCTTCCCTCTAGAAAAAGCTTGCTAATCTCAGGAGGCATTGCAAAGTTTAAATTAAAGTCAATAGAAAAAATTGCTAAATTGGAAAAAAGAAATGGTTCCATGCAGCTTCTGATGAGTGGGAACACATCTGCTGAGCAATAGAATGCTTTCCCAGGATGTGTGCAAGAATTGTTGCTGTTTAGTATGCATCTGGTTCGGAGCACCATCAGGCAAAGGTTTAATTACAGATCAGTTACTTGACCTAGAGATTATGTAGGAGTATCTAGTCCCATTTTGTGCTTTTCTCCATAGACACTACTCTTCCAAAAGATATCTTCAGAATAACAAGTACTGGACTCTTATTATTTGCTTATTTTTGTTGAATATTTTTGTTCATTTTTTTAAGAGACATATTGACAGTCGTTGATAAACCATTCAAGCAATACTTGGATTTTAAAAACTATTCTTTTCACAATAATCATGCTAATGAGATTGACATAGGTGTGTGTTACAGATGGAAGTTGACAGTGATAAATACATTATTTGGGGCCACTTACGAGATTTAGAGCAAAAGAAATTCTTCCCAACAGGCATTATGAAAGGGGTGACACAAGATTATATCTGGAAATGGATTGTTAGCTGCTGGTACAACAAACGGGACAGAAGTAAAACCTAAACAACACATAAGACAGCCTCTGGTCAAGCCAGGACAATCTCATCCTTATAGCCCCTTTTCCACATGGATGAATTTACCTAAACTCCAAGAAGTACTAGAACGTCCAACAAAAAGTCACTGCAAATAGTAAACAGGAATGAGTGGCCAAACAAATCAGCCAGGACTGTTGGTATCATCTTTCTTGCTACACTGTCATCATTTCACTTAGGGAAGACTTTTCAACAGAATGATTTTTCTTTCAAATAATTAATGTTTGTTGTTTTAAGCCATTACGTGGAGGTAATTTGTAATACAGCAATAGGTAACTAATGCACTACATTCCTCTCAGGCCCAGTACCTCATATTGTAGCATAGCTAGCCTATTAAATAAAATGAAGAACACTGATGCATTTCATTGCTCACCATGTGCTCATGTCTTCCTTTTTCTTTCTTTTTAAATCCTCACCAGAGAATATGTTTATTAATTTGAGAGAGAGAGAGGGAGGAAAGGAGAGAGAGAGAAACATCATGTGAAAGAAAAACATTGATTGGCTGCCTCCCGCCTTGACCAGGGATTAAATCTGCAGCCTAGGTATATGCCCTGACCAGGGATCAAACTTATAACCTTGGCATATTGAAACAGCTCTAGGCAACTGAGTTATCAGACCAGGGCTTCCTGTGTTCTTTCCTCATAACTTGGAAAAACATCAGCATATCAGATCTTCCACATACCTCAGTCAGGGTATATTTAAATTCCTGGTCTCGATTCCTAAGGCTATGATAATGATCTGGTTATCTTGCAACATACTATTTATATATTAATCCAGGTTACACATAGGTATAGATGTGGTAGTGTATTATTTGATATATAATGAAAATAATCCTGAAGCCTTCTCAATATTTGGAAATTAAGGTCACATTCCTAAGAAGAGAATGGTAAGATGCCATACTTGTTATTGCCTAACCTTGGTCATGGCATCATGGCATTACATTCTATGGGCCTATATAAATCACATTGTCAAACTCTTCATGGGTAGGGGGTAGTAAAGATTTGATGAATAATAATATAATCAACCATAATACTGAATTTATATTCCAAAATCTTGAGAGATAATGGAAAATTCAAAACATTACTGTATTTCTTTTTCTCTTTGCCTTTTTCAATATGTTTTTTAATCGAGTCATCTTTATTTCTCATATTAATGCTTTTCATAATTGCCTTAAAATATGAAAATTATTTTTTCTGAATAATCCATTTAATATTGAATTACATATTTTCTCTGATTTAAACACCTTATTATAATGTTATTTTAAGTCATAAAATACATACGTATCTTCATTTCTATATGACATTAACAGACATGTTAATATTTGTCTTTTCTAATTTTTTTGCAGTCATTTCTTCTCTCCATAACAAAAGATAAAAGGTGTTATCTTTTTCAATTTAACTTTTTCTACATCTTGATTAATATTGTAACTAAATATTAGTGGAGTAGTACAAGTCATATAATAATGAAACATAATCTTTTATATTTTTCTTGTTATATAATTGGGATAATCTATAAGCTTTATTCTCTACTTGGAAGTTAAATTCACCTCCATTAGAGAATGGACTTTTGGGTGGTCTGTTTTTTCCCTAATGACTATAACAAAAGCCTTTGAAGTAGGATTGGGAAAAATAGTATAAATATATATGTACTGGGGCATGACCTGAAGTCTTAGAGAGATGAAATAACATGCCCACAATCAAGTAACAAAACACAGTTCAAACCTAACATTTTAGTTCTAGGTTCCACCAGTACTGTATGTATAATGTAGTCTGTCTCTCTATCTTTTCCTCTGTCTTTATTTCTTTCTTTTTCCTTCCTTTCCTCCTTCTCTCTTTCCTTTAAAAATAATGGATTAAAAAATAATAATAATAATAATGGATTAGGCCCTGGCTGGTGGCACAGTGGATAAGGCTCCAGCCTGTGAACCTAAAGGTCGCTGGTTTGATTCCCAGCCAGGGCACATAACCAGGTTGCAAACCAGGTCTCCAGCCAGATTTATAGCTGGAGGCAGGTGAAAGGCAACCATACACAGATGTCTCTCTCCCTTTCTGCCTCTCTCCCTTCCCCTTTCTCTAAAAATAATAAATAAAATCTTTTAAAAAGTAATTAAATTAAAAAAATAAAAATAATAGATTAGCTACTGTAGAGCTTTTTCAAGTAGAAATAAGTGAAAAATATATAAAGGGGATCATATATACCTACATATATATCTCAATATAGCACATCACATTGTCATTAACATTTGAGTGTCAACTAATTCTTCACATTATCTCCTGTGAGATCTGGGCATAGAGATACTAGCCAGGGTTTTATCATGGAGATGAGATCAAGGTGAAAAAATGGGGTAAGAGTGCAAGAAATAAACATTTTATCCACTTAAGTTTCTGCTCCTGCTTCCCAAGCATGCATTCTGTTGCTGCATAACGATTATTTTACAACCAAAGTGTATTTTCCAAAATAATTTTGAAGAGGTTAAATGCAGTCCTTTGCAAGTGAGTGACTCCTGAGAATTTCAATAAAGCCTGAGCTCCTGCAATTCAGCAGATAACAGTCACCAGGGTTGCTGAGCACACAGAACTGCACAGTGGCATGGTTTCACGGCTGCACATTTCTGGTAGAAATTGCTCCTAGAGTGACACAGCTTCGTAGACAATGGATCCAAGGGTTCAGCACGAGCTATGGTGACCCTGATATTCTCACTGAAGTCATGACCTTAAACTGAACTGGAAGGATGAGAGTCTGATGGAAAACTTGTCAGTCCCAATCAAAAGTGTCCCTGGGAAGGCAAGTGTCCCTGTGACCTAGATGCCAGAACCATTGCTCCGTTCAGAGTCACCGAGTGTGTAGAGTGGAAGAACTCACTTCATCATAGCACAAAGTACAAATGGTTACAAACAGTGTCACGATGCTCAGAGTAATTAACTCCACATGCCATGGCTGAATGCTGCCACTGCAGTCAAGTGAGGTGATGAGGTGTCCAGCCCTGAAGGGTATGATTGCTTGACATCTTTATTGTGCCACAGTGAAAAAAGTAATAGTTTTTGCTATGTGTCATTTCAGTACTTCCACTCAGGAAATGAATTTTTATGTGTTGAATCTCTTATGGATTCTGTGTGATTTTTGTCCCAGGAGTCTAAGAAAAACTGTTCTTTTTGCGCTGCTAAGTGATGCAATGTGTAGCCTAAACAGATGGAAACAGATTGACTTTAGCATAAGTGTTATAATATGTAGTTTAAGTGTAGAAATGCACAAGGCACAATTAACAGAAAGTCTGTATCACTTAAAAGGCCTATCAAGTTTACATTGATATAGGGCTTGAAGCATTGCTGTCTGAGGCTTTATTTTTTAATAACTGTTGTATGAAAGTAATAGAGAATTTTAACTATCTATACTTAAAAAAGATTAACCATAAAAGGAACTTAAAATGGTAATTGGCACAAAGTAAGTGTTGATTGAACAGGGGCTCTTGTTATTTTGTTAATTGTAATTAAGACTTTTTCTTTAACTATGCACACGAAAAGTGGTTATATATTAAGTATTCTATTAATATATACCACCAACTTTCCTGATAAGCCATTTTTCCACCAAATACTAGTCTTAAAATCATTGGTGAACAATAATTTCTAACCTTTCAAATTATGTCTTACATAATGTTATTTTCATATTTATCAACCATACTCTTATTTTTAAGAAATACCTAGGAAAGGTAAAACATACACTATTTTAGATGTTATTGTTGAACAATCTACATGTTTGAAATGAATATCAACAATACACAAGAGGACTAATGGGAAAAGTGTGAAGATCTGAGGTTCCTTTTTGGCCCTACCACCTTGTTCTTCTGTGCCTCTGTTCATGCTGTTTCTACTCTGCTTTTTTTGTTGCTGAGCCTTATTTCTTCACCAACCTTGAGAGTTAAGTGTTAGAGTTACCATGATGCATGCAACAGCTCATATCAATCCTCCATCATTGATAAAATGAGCCAGTTATAAAAGATTATTAATTTACCTTTCCTCTCCATAGTTATTTACAATTTAAAAGAGGACTTGGAGGAACAAAAACTGTTCAACCTAAAGAAGTAATTCCTTAACCACTCTCACAATTGACAGATCAATAGATATAGCCTTTCCATACTCTTCAAATATCACCATTCAAACCCCCTTTCACCTGTGGGTTAAAATGCCCCACGTACCAATGCTGTTTGTTACCTAACTGTAAGTCATGTACATTTTAATGGAACATTTTATTCTTTAAGGCTATTTATTTTTTTAGAGTGTTATTTTAAAGATAACTACTAGTTTGACAAGTTAGTATTCTTTGCATGACCTTGTTGTACAATTTAGAGCATTAAGACAGTGAAACTCCATCTTATTTCCAAAACTTATTGGATTTGATTTGTGTTATTAGTTACACATTTGACATTGTATGATATTCTGACTCATAGTTTAAGAATCTTGTGCCATAAAAGTAAATAAATGATGTTGAAAAATTATAATTACTCTTTTCATTTATTTGGACATTTTATTTCAGATGAATAAACATTCATATTTTAGAAGAATATACTTTTAGCATAATAAATTAAGCAAAACTATTTTCTGCAGAAGTTCTTATTATTAAAATCACTTCAGGAATGAAAGATAAATGATAGGATGAAATGGTAGTGAGTAGGGTATATCTGGGTGTGAGAACTTCCTTTAAGCCTAAAGAAAAACATCTAAATCACAGACATATTATTTCATTTCTGCACTAAGCCAATAATTTATCTTCCAACCATATTAAAATGCCAGCAATTATATATATATCATAATGCTAATCTACCAATAAGGATTTTTCATGTTAAAATCATGAGGTTATCAGGAGAATTTACATTGGGTCTACTCAGTCCCAAGGGTCTCCTCCCCTTCTTGAGGCTCATGATCAATAGACTATTTTGATCTAGGATCTGTGTACAGTTTCTTATGCCAATAGCTCTTCTTAAGAACAGAGCAATAATCAATCAATTAATAGAGAGTGTATTACCATGAGTTTCAATACTAAAGCATACATGAGTCATAGAAAAGTAAGATAAGAACAATTTAATGGGCAGCATAGGCTGGGAATCTACCCAACTCACGTCCTGTTGTGTAAAAGAAAAGCTCAGCTAGAGCACAAAAATAGGTACTGGACTGTTCAGATTTTATTTAATTTTTTAGCTTTTTGCCTAAAAAATGTACAGAAATTTTAGATTTTTAAATGACTATACTAAGTGATATTTTTCATTAAAGTTACAACTAGGGCAGTAAATGAGCTCTTAATGATTAAATGGTGTTTTCAAGAAATGCATTTATTTATTGCATGTTTGAGAATTTTAACCATGATTTTTCTAATATTTAGGAATATTATCTCTTCTTTTGATTGTTCTGGCTAATTAAAAGACGTATGCACTAGAGACTCCAAGTAAGTCTTAAAATCAAACACATTGAGGCAGATATATAAAATAGTTTTTATGATACCTCGGTACCTTTTAAGGTATCAATAAATAATGGTTTTCATGCACACACATGTAGATGTGTTTATTTACTACCACATTTCTAATCACTTTCAAATCATCAGGGCAAAGAAGGTGTTTCAGCTTTCCTTCATTTCTAGACTGCAAACCTTGGTATTTTAAAACCAGACTTCTCGGTAGTATGGCCACACGTATATGGATAATATTACTTTTAACTTTTACTAACCTCTTGCAGACAGTTTACATAATAGTTATATATATGTTCCAAATTATATCAATTTCTTGTTTAATGATTGCCACAACCAAAAGACTCAGAATGAGCTACTGTATTGATACATTTCAGGGCAATTTATTCTCCTATACTGTTCTGAGGAAATAGTATCACCTAGACTACACATTATTTCTCATTGGTCAATATACTCTATATTATAGACCTATATTTCATTTAATGCTTTCCCTACAGAGAAAATCCAATCTTAAAAGGGTGTAGTATAACACAAAACTAATAATATGACATTTCTTGCCAAATTCAAGGGAAGAAAATTGTGTAACTCCATTATACTATTCAATATATTTCACATATATTTTATTAGGAATGTCTTCTCAGTGACTCTTAATTATAAGACTTCTATTAAGAAGTTACAATATATATGAATGTTTTCTCACAAGATATGATATACATGACATAAATTAATTTTTGTAGTTGAAAGGTTATTTTGTATTTGTGGAACAAATATTAATATCTATACCTTTGCATTATAGAATAAATTGAATAGTGTAGTTTCTAGGTCTCTGAATGTTATTTATGGAACTTGAACCTCTAGTATACAAAAAAATAAATTTCAAAAGTGCCTAATATAATCTAAGAGAACCTGGCAAAATGTTTAAAAAATCATATTTAGAAAATTATTTTATTTCTGAGAAACTAATCTTATTTAAGGTTTGCTTAAACATACAAGAACTCAAATTTTAAATCAGTTAGACTATTGGATTTAATAAGAATTGACCGCTTGACTATCATAGCCTCCTCTAAACATACATTTATTAATTCTATATCTAGCATATGGTATAGTAGAAATAACTGACCACAAATTCAGTTTATTTTGCATTAAAAGCAAAAATCTTAGCTTTGCATGAACTTTTCTCCCATAAATACCTTTGGCTTGCATTGGCATTTATGCAGCAGCAGGAGACCATTATCCAGTGACACATTCTATCCCACTGACATTATCACTCAAAGATGGTCGATTTCATTTTCAGGAAGGTCTCAGAGAGCTACAGACAAGTTACAATCAATCACACAGGCACAATTGTTAGAAGAGTCGCATTACTCTCAAAAAGAAAGAGTAAGGAAAACACGAATGTACTAATGCATATTTAAATTTCATGTTTTCCCCCTAAAGAACTGATGAATTGTCAAGTAGTTTCACATTTACAATGGCATTATGTTTAAGAGTTGCCACTTTTTACCCTGACTCATACAAATACCACAATTGGCTGAAATGGTTTGCTATAGAAATGGTTGTAGAATACAGCCAGGATAGGTGTTATGGGAAAGGTTGCAGTGGTTGGACATCAGTTAATATATGAGCAATAATAAATGGCAAATTTTGAAGTTAGTTTAGTTGTCAAGATATGGTTCAGACTAGGCTTGAGAAATAGAGTTAGGTAGAATGCAGGTTGAAGCAAGTGGCAGGTATAGGGGAGGGGGTAAATGAAATTACTATTAGGATCAAATAAGCCTGAAGTGCAACAGCCTTAATCAGTTTGTCACTGAGGCAAGGTGTCACTTACTCCTTGGTGGCCATATGAACATAAAGTCCACCACCCTGTTTCTGTAGCCAAATTTATTATCATACCAGGAAATGAGCTTGATAAGGTGGTCACTGAGGGCAATGCCAGCCCCAGCATTGAAGGTGGAGGAGTGGGTGTCACTGTTAAAGTTGCAGAAGTCAACCTAGTCCTCAGTATAGCCCAGAATGCCCTGGAGGGGGCCCTCTGCTGCCTGTTTTATTACCTTCTTGATGTTATTGCATTTGGCAGCTTTCTCCAGGTATCAGGTCAGATCCACAGCTGACATATTGTGGGTGGGGACACGGAAGGCCATGCCAGCTAGCTTCCCATTCAGCTCAGGGATGACCTTGCCCATAGCCTTGGCAGCAACAGTAGAAGCAGGGATGATATTTGGGGCAGCCCCTCAGCCATCATGCCATAGCATCCCAGAGGGGCCATCCACAGTCTTTTTGCAGACAGTGATGACATGAACTGTGGTCATGAGTCCCCCAAAGATGCCAAAGTTGTCATCAATGACCTTAGCCAGTGCGGGCCAGAGACATTGATGACAATCTTCATGGAGTTGTCATACTTGTCATGGTTCACACCCATCACAAACATGGGGGCATGGACAGAAAGGGCAGAGATGATGACCCTCTTGGCTCTATTCTTTAAATGAGCCCCAGCCTTGTTCTCCATGGTAGTGAAGATACCAATGGGATCCACAACATATTCAGCACCAGCCTCACCTTGTTTGATGTTGGCGGGATCTTGCTTCTGAAAGATGGGAATGAACTTTCCATTGGTGATAAGCTTCCCTTTCTCAGCCCTCATATATAGTCTTGATTGACAATTTGATAATTCTATAAAAATATGTTCTATTTAATGATAATTCTTTGAAAATTTAAATTTTATAGTAAATAAAGGCTATTATTTGTACTTTTTAGAAATTGAATGGCTAATTTATTTATGATATGTGTAACAATATTATATTGTTCTTGACCACAAATATGTGTAACGTTCATAACAGTTGGATATCTGACAATTTCCCCTCACTAGTGTTGGTTCTTTAGGGCAAAGATTCTATAAGTGATAAGGAATGGAATACAAATTTCCTCATTAAGGTAGCATTTGGAGATGATTCTGATACACCTACCTACTAAACAAATGAGCCTAAATTTAATCAGTTATCTAGTTTAATTTAAAAATGTAATAAGCAGATGTAGTAGTTCTTTTCTTTTTTAAAACTATTTGGAGTAAGGTGGAGAAGAAGCCACTGAAGTTAAACACTTGGCAAGGAATAATGGCTTTAGGACCAACATGATGAGAGATATCCCCATCAGCAAGGTGCTTTCAGCATAACTTCCAAAGACATGGTCAATATACCTCTTACAATAACATGTTTTGATTTATATTTAATTTTATTATGCATGTTCTCTGACCTGCCTAATACCCTACCCTATTGTCACAAGTCTTCTTTC
Source organism: Noctilio leporinus (assembly GCA_004026585.1). Lineage (NCBI taxonomy): Eukaryota > Metazoa > Chordata > Mammalia > Chiroptera > Noctilionidae > Noctilio > Noctilio leporinus. Next base: position 190,743 of record PVIW01002016.1, on the reverse strand, counting down.
TATTAGCTTACTTGTTTCTGGGCAACTGGCCAGCATCAATCATTCAAGTATTGATATAGCATCTTCATGGAATCAGGAACTAGAAACACCATTAAAAAAAACATTGAGTCTTCCTTAAGACAATACAGTTTTACTTGGTTGACAGGCAGCTTAACATGCAATTAAAACACATTGTAGTGAATGTTACGATAGTGATTCCTAAGTGAAGCACCTAAATTCTATAAGAGGAAGGTGGCAGATGAATCAGAAATGCCTTATGGCGATGTTGACAATCAATCTGGAACTAAAAGATAGGGTAGAGGAAGGATATTCTAGACATAGTGCACAGTAGTGCAGAATCTCTAAAGCAAAAAAAAAAAGCATGCAATTTAGATAATAGCCAGGAAATTATTAATGGCATGGCTGCAGAATAGAATATGGAGTGTGGTGTAATGTGGAAGCTGAACGAGCTAAGATTAGGAAGGGCTTTAAGCCCTGATGAGACATTTGGAAAATATCCCAATACTAAGAAGTTTAATAGGGTGTCTGATATAATCAAAATTTCATATTAGAAGTATAATTCTAGTTGATATGGAAAGGCTGAAGAAGGACAAGACTATAGGCATTGACATCTGCTAGAAAAGGATTTCATTCATGCGTGGAAACCAGAAATTGATGGCTGAATCTGAAGTTGTAGTTATGCTAATGGAGATGAATGAAACTCAGAAATAATGAAAAAAGAAAAAGCATGATTGACAAATTCAAGAAACGGAGAAATCAAATGGGTCACCCAGCTCTCTTGCTTGAACTACTAAGTGGAATTAATGTCATTACAGAAACAGGGGACTTAGGACACAGGACAGGTTTATGGGGAAAGATTAAGCTTTTGAAATGTTGAAAGGTGTCTCCAAACTGTGAAAGAGGAGACGTGGAATAAATTAAACATATTAAGTATACAGGTCTAGAGGTATATATATATATATATATGTTGTGGAAATATAGATTTAAGAGTTTTCAGGAGACAGATGATAATTAAAGAGTTGGAGTAGGTGAGATTAATCCTGACAAACAGAGCAACTTAAAGAATAAGTACATGGAGAAGATCCTGTGGGGGGTGGCATGGGGAAGAGAGAGCAAGCTAGAAAGAAGACATTTGGAAAGCATAGAGTCACAACTGCAAAGGGGCAGGTTCTACACGAGATAAATACTGAAACTTTTCGTGAAATTGAGCATCATTTAGTGGTGATTTTAGGAATGGTTGTTTCAGTGAAATATTGGTAAGAAACTAGATTACAGGGATTATAAAGTGAATGGGAGATGAAGAGGTAAATTGAGCGTATAGGAAACACTTAAGAATTTCCTCTAGGGAGTGGACAGAAAGCAAGAACACATTGGGTTGAGAGAGAGAATGAAAATACAAAGATAAAGAGACTTAAGCATATTTAAATGTCACGTAAAAGAATAAAGATTAAAATGTTTCTAATACAGGAGAAAAAGTAATATTAATTGTGACATGGTTTTTACAGAAGAAAAAGGGAAATAGAAACTTTAACACAGGGAGAGAAGTTCACTTTAGATAGGAAAACAATTCTGGCAAAAGGAATGGAGACATGATGACTATACATGCAGGAATATTGGTAAGCGAAGGGAGAGCCAATAGGCAGTCTTTTTCTAATGATCTCATTTTCTTTGTGAGGTAGACTATGCTACTGGCTGTAAGAAAATAGGAGATAATAGAGTAGGGGATTTAATGAATGTGGAGATGATTCAGAATATTCACTATAGAAGCATGGAATAAAGGAGGAAAAGACAAAGATGGAAGAGACATGGCAGGATGTTTGGGTCCCAGGTGACACTAACAGGCACGGAAGGCCCAGTTTGAACTGGAAACCATTGAACCTGCAATGCCTCCAGTTTTTAAGGTTGTGCAATTTTTTTCTCTGAGCTTGCTCAGCATCCCTTATATAATACTTGAGAAATCAGACAATTTGAATTTTCCAGAATTGTGATTTTTGCCAAATGAGTACAAGGAAAGAACAAAGAATCAACAGACAACATTGTCAAGGGAGTGACTGAGTGACAAACAGTAAAATCTAGTCTTCTGAGGCAAGGAAAATAAATGTTGGAGACTTAGAAATCTAGCATTTAAAAACCAGATATAACAGGGAAAAATATATTATAAAAATTAAAAAATAGAATAGGCTGGGATTAGAGAAGAATGCCTGAATTTTAGATTTTTTGAGTTTGTGTATCCTGAATGTATTACCTAAAACAGAGCTAAGTAATTGAATGTTGCAATTTTTGCAATTTTTTTTCTATCATACAAAATAAAACCTCACACTGGCAATGTTTTAACCAATGTCCTGATATAAACTAGTAAAACAAACGACGTGTAGAAGGTAAGAAAGTGATCTATATAACGATATCAAAAGATAAAAACTTTGTGGAGCCAAACTAATTCTTCTAGCAATCTTGTTTTTAAATTTTAATACCATTGGTGGTTTTACTTTCAATCATATTTGGCCAATACAAAAAATTAAAATGTCTAGTTCCAATTCTCTTCTTTAAGAGATCACTAAACATTTCTTTTAAAATAGATAATAGATTCATAGGAAAGAAAGACTGACTAGCCACTGTTATAACTCAAGAGAGCTCAAATCAGATTATCTGCCATTTCAGATATACAGTTCTATGCAACTTCTCCCACCCAGACATGGCCAAGTGTTTAGGGTCCCACTTTCACTTAAGAGGCGTACTTACAATATATTAGATTGTAAAGGTACATAGTCACAGGGAAAAATATATGGAGAAAAAGCAAAGGTGGAAGGTATTTATTGACAAAAATAAAAATTAATACAGAGGAAAACAAAGGGGAAGTATAAATACATTCTGATATCTTATTCTTCATTAAATCATAGATATACAAGCACACATAAATATCTTATAAAACTTGATTCATATCATATTCTAAAACTTGGTTGTTTAGTTTACTAAAGGATATATTACAGATTGATAAATATTTGTCTGATCATTTTGGTAGTGTAAGAAATCATAAATAACACTAAGTTTTTTTCATTTTTATTATAATTTTTAAAGCTATTTTCTAGTAAAGAATTTTATTGTTTGACTCATACATTATAGAAATTTATATACGATAAGGTCATTTTATATCAGTGAGAAAGGTTATCATATAATATTCATTCATGTGGCACAGGATTTCTATATTTTAAATATAATAATATTCTTCTTACATACAATAACAAATTATACATAGACCAAGCATCAAAAAGTCAATAACTATAGAAATAGAATAATAAACTGGGTATTTAAAACTGATGATATGGGAAGTCCTTTTGAAGCAACAAAGTCCAAAATGCAGGAAGGAGGAACTTGGCTATCTGAACTTCATACACTAACTAGTTACTAAGTTCATACATCTTTGTAAATTTTTTTAGTTCATTCAAGACAAATTCTTTTGCATTATTTTCTATATTTTAAAAAACCTTGGGTTTGCCCAGATGTTTATTTTTCTAAATAACTTTTAGAATCATTTGGATAATCTCTGATTCTTGCTACACCTAAGAGGAGTCTACTGGGATTTGTGTTGGCAGCGCATCAAGTTTCTGAGTTAATTGAAATAGAATTGTCACCTTTGCAGCGGGTAAATTGTCTTTGCCTTTGTAAATGACTGTTTTAATAACCTTTAAAGAACATTAATATGCAGTTATGCAATCACTTCTTAATCAATTAAAATAGGCATTTTTTTTTAGGTGAAACTCAAATGAGTTTTCAGGTCATTTCCAATAACCAGAAGACCCTTAGTGGTTCATGTGCCACAACTTAGGGACCTCACCTGTGCATCAGGGAAGAATCCAGTTTTTGTCTGGTGGGTTGTACTTTAGCCAGGAATATAATGGGGGTGAGGCTCAGAGTGCTTGTGTACCTTTGCTTAGAGGCTTTACTTTGAGACATTTTCTTTCTTTAGAAGATGGCTTAATTGAACTCATATTAGGTTTGACTTTTGACTTAAATGATAGATTAAAAGATGCCTTTCAAAAATCTAAAAGTTCAAACTTTTATTTCTGTGTATGTTTTATCTATCTGTCTATTGATCCACCTATCTATCATCCATCTATATAGGAAAATTTAGTAAAAAGAAAATCAACTGCCACTCTGATAATGACATTCAAAATTATTAGTATACATGCCTTCTCAGTTAAAAAGAATTCACACTAATGCCATTTTCTATAGCTGAAATAGCACAGAATAAATACAATGCTCTGATATTTCTTTTGCAATCTTCCTCTTTATGCAGAATGGAGGCTTGTCATTATAAAGTGATATAAATTATGGTTTCCAGTAACAATGTTCTAATTTGTTTTTAGAACAAAATAATTTTCTAATCATTATTATGAATTTTTATGTTTTTCATAAGTATGTTTTTTCTATGATCAAGAAGAAAAGATTAGTTTAAAACTTATTTTAACTGCTTTTCATTAAACTATAATTAAGTTTTGTTGGATCAAATTTGGTAATTTTCCAATCTAAGTCTGTTTTTGGTGGTGTCAAGACTGATTCAATTGGCTCTTTTCTAGATTCATAGGTTTCATAAAAAAGTTCATTTTATGTTAGCTGAGGGCTTTTCTGCCTAGTGAGGATTATAGCATTTGTCACAAGGGTGACAAGATTTATTATGAGGAAAAAAATAATTGGTAAATTTTACAATTGAAATGACTATATTTAGAATGTTTAATAATGGTACTTAAAAGATGACAATGTTTGTATATTCCTATGCTAATTAACCAATTTGCTGTTGCTTGTCTTGGTTGTGAAAGGTAATTCTAGAGCCAAGGGCTGTGCTGTGATTTATAGAACATTAAGACCTTAACTTGTATCTGTGCTTTTAGTAGAATTGGTTCGTTTTCTTCTGCACAAATGTCCTCACATCACAGAAGGCAGGAATCTCATCATGCTATTTATTTATTGAAGGGTAGCTCTCACTGAATAGAGATTGGAGATAGTGGCACTTTCTTATTATGCCTTTCTTATTATGTCTCATTGTTTACAAGGAAGGCTGACTGTATTGTCATTATCATTCTGGTCACATTATAGAGAGAGCTTGGAATTTTAATAACTACCCTATTCAGTAAATTATAGTCGTTTGATGTAGCAATTTGACAGTATTGTGATTAGCTGGCTAGTGGCTACTACATCCTTTGTGTTCTAATAAGGCTACTCTGTCCAGGCCTGTAGTCATCTTGGATGCTGTACAAAGAGGTACCAGAAATGATAAAGTGTTGTATATTATTTATAGCCTCATTTTGCTGAACTAGCTTGTTTTGTGTTGGTTTTGAGTGAAAGGAAAGATCAGGCGACTCTAAATGATTTCCATTTGTATTCTCTGGAAATGGTGCTCACTGCACCCTCTAATTTGGAAGATTAGAGGAACATGAACGTGATTGTGCCAGAACCTGGCTTGAGCCAGATCCAGAACTAAATGGGGATTTGAAAAAACCAGGGTATGTCCCTAAATACTTTCACATACTACCAGGGAGTGACTTTGGCAAGAGGAGAAGAAGAATGCAGTTCACAATTTCATTAATAATATCAACTTCAACAAAAATAACTTCCATTTTTATTACTCTAAGAGAATTTGTAAAACTTGTCTTAAATCATGTTGCAGGGGCAAGTAAGCTTTAGATAAGACTCTAGTCTAATGGCAATATGATTTTTGAAACTTTTATTAGAAAAGACACAAGAATGAATTTTTTCTTTTGTTCATTTTTTCATTCATCCATGCTTCTATTCATTTATTCATCCCCCCCATTTATCTAACTAGCCTATGCCAATTAAATGTCTATTAGATGTCATCTACATGCCTGCACACTACTATGTGACAGGCAGTGTGTTTAATGCTAGGGATATAAAGGTGAGTAAAACCCTGTGAAATCAGTGACTAAACCTACGTGCTAATAGGCCATTACAAAATGATGTGGTAAGTGGTTGGACAGTGATAGGGCATTTATGACATAGACATAAAGATGAAAGATTCTCAGGTTGGCCAGGAGGAGAACAGAGTCAGGAAAAGCTTTCTATGTGTGGTCATCCATGAGTAGTAATTTGAAGGGCAAGTAGACACTGCCAAGTGGGAATAAGGAAAAGTGCTCCTGGAAGAGGGAAGGTCTTTTGGGGATAGGAGCAACAAAACGTAGGAGATGAGGGCTTGTCATTTGAAAGGCTACAGTAGCAGAGGAAGAAGCAGACAGCAATACAGTCCCGCAGGTGAAATGCTACCTAGAGCTAGTAAAATTGCTGTGGAATACTTCACCGTCTATATGAGGTTCATTTTAATCTCACATGTGTAAAAAAAAGCAAGAAAACATATTTCGGATACTGTCTTTTGTGCTGCCAAGGATAACTGATTCTCCAAATAAAGTGAAATAAATATACTTTTTTTTTAACCTTAATTGCAGAAGGAAAGAAAACTCTCTAGAGTTCATGCAGTTATTCAGTAACCATTCAGCAATAATGAGCTGATTATTGTTGAAATGATAACACCACACGTCAGTGACAGCTTCTTTGGTAAATTTTCTGTATTCATTATTTTATAGAATCCTCACAGAAACACTCTGTGATAAGAACTAACAGATTACAATGTTAAGGACTAAGACACTGAGACTTGGACACTTTTATTAACCCAATGAGAGTCACATGGCTGGGTTGCAGTAGCAGCTGCATTCCAGCTCTGTCTTCCTCTAGAGCCTCATGTTTAATAGACATAATATGTTGCCTACATTGGGCTGGGCATGTGCTAGACACTAGAGTGGCGAGTGATAAAATTCTGGGAGACTGCAATAGAGAATTGGGAAGTGATCTTTACATTTCAAGGAGTATTTAAAAGGTTTAGTGAACAGTGCCTATCTGTATTTGAGGATCTTGCAGTATTTTGAGGTTCCATGGTACAGACTGTGGATTTGTTTGCCTTTGGGGTTATGCTTACTCTTTCTTTTCGTATACTCCGAGTATTCTTAACTGGGAAGCAGGGCACTTCTCTGGAATCTTCTAGAGCTAAAGATCTCAAGAAAGAAAAAAAATAGAGTTTGGGGCTAGAATTAGTGACCATACCAGCACTTAATAAACTCTTACTTTATTTATTAAGAGTTTGATGCTGATAACTAGAATAGTAGAATGTATTTTCATAAAGCTACTTTGTGGCCCATTGGTATAAATCCAGTAATATCACTCCAAATATTGTTATTCTTTTATGTTTTGGGGTGCATGCTAGACTAATGTGCCTTAAAAATTAGACCTCATGATGACAAAACTATCACTACTGCATTCTTTTTTCACTAATAATTTTAACAGACAGTTGCTGTTTAGTATAATCTGCAGTGCTTTCCTGCTGAATATAATACAGAAGGATTTAATTCTTTCCTAACTTCTATAGCTATTTTAGCTTTTAGAAGGAGATCAGCATAACTACAGATGTGTTGCTTTTATTAAAGAAAGTCTACCAAGGCTTAAATGGTGTCATAAATTTTGTAGCTGCTTGCCTAAGGAAATAATATGCATGATTTTAGATATTACATAAAGAAAGCTTCTTGAAATAGGCTTGACCATTCCCATTATGCTTCTTGTCTCTAGCTGCAATTTAAAATAAATATATGTCAAACCTTTTCAATCCACCTTCTATTCTCATAATTTTTTATTTCCATCTTTTTGGTTCTATATGCTGATTTTCATATAAATTTTCTCATCTGTGTCTTATTTGCTTTCTAACCCCCTGATGAATTTTAATTTATTATTATATTTTTCTCCTATAAAAACATTATTTTTGACTCTTATTTATATCTACCTGGTTGTTTTTGCAATCTTTTGTTCCTCATATACTTTTTATTCCTTTTCTTTGTCTTTAAATGTGATAAATGTATTCATCATATATTTTTATCTGATATACTGTTATATCTGAAATTTTAGGTCTCATTTTATACTGTTGGTTCTACCTTATAGTATTTGGTTCTTTGTGTGTTTTAATTGTAGTTTTTAGCTGTATAATCATGTTCCTTGAACAATTATCTTTTGGTGGGAAGGAAAGTATATACAATTAATAGACTTACAAGTAACTTTTAGGGGATGCAGGATTTTATTTATCAAGGTAAATTATGGGTATTTGGGCATTTATTTTATTAGTGTTTATGATATATTACTTTGAAATTTTTCAAAATTTGAAGTAGGTTCATTTTCCTATACCTTTGATAATTCATAGAATTCTTAGTAGCTAGAAATGAGCACTTATGTTCAGTAGATATTTTGTTATTCAAGAACCATTCTGGAAGTATTTATATAATGAACATTTAAGGAAAGCTTCCTGAAAATACATGATGACTGTGCTGCTTTGTTCAATGCCCAAAATGAGTGATTACTTATTATATTTTTTAATAATCTGAGTTCATTCAGACAGCAATGGAATTTAAACAGAGTTATCAAGGGTCTCTCTGAGGTGAGCCAAAAAGAATCAGTATACATGAAGAGCTCAATTTTGAAATTAAATATTTTCTAAAGTAATGAAGCAAAAGCCCATCTGTGACAAAGAAAAATCAAGAACTAAGAGGTTATGAAGTGGAATAGGTGAGGACAGAAGAGAGCAGAAAGAAAGAGATGTGAAGGTAGAGAATGGAAAGTCTCAAATACGGGGAAACTTCAATACACTTCACAGCAATACATTTTGGTGACTCTCTTGATTCTGTTGTTAATGAAACACATCTTTTTTATTTTTATTTGAATTTATTGGGTGCTATTGATTAATACAATGTTTAGGTTTCAGGTGTAAAATTCTATAATGCATCATCTGTATATTGCATTGTGTGTTCACAACACTAAGTCAAGTCTCCTCCCATCACCATTTATTCCCCTTTTACCTTCTACGTCCTTCCCCCTTTCCTGTGGCAATCACCATAGTGTTGCCTGTGTTCTTGAGTCTTTCTTTGAGTTGTAGGATATTATGCTGAGTGTAATTAGCCAGTCAGAGAAAGACAAATACCATATAATTTCACTTTTATGTGGAATCTAATGAACAAAATAAATGAACAAAGAGGAGATAGATTCATGGATACAAAGAACAGACTGATAGCTGTCAGAGGGGGTTGGGAGCTAGGTGGAAAGGATAAAAGTGTAAAACAAACTTTTTGTAAAGTATGTTTTAGGGCACCATCTTAGTGAATTTTTAAACAAGGTTTTACACTATTGTTGAAATTGGATGAAAGAGTAGTTATGCAAAAACAAGTTGTATAAGATGTAACACTGCCTCAAGGGATCCAGAATTCAGTGGTAATAAAATTTTATGTCAAAAAGCAGTGATTAAAGTAGAATAAGATAATATGCATTATACCTTAATGTATGTTATACACACCAACACACAATCTCTTTTGTGGGCAAAATATTTAATTATATTTTGAGTAGGAACTAATTTTTTAGGAGTTCTTAATTATAATTTTTAAAAATATTTTATTCATTATTTTTAGAGAAAAGGGCAGGAAAGGAGGAAGAAAGAAGAGAAGAAACATCAATGTATGGTTGCCCTTCACCTGCCTCCAGCTACGGACCTGGCTAGAGACCTGGCTTACAACCTGGTTATGTGCCCTGGATGGGAATCAAACCAGCGACCTTTGGGTTCGCAAGCCAGTGCCAATCTACTGAGCCACCAGCCAGAGTAATTATAATTCTTAATTACACAAATGATAAAACAAAGAAGTTATTTCTTCCTAGTCAGAAATAGGGCCATGACTCAAAATTTCAGAATCCTGGTTTTTATAGCTCTTCTATTATTTCACTGCCTCATTTTATAAGTTGAAATATATGACTATATGTAGGTTAAATGAAAGGGGACCACAGACATTGCTTTAATATTAGACAATATGTATTACATCTTTGGTGTGAGTTTATTATTCACAGAGTATAAATTACATCCTTTGTTAACCTGTTTTGCTCCTCCTCCTCAATACACTTGTTAATAGCTTCCAAAAAAATTTTTATAACATGTGCCAATAATTCACATTATTGCTATTACATCACACTTGCATATTTAACCACTTAGCCCTATATAGCAAAGTTTAAAAATAAACAGAGCTTGCAAAAAATCATTGATAGACAGCATGTTCTCTGGGCCACCACTGTTGGAGCCCATCTGTTGGAATGGCATGGTTCTGGCAAAGGAAGTCAGCTTGTGTTCATGGGTGTGTTCACTACATGGGTAGCTCACTAAACTTCACCTAATTTTGGGCCCACTGTGTGAGAAATATTCATGTACTGTAATATACTTCTTCATAAAGATTAGAACAATCTAAAACATATCAATTGATATATTTAAACTTTCCAAATATTTATAGTATTTCTATATTATTAAGTTTTCTAATTTAATTTACTACTTATTTTGTTTCTCAAACAGTACAAAGATTTAGGACTGAGTAGAAATATAAACATCATTAAGACCCATCCTATTAAAGAAGTTAGAGTCAATGGGGCTAGAGAAAATGATAGCTAATCACAATACTATGAGAATGAGAGGTGTTAAACAAAGTTATATGATAGTGCTATGGGAATGCAGATTTGGAAATGCTTAATTCTGCCTGTGGTGTAATCATTGAAAAAGTATCTTGAAAGATAAGTAGTATTGCCCATGGTTTGAGGGCTATAAAAAGTAAAGTATTCAGATGAAAAGCAGACTCTGCACAGATAAAAGACAAGAGAAGGCCCAGAATATTCAGGAACTATAGGGGATTTGGTGGGGCTGGTACATCTACGTTGCAGAAGTTGAGCAGCAGCGGAGAGTGGTAAACAATAAAGCTGGAAGGCAAATGGAGGCAAATTGCCAGAGTTTTCATCCATTTAAGGAAGTTGGACATCATTTTCTAGAAAATAAAGAGAAATGGTTATTAGCTGTTTTCACAGAGTGGGCACTGAATTGCAATTTGTGTTTCATACACATAACCAGGTGTCATTAGGGAGGATAAATGAGGAAAAGGAGAAGGTAAGGAGATGGTAATACTAAATATAACCCCTCTCCAACAGTAACCACTTACCTCTAACCCAAGAAAATTAGAGGAACAAGTGGATGCATGTCACATTATACTTCAAAGACATTTATGTAGCTTCAAGACATTTACCAAAGCCCATCAATTCCAAAGCTATTTCCAGTCTAACCTCCTTCAATATAGACATTCTGGAGCTGCCAAAGCAAAACCAAACCCAAAAACCAGAATGTCACTTAAAGTACGACAGAAATTTTCCAAACAAGAAATGATGGGTATTGACATCAATTTGTGGCTGCTTGCATAGTATAGTACATGAAAGACACCAGAATAACAAATGAAGTCTGTAGAACTATTTTAAGGATCAAACAAATAGATTTCTTCCTGAGCCTATTATTTGCATTAGTTCACAGGAGAAGATCATGAATGGATATTTTTATTTCATAATTATCTTCAGAAGCTAGAGTATTTCAAATTATTCTATTAGTTTTCTGATTGCTTTTCAGTGATTAAGTTGATTTCTTTGTTATCTGAACTTATTATTAGTGGTTCTGATGAAATGTTTAAGAAAAACCCATGCTGCATTTGTTGTTATAAAACAATATAGCTTCCCTAACATCATCAATTGTGTACATCATCTGTGAATATCCTGAATTAAGTCAACAGTTCCACAGGCTACTAATAAAACTTAAGCCCTCTTCAATGATTCTATAAATCCCTTGTTTATGAATAGTGCAAAGATGAATGATAAAATGAGAAGGACAAAAATTCTTAATGTTTAAAAACTAATTATCTGTAGCTGTCTTGATTGGTGTGGCTCAGTGGGTTGGCCATTGTCCTGAAATGCGAAAGGTCACTGACTCAATTTCTGGTCAGGCATGTGCCTGGGTTGTGGGCCAGGTCCCTGGTTGGGGACACTGATGGATGTTTCTCTTACATCAATCTTTCTCACCTCTCTTTCTCTCTCCTTTCCTCTCTCTCTAAAAGTAAATAAATAAAAATGTAAAAAAATTATTTGTAGCCCACTCATTTTTCTCAAGATACATTGAATGATTATCAAAATAATTTTAAAGTAAAATCATTTGAGTTACAGGAATTAAATAACAATAATAAAACATTCTATTACTGGGTTGAGAAAAGACCTAAAAGCAACACTATATTTTTACATACCTAAATACATATTTAGTCTATATCTATTTGTGCTTAGTCATCTAAAAAAATGATAGATTTTTTAAAAATAAAATTTTCAGCATTGTGTAGAGAGAACCAATATTACCTAAAAGGCTTTTACATCCTCTACTCTCTGGCTGCCTCCATGAAACCATCATTCAAGTTTCAGCTCAAAAATCACCTCTTGAGAGAGGTTTTCAGTGACCTGTGCCATCAGGTATAACCAACTCTGTTCTCTTCATATTTCCACTTCCTTGCACTTGCTACCTGGCATCATCTTGTTTTTTTGTTTTTGTTTTTGTTTTAAATTTGTTTAATTGTTCAGTGTCAGTCCTAGAATATCAGTTTCAAGGGGACTTGGCCCTCCATGTTCAGTGCCTAAGTCTCAGTGGAAAGGATAAAGGAATGAATGAATAACCTCACCATCCATGTGAAGAGAGGAGGCTATTTTTCAGGATGGCAATTTAAGTCAGGGGAAAACATCCCATTTGTCATCTGCCATTTTTAAGTATCTACAGAAAAGAGAAGGAAACCAACTGGTAGCTACTTCGAAAGAAAGGAAATATGGATTTTCCTTGTTAGCATTAAATTAAAACTTTGTGACAGAGCGCTATAGGAAATTCTATATCAGAAAAGAGATATTAGACCTATTATGTAAGTGAAATTACTCTGTCACGTGGGGAGTACTGACAAATGGTGGTATACATAAATCACCCTTATAACATTCTTAACCGAAAAATTTAATATAAACCTTTGTTGGAAATCAGTAAACTTCCAGACACAAGACCCAATTCTCCAGGGAACCATTAACAGTTGCAATGAAAGCATAGCAAACCAATAATAGTCTTAAAGCCTACATGAAGAGGAAAACATAACTACCAATATATTCCATCAAAAGATTTTTATCTTAGACTGTCTAGGAGCAGGATCAGCCACAGTTTTGAGGGTCAATTGAACATTTTGGTTTTCGAGCAGCTGACAACCTCTCGCTACCCTGCGCCGTCTGAGCAATTTTATACATCAGCAGTGAGACAGACCAGCAGGCTGCTCACAGCCACATCCTTTGGAGCAACCGCAATTGTCACTACTCATTTTACCTTTATGTTTCCTGTTTTTTAAAGCTTTTTATAGTCTTTAAGCTTTATACCAACTTTTAGCTTTGCTATTCATGTTTGACTATTAGTGTTCATTTCACCACCCTTAATATTGTTTGAGTACTGCTTTTCTAAATCACTGACATCCCCACCCTACCTCCTATTCCATTTCCTTTCCAACTCACCTCACAAGTTCACCCATTGTGCAGTCTCTATTTTGCCTCTCTTTTGATCTGTATTCTGAATTGTTCCGTAGTCTTTTTTTCAGACTTTTTTCTTTTTCTTTTATTTTTAATCTTTGGGTCTTTATTCTCCAGTATTGTCACTATTCTTCTACCCTCAATGGTACTTTCCTATCAATGGCTATCTGATGTGTATCTGTGTATGTGAGTTTGTTTGTTTGCATGTTTTCAAGGCATTAATCTTAATCTTTGAATTCTAGATGTGATAGTTTCTTTCCACAAATAAATAAAGGGATCCCAAATAATCAATTCAAATGCAAATTGACTATGACCTTGGATATTCTTCATATACAGTTATGACTCTTAATGATCAACTGAATATATGACATTCACAACTGTTTCACCTTTCTAAACTGAAAGACAAATGACAGCTTAGTTTATGAAAATAATGTGTTTTCACCAGTTATGGAAACATGTATAATCTGCCTAAAATAATGAACATAACCATAAACGTAATCACAAACATAGCCAAATTAGTTAGATTCAAAATATACATGCCCTGGTTCAGTGGGTTGGAACATCATCCCACATACTAAAAAGTTGTGGGTTCAATTCCTGCTGGGGCACATATCTAGTTTACAAGTTTAGCCCCCTATCAGGGAGCATATGTCTCAACTGATCATGTATCTCCCTCACATTGATATTTCTCTCTTTCCCACTCTTCCTTCTCTTTCTAGAATCAGTGAGAGCATATCCTTGCATATATATATATATATATATATATATATATATATATGCAAAATAAAGTTTAAAACATTTTACAAAATCATTGTGTTTTTGTAGATTTTGACATCTACTTCTCCAAATTTTGTAGGTGAAGAAAGTGAAGGCCACAGAGATTAACTTTCTTAGCAAAGTTCAGATCTCCTCTCATTTTTTTTATTGTTCATACTTGATTTTAATACCTTGTTTTAATGTCTAAGTTAACATTTTTAAGCCCCAGACAATTACTATTCTATGGAAGAAGTGATGAAGGGAAATTGGACAAACTTGCTGTTATTTCTGTAAGTGACAGAGTCAGTGAGGTGAAAAGAAAAGCACAAAAACACAAAATGATGACAAATGAAAAGCAAACAGAAGTCCCTTGGGTTTATGTTTAGTTGTTCATCTATAATGTTTCTGCTGGAAAAAGCTAACCAAAGCTAAAAAGAGAAATGAGAAAGTCAAACTCAAGATTTAAAGTGGTAAATTTATACACTAAACCTTTCTGTTGAAAATTTCAACAGAACAAGAAATTTAGATTTTGCATCTTTTCTGTCCAAATGGCAAGAGTTCCACCTTTCCTCCTCCCATTCCATTGGTTTATATCAGTGATTTTCATCTTTTTTTTACCTCATGGCACACATAACTTAATTACCAAAATTCTGCAGGACACCAAAAAATATATTTTTGCCAATATGACAAAAAATAAGTATAATTTTTATTCATTCACACTAATTGGCTATTGTTGTGTTGGCTGTTGTCATGTTTTTCTTTGACAATCCAAGGGAAAAAAGGTCAGTACACCTGAATAAACAGTCACGTAATGTACTTTTAAAAATTGTTGTGGCACACCAGTGTGCCATAGCACACCAAATGAAAATCACTGGCTCATATCATCTGCCAAGTCACACAAAAGGATGAGTTATCCACTTGTGCACATGAGAATACTCAAGCTTCATCTTCATGGTCTAGTGAGTAATGCCAAGAGGTGTGGCACATTAGGAATTTGAGAATATATACAAGAGGAAACCTCCCCCAGAACCCCAGGATTTATTAAAAACTGCATTTATTCTTACATGTTTAAACTTCAGTGACTTTCAAAGTACTCTCTATTTGATGTGATATACCTATCAAGACATCTTTTCTTTTTTTTTTCAGGTTCTCAATTATGTTAATACAAAGTTTTGTTTTCATTATTCCAACATGCCTACCTTAATTCATTTGTTTAAAGAATTGCTCTTTTAAGCTATATGAATTGCAATATTACCAAACACATGCAAAAATACATTTATACCCATACATATTTTTACACATATTTAAAGTACATACTGGATTTTGAAGAATTAATACAAAAAATTTTAAATATGCCAATAGCTTACATAATTATTATATTAAACAATAGTATCTTAGATATATTGTAGCAAGATTAAGCAGTTTTTTCTTCTTTAAAACTTATTTTACTCTGGAATGCTGTTTTTATGAAATATATCACAGAAATGATGTATTGCAGAACTCACTTTTGTGAAGGTTGTCCTAGAGATAGTGCCAAACCCATAGTAAAAAATGAATTTGGTCTTTGAGTCAGATCCTCCCCTGCTCCAATAATATAACTCAACTTTATTTTAAGCTACTGAAACTACAACTTATTCTTTTTGGAGTTTTCCATCTTAAATAGCTTTATTTATTTATTTAGACTGTGCATAGGTCTTACTTCTTTCAATACCCTCTGTTTTTCCTCTACATGTGTTTTCCAAGTTGAAGACTTCAGAAACAATGGTACTTTCAGTGCTCAGCCAGTCCTCAGAGTAGAAATTATTTTGGTCTACTAAGTTGAGGTAAAAAATAAAAATCCCTAGGATTTAAATAAGTTTGTAGAATAGTATTCTAGTTATTTTTTAAACTTGGGGTTGATTTCCTATGTGGTCCTAAACTAACTCCTGAACTATTTAAGAGTCTGTTGAGGCAGAGATTAGGTATGTTCACATTTCAATAATAAAATTTACTATAGGATTAATTTCTTTTCCCAAGTATCCCCAGCTTGGGGGCCTTCATAACTGGAAATGTATATTTTCATGATTAAGTTGAAAGGAATCTCATCTAATTTACATGTTAACATGAGAATATATATTGTCTATGTACACGAATCATTTAGTTTAGTAGTTTGCAACTTCCATCCAAATTGGTTTTCATTCACGGCATCTTTTCTAACCTAAAGATTGACTGACTTCACAACACACAACAACCAGTTGATTGCTATTTAAAACATAAATTGCTAACAAAATCTATGTATTACACACCCTCAAATAAGCACATATTTTATAATAGTGAATAAGAAAGATAGCATGTCTTCTATGTAATATACATCCACATTTTCTTACTTTTTCCTTCTTCCTTAACTGCATTCAATTTTTCTGATCCTCTCTTATTTTTAGTCTTATGTTCTTTTCAGTTTACATTTTGAGACTTAGTGTACTTATGATGTGACTAACTCTGTCTTAAAAGATGTATACAAAATCCAAGCGATGTTAAAGATGGCATGGTTGTCTTATTTATCCAGTTAATTGTCCCTACTGTAGAAATGTTCAGGAAGTCAAGTTTTATGTAGTGATTCTACTCATGCTGTTTTCTATGTGTGGGTGTCAGTGGTCTCTGTGAGAGACATTACGTATTTTATGTATTGTCTGTCAATTTCCCCTTACTCCTCCACACTCACATATAGAGACAATGATGTAAGAAAGTGGAAACAGCAAGATAAAGAATCAGATTCTCCTCTCTTGCATGGGGATATATGGGTATTTATTATTATAAGGACTCATAAAACATAGTTGAGTAGAGGAAATCACTCCCCATAGAGTCTGTTTGAAAAAGCATCTTTGTATTTGGATATTCGGTTTAAGCATCTTCTCTCTTGTCTTTTTTTCCTTCCACAAAGGCTTATCCAACAATATACAACAAGCATTTTTCTAGGCATTGGGAAAGCAAAACTAAATAAAAACTGCATTATCTGTCTTCAAGGAACTCTCAGTCTGGTGGGAGTGGGGCAAATAAGAAGACAATGATAATAGCATGAAGTCATGGTTATGACGATGGGCAGCACATCCACCCTTCAGACACAAAAATGTCATTGAATGCAGAAAAGGTCAAGAAAAGTTTCCCTGGAAACCCAACATCTGGAGCTAAGTCTCCAAGGACTTTTTGGAACTGTCTCCATAATGAAAGGCAAAGACCCCTGGACAGGTATGGTTCAGTTGGTTGGATATTATCCTGCAAATCAAAAGATCACCTGCTTATTTCCCAGTCAGAGCACACACCTGGGTTGTGGGTTTGGTCCCCAACTGGGGTGTGTACAAAAGGGAACCAATCGATGTTTCTCTTTGACATTGATGTTTCTCTTCTCCATCTCTCTCCCTCCCTTCCCCTCTTTCCAGAATCAATAAAAGAAAAACAAACAAACAAAAAAAGCCCTGGCTGGTGGCTCAGTGGATAGGGGAACCCAAAAGATGCTGGTTCAATTCCACAGTCAAGGCACATAACCAGGTTGCAAGCCAGGTCTCCAGCCAGGTCCACAGCTAGAGGCAGGTGAAAGACAACCATAGATTGATGTTTCTCTCCCTCTCTGCCCGCTCTCCCTTTTCCTCTCTATGAAAATAATAAATAAAAGTCTTTAAAGAAATAATTAAGAAAGAAATGCAAAGAGTCATCCTAGATAGAGCATTGGATTTTCAGAGGCTGTGTGGGCCATGGAAATGATCTTGGATTTTGTCAGCTGTGTGTTATGGCTACTTCACAGGTAAATGGTGGCTGCTCTGGGGGTTCAACACATTCTAAAGAGAGATGGCACTCCTTAAACATTCTGATGTTGTCCATTAAATTCACCAAGTTAGCTGTTTTGCAATATACATTCCAAAATTCCAATGGCTTAATACAATTCAAGTTTGTCAGCCACATTGAGTCCAAGGCAGGACTAGTGAACTTCTTCTATCTTGTAATTAAATCACAGGTGCCTTCACTTTCCAAAGTTACAGCAGCTGAAGATGAATGCAGGCTTGTAGCCTGGCATGCTTTTAAAGAGCTGCCCCAAAAGAGGTTGCAGCACTTCCTGCCATTGACCAGAATTCGGTCACAGGTTTATTTACGAGGGAGCCTGGGAAATACAGTCTCTCCATGCGTTCACAATAGAGGCAATCATATGACAAATTAAGATTCCATCTCAGCCATAAACAGAGTGCTAAAGAGCACCCTATTATTTATATGGCATCCTGAGAGACTATTTTGGACACGGTTTTGAAAAACAACCTTCAGCTATGCTCTCTTAAAAGGTCATTTGAATTAAATACTTCTGGATTTGCACTCTTTCTTAAGTGAAATGCAATTGCAACTGAAAGAAAGCAACTGAACATAACTAATAATTCATAGTTATTGGAATTAGCAAATGGCGGCAGCACATTTTGGCAAAACCCACTTTTCTTTGTTCAATTAAAAGACACAACCCCTAACCTGGGGTTTCCTGGGCAATTTTTTGGGAATTCTAGTTTACTTGATGGGATTGTTTGAGCCAAGCATTTTGCCTTTGACCAGCTTAAGTGTTGGATCAGTTTGTGAGGATCAGCAAAGCAAACATTCTGCTTCTGGATAGCCCTATTTTCGTAATAGAGTAAATGTTTTTCAGGTAAAATTACGTGCAGATTATGAGTTTGATAATATGGGAGAAAGAGAACTGAAGAAAACATTGTTACTCTCTGTCAGGTGCTTATGATCTCCTTGAAGAGACCGAGTTAAGTATTGGTAAATAGCAATGTTGCACGATAGAATGAAATAATAGCATTGGAGAGCATTGCAGAGGGAGGAATAAGAAGTTAGTACCGTGGGGATTTGAGGAAAATATGTCCTATCGAATTTGAATTATGAGGAGTGAAATAAGCTATCAATAGAAGTAGGGTGGAGGAATTCTAATGTGGAAGAATAATATGAGCAGTATGGCTTTGCATATTTTAAATGTAGATTGTACACAGTTTGATAGCTTTGCATAGTGGAATGGTAAGGGCTTTAAGGATGAGGGCTCAGAGATAAAATAGGACACTGGAAATCTTCGTTTATAGAAGAAAAGGCCACACCCAGGTGCTCTCTGTTATACCTGTGCTCGCTGAGAGTTTGAGGTTGTCCAGGTCAGGGAGGGCTGGTTTGTTGCATGTGACTAGTTATCTTTCCTCTGCTGGCACCACAGCTGAACAGACTTGTCGAGAATAATTAGCAAAATGTAGTGGGTAGAGTGGGATGGAAAATGATTATTTTTAAATAGCTGTCATCAGATTTTCTTGTAAGAACAGCCTACTTTAGGTCATTATCTTGAGACATAACATTAGCTATGGGAGACTACTCAGCAAAGTTATACTCTATGTCCTTCTGTATAAAAGGGAGTTAATAATAGTACCTATCTCAACGACAACTAGGACAGCAACTGAAAGTATTCATTCATTTCAGGCACTTAGCATAAGGTCAGGCACATGATAAATATGAAATGAATGTTACATATTTAATATTGGTGTCACAATTGCTGTTGGTGTTTCTACAGGCTGGCAGAAGAGGAATAAGAAGGAAATAATACTACCAGAAAAAGGTATAAATTCTGAGGGAGATATGAGCAAGCATTATGGGCAGAGAAAAGCAGAGGGAGCTGGTGAAAGAGAGAGAAGCAGCTCCTAGTAGACTACAAAAAATTGCTAGAATTGGTTGAGAAACATTGAACAATAATTTTTTAAAATCTAGTCAATTTTTCTTTATTAGATTCTTAGTCCTAATTTATAAATGAAAACCAGAGTCCAAGTCAAGGATGACTAGGACAAATATAGCCCAATAAGTTTTTAGAAATCATAAGGAGGGCTAAGAAGTCAAAGACTTCACTGGGTATGTGATATAGGGGAGGGTAGGCAATCAAGGAATTGGCCAGGGATCAAGGGGCAGCATGACTCTAAATGGCTTCTGCTTTCCCTCACCCAGCAAATCAAAGCTTTTGTATGGCAATTTAGTTGTTAAATTCTTCCCCTGGAAACCTTAAACTAATATTTTTAAAAAATGCCTGCTTAATAACAAATAAAGAGTTTTGTTTTCCTGTGGTTTGTATATTTATACTTTCTTTTGTTATTACACAATTCAATAAAATAGAACCAACTATACTAGTATCTGTTTTGGTTTAAGACTTATGATATGTAGCTGTTTTGGAACATTGCTAGTGACTAGGTTAGAAATGTATTAAAGATTCAAAAGAATTGGTGAAAGTGTTTTGAAAAGTGCTTTGGGATTTTTAGACAAAGGCTAAGGGCTACATATCAAAATATTTTATTGGGTGTGGACTTAATGAGATGCCCAATGGACTGGAAGTCAGGAGATCTTAGACAAATTACCAGATCCAGTTTAATCATAATTTCTTTGTTTTTAAAAGATTTTATTTATAATTGTTAGAGAGAGAGGTAGGGAGAGAGGGAGAGAGACATCAATGTATGGTTGCCTTTCACCTGCCTCCAGCTACGGACCTGGCTGGAGACCTGGCTTGCAACCTGGTTATGTGCCCTGGCTGGGGAATCGAACCAGTGACCTTTGGGATCGCAGGCCAGTGCCTTATCCACTGTTCCACCAGCCAGGGCTTTAATTATAATTTCCTTAAAAAAATAAAGTTAATGCATATTTCACAGAGCCATTGGAATAATAATATATCTCCACATGCCTATTTCAATGCCAGGAACATAGCTGCATTCAAAAGAAGCTTGTATGCATGCTTTCAACAAGTATTTCTTGATTACCTATCATGTGCCAAGTGTCAGAAGCAAAACAATGAAGAAGGTTCTCCTTACCCTTAAGGAGCTCAGTGCTAGAAGAGAGTAAAGAAATATACACACACAGAAGTAAATAATATAGTTATAAGCTGTAATAATTGCATGAAGAAAATCAACAAGGGCCTGAACAGAAGGTGGTATATTTTAGATAAGCTTGCTGATTTTATCACTTCCTATCAAGATGTCACTCTTTCTGAATTACATAAACTTAAGAGACTATTGTTTTAAATGGAGAGTAGATCATAATATATGTTTTCACTTTTCCTTTCAATTTTGACATACCAGCTGTGTGACCTTGGATAATTTCTGTTGGGTCAAAAAAATCTAACTCAGTTGTAATAAGTTAGTTTTATTGCTGGTCATGAACATGTAATTTATACCACTCAACTTCTTACCCTGTGCAAATTTGATTATTTTAACTCACAAAGGTAAATAATTAAAAACTTGAGGCAACAAGGGATTTATTTGCAGATTGCTGTGTGATTCCTGACATGTGATGAATCATGTGCCCATGGAAGTGTCTGCTTTGTAAGTTATAACCTTTCAAATATTGAAATTTGGCAAATATCAGAATCTACACATTTATTATTATTTTAAAAATATTTTATTTATTATTTTTAGAGAGAGGGGCAGGGAGAGAGGCAGAGAGGGAGAGAGACATCAATGTGTGGTTGCCTTTCACCTGCCTCCAGCTGTGGACCTGGCTGGAGACCTGGCTTACAACCTGGTTATGTGCCCTTGCTGGGGAATCAAACCAACAATCTTTGGGTTCAAAGGCCAGTGCCTTATCCATTGTGCCACCAGCCAGGGCTATTATTACATTTTTAATAGAGTAATAAACATTTGGAGACTTCAGTAATCTAAATAACCATGTTACCACTCAAACTGCCCTTCGTTCTACTATCTGGCAGGGTTGCTCAATTTTTAGAATGATTTTTAGTTGGGTGATAACTTACAGAAACTTCATTAAGTTGACCACAAGCTCCACTCTTAAAAGTGTCTCTTCCATTTTTTTTTTTTTCTTAAAGAAAATAGATAATTAAAGCACACCTAAGAGGCTTTTGAAGTTGCCTATCCCAACTGGATATAAGGGGGAAAGTGAAGGCATTTGTAATAAGGTAAAGAATAAATATAAAGTGGAGAAAAAACTGCTGAAGTAGGAAGTTATAAAGAGCAAAGTACAGATTTCCAATTCTGATATAATCAGGACTGGCCCAGCTATTTCTAAAACCTAACAAATCTTTTGAGTTGCTATTCAGCGAAGTTTAGCCTCATACACAATTACAGTTGAAAAAGACATGAAAAGAATGGAACCTTAACCTAACAAATACAGTAGTTCCTGCCCCCCTTTCTGCCATTTTAGCTTTTTGTGGTTTCATTCAATTATCATAGGTCAATCATAGTTCGAACATCTTAAATGGAAAATTCTAGAAATAATTCATCAATTTTAAACTGCTCCCATTCTGAGCAGCATGATGAAATTGCTCCACCCTCTCTGTCCCACCTCTGTCATGACTCATTCCTTTGTCCAGCAACCTGGTTGTGTGTGCTTCCGCCCATTAGTCACTTGGAAGCCATTTTGATTACAGATCTGCTGTGAGGTATCAGTGCTTGTGCTCAAGTAAGCCTTCTTTTACCTAATAATGCCACATTCATGTCACTTTTATTATTGTATATTGTTATAATTGTTCTGTTTTATTATTAGTTATTATTATTCTTGCACTGTGCCACATTTATAAATTCACCTTCATCATCAGTATGTATAGGAAAAAACATAGACCATAAAGGGTTCAGTACTAACTAGTTTCAGGCATTCACTGGGGGTCTTAGAATGTATCCCCTGCTGATAAGGAGGGCACTATTGCAATATGAATATGCTAGGGAGCTTATAAAATATACCCATTCCTGGGTCTATACCAGTCATACTATATCAAATCTGTCCAGGGTACCGAATTTAAAATATGATGAGCAGCTAAATTTGAAAATAAAGTGCAATTGAAGTCACAGAGGTCCAATGGATAGTAGAAATTTGAGATATGAACAGAGAAGGGGAAGTTTATTCATTTATTCATTTTCTTTTTCAATATAGAGTTATTTTATCATGTATGCAGTGTAAGGTAGAGGCCGACAATACAGCAATGAAAAAATATGGTCCCTGACTTTAAATATGCACTATTTGTGTTAGCATCAAAGGGCTGTTTTAATGCAAATAAATGTATATATACCTATTAAAATAGGGCATCAGAAAGTGTGTACACTTGATTTTCTTTTGGACAAAACATGAGGTGCAGGTACTAATATTTTTAAATCTACTTTTCTTTATTTTCTACTGTATCTTAAGCAAAGGTATAACACATATGATTAATGAATTTCCTCCTTGGGAATAATAAATTAAATAAAATAATAAAATTAACATTTTACTTATCAATATGTCATAGGTATTAACATAATCTTCACAACAATCTTAGAAAACAAGAGCTATCACTTTTTTTAAAAAAATTTATTATTTTCAGAGAGAAGGGCAGGGAGTGAGGAAGAAAAGGAGGGAAACATCAATGTATGGTTGCCTTTCACCTGCCTCCAGCTATGGACCTGACTGGAGACCTGGTTTGCAACCTGGTTATGTACCCTGGCTGGGAATGAAACCAGTGACCTTTGGGTTTGCTGGCTGGTGCCAATCCTCTGAGCCACATCTACCATTTTAATCTACAGCTGATGAGTGAAGGTTAAGTAGTATGCTCAAAGTCACACAGCTTGTACATTGTAGTGTTAGACATTGATGTTTGGACATGTACTTATTTACAATATGATTATGTCTCTGTGAAGTGAAGGAAAAACAAAATAATTTTTGATATGCTGACATTTAACAAGATGGAAATCATTGGGATAACTAAGTTTTATAAGCTCTGTGTTTCTATTTCTACAAAATACACACCATCATGACCACCAGCAGCAAAGATGCCAAATAGGGGGAAATAGTATTCTTTACCGAACCTGGACAAAAATAAATCACCCTGAGATTTGACAACAATAAATTTTTCACTACACACTAATCAAGGAGATAATAAAAGGGCCACGTCATGTGATTTCCTTAATTAAATCTTTGAGGGAGGCGAGGTAGGTAGTTTATAGAGCTGTATGCTTTATACACTGACAAAAACCAGCTGTGTCAGCGGCACAGAAAAGGATATCACTCTAATAATGACAAATGCAAATGGTTAGGATGCTCTGTCTGCCTCTGTTGAATGTGACAGAGTCTGCTTCATGTCAGAAAAACCAGGAGACTTCTATTTGGCAACTGGGGCCTGAGTCTTGTTGTTCCCATTAAAGCTTGCCCTTCATGTATGGTGAATCAATCATTGCTCAGGGAATTCTCTTGAGGCTGCTCCAGCAACCAAAAAAAACAGGCATCACTTCTTGAGATATATGCATGAATGTGGTCATATGAGTATAGGCAAATTGCTTCTTTATGCCTTGGTGCCCCTTGGCCATCTGGGATTCACTTTAGGATATTTTGGAACCTGCTGTCAGCCTTCACTATTTCTGGTGTCCTTTACATCCTCTCATGTGTTAAACATGTTAATGTAGTTGAACTTTATCAGTTAGAATAGTCTGGGTCTGATGAAATAACAAACAGCCCTCAATTCTCAGGGGATAAATCCAACAAAAGTTTACGTCTTGTTCATACCACCTACATGGCATAGAGAAGCATGGGGATGCAGAGGTTTGGCTTTCTGTGGTCACTTAGGGCCTTGGGTAGAAAGATGATTTCCCTTGACATGTGCTTTTACGGTAACCAGGGGGAGGAGAAGTGAATGTGATAATTAAATGCTATCTCATAAAGCTTCTGTCTAGAAGAAATAAATGCCACTTCAAATTATCTTCCATTGGTCAAAACAGGTCATATGACTAATTTCAAAGGGAATGGGAAATACAAGCTATCACATGCTGAAAAGATGCGAAAGAATTTACTTGGAGATGGTTGAGTGTTCTTTGCAACATGGCTTCTGATTTTCCCCACTGAGTGGTCCAAGACAGAGAGAACAAAGAATTCTCAATGATATCTATATCTTAATCATGGAAATTACCACACTTACTCTTCAATTTTATTCAATTTGTTAGAATAATAAATCCAGCTCCATCTACTGAAGGGAAGAGTATCACAGAATTTATGGACATATTTTAAAATTACCATAACAAAACTATATTTTTTACCCCCTTACTTCAAGTTATTCATATTTATGCCACTTATCACTCATGGCATATCTTTAAAGAAGAAATCAAATGAACTTAGAAATATGGACTCTGAAATCAGACTCATTTTTATTACTTTTTATTTATACAATATAATATTAGTTTCAGGTGTACAAACTAGTGATTAGACATTTATGTAACTTACAAAGTAATCACCCAACTAGGACCCATCTGACACCATATGTGGTTATCAACCTATTATTGACTATATTTCCTATGCTATATTTTACATCCTTGTGGCTTTTTATAGCTAACAATTTATATATCTTAATTCCCTCCCTTTTTTACCCTTTTCTCCAAACTCCATCTTATCTGGCAACTATCAGTTTGTTCTCTGTATGTATAAGTTTGTTTCTGTTTTGTTTGTTCATTTATTTTGTTTTCTAGATTCCAAATTAAATAAAGTCATACAGTATTTGTTTTACTCTATTTGAATTATTTCATTTAGCATAACACCTTTTAGGTCCATCCATCTTGTCACAAATGACAAGATTTTATTTTATTATC
The DNA here is from genome assembly GCA_004026585.1 of Noctilio leporinus. Taxonomy (NCBI): domain Eukaryota; kingdom Metazoa; phylum Chordata; class Mammalia; order Chiroptera; family Noctilionidae; genus Noctilio; species Noctilio leporinus. Next base: position 164,938 of record PVIW01002016.1, on the reverse strand, counting down.
TTAATGGGTGAATAATAGTTCATTGTATATATATATATATATATATATATATATATGTATATATACACACATATATATATAAATATATATACCACATCTTCTTTATCTATTCACCTATTGATGGACACTTAGGTTGTTTATGTAAATTGACTATTGTAAATGTCACAATGAACATAAGGGTGTATATTTGAGATCAGACTCTCTTAATTTAAAATTCCAATTGTACAGATTATAGGAAGTAAAACCTTGGGCAAATTACATTACTTTTCTGTGCCTCTTTGTTTAGATCTGTAAAGTAGGACACTTACAGAAAAAATCTTAAAGGATTGTGGCAAAGAATAAAGATATGATAGCTAGCTAGCTGGATAGATGGATAGATAGATGATAAATAGATGGATAAAGATAGTGTTAGGACTGTGTTTAGCACAAAGAGCTACAGATGTATTACTTATTACTAGTACTACTATCATTATTATTATTTTTAGTAACAAACAAGTATTTGTTTAGTTCCTTCCTTACTGGAGTATGATTTATATCAGTGCAAGGAATCTGTATGTTCACTTTTGTGTACCCAGAGCCTAGAATAGGTTTTCAAAAATATTTATTGAATAAATTTATATTCTAGCTGGCAAGTAAAAAATTTCAAGTTTGGTACCTATAAAGATATTCAAATATATCCATTAATTTATCCATTTATTTATTTAGGTCTGACATATATACTAGCACATACTTAAAGCCATCATCTTTCCTCTCAGATATAAATTGTTGTTATAGCAGAAGACATTAAAGTTAGGGTAGAAAAATCACAGATGAGCTGAAAGAGAAAGAACTATAGGAATGAAGATAGTCTGTGATCATGAGTAGAGCTATGATAATTAGACAATTTACAATTGAAAAATATATAGGCTAAACTTCTGTATCTTTTTATGTTGCAGATCATTAATTAACTTGGAACAATTATAAGAGAAATTCATAGGTGAGAAATGAGAGTTTTAGTTTAAGATAAAATTTGGTAGATGTTAGTGTTTCCAGCTAGCTTCTCTCTGGGGGGGTGTATAATGCTTTTTAGTTTGAATTTCCTAACAACGGATTCATTCACAGAAAGCAAAAGTCTATTACATATTTTCTTTCAAATTGAATGAAAGTTTAAACAAATTCAAAACTTAAGATTTTTGTTTTAATCACATAATATTGAGAACCCCACAGAATTTTTGATTTTGCTTAAACTGGTGCAAGCCAGGCTGAATGTGACTGACAGAGTATCTATATTGCTGTCAACTATGAACAGATATAGCCTAAAGTCCATTCTGGAAGAGATCGGAAAACATGTCATGACGGTATAATATCACTTCCCTTACTCTTGTACCTGCAGTTAACTTTCCGGAGTTAATGGAAACCTGAGGCCCCTTGTTAGTGTAAGTAGTTAGCTAGTGATTAACAAAGGAAGGCAGCAAAGGAAATCAATTATCAAATACAATAAACTAGGGAGCAGAGATCTGCTTGCTTCACCAGGAAGTTGCAGCTTCACCCACTGCCCAGGGAGACACCCATCCCCTCCTAGATCCTATGTCTCCTGGGGGACATGGAACAATAAAGGGAACATTAGCACATGCGCAGTAGGAGCCAAGGTGGCCACCTTAGAGACCATCAGGCTAGCCTGGGAAAAGGATTGAATTGTGAGAGAGGCACACCCTGAAGGATCTGGAGAATAAATTGGGTAGGGAGTGATTCATTAGCAGTTCCAAAAGCTTGGGAAGTTGATTGGTTATTTTGAACAAGTGCCTGGTCCTTGCAGAGACTAAGTGGCGTTAGCAGCTACACGCCGGCAGTACATGGGCTCCAAATGCCCACCTCCGGGCAGGAGGCTGGGCGCAGCAGCACTGCAACGGGCCCCAGCCCGGAAGAGATTGAGGTAGTGGACGGTGACGAAGGCTAGAGTGGAGACTAAGCTTTAATATGGAACAAAACCTCTGGACACTGGCCTTTGTTTTGGTTTTGATGAAAAGAAGACTGGGCTTTTTTTTTTTTTTTTTTTTTTTCATAGCAGGTTAGAGATGAGACATTGGGAAACGGGACAGTCTCCAATTTCTGCTGAAATAAATACCATCAAGCCTCTCCCCACCCATGAGGGCCTCCTGAAATGCTTTCCTGGCTACACTGCAAGAAACCTACTTCTGCTGGCAACATCCTTAAAGCAAAGGTAGTTGATGAGAAGGTGGCTATGCTCTACCCTGAGATATAGATGCTAACAAGTCCTAGTCCACCCAGTCATACGCATGACCATCCACCCTTGAGAGTGTGTCTTTGGACAGGAAAACAAAGTAGCCACTCCCTTTGAACTGATTGCTGTTAGCAAGAAACCCGATGATGAGAGAAGGGACTGCAGGCAAAGTTTGAAGTACATTGACTTTCCCAACTTACATAGGGCCACTGCTTCCTTTCCTAATTCCATCGTGCTCAGTTCATTTTCGCTGCTCATTAGAACCCACAAAACAAGGAATCATGCCTATTTTCTTTGTTTAGCATTATGAATTAAAATGATAGTTGCAAATTTATGCTATGCTTTAAAAAAATCAATTAAACACATTTCCATTGTAAAAAGAAGCAAAAAACAAGTACTTGTCATCTTTGTAGTAAAGTATCTAAGCAAAACAGATAACCAAAGGACTTTTAAATAAAGTAGTTAGGCAAGAGATAAAACTTCAGATTTGGACTACATAATCAAGAATTACAGAGATCAAATAACAAGTGCATTACTAACTACCAAAATATTTTCAATTTGATATAATACATTATAAGCATGCTAGAAAATAAAAAAGGACATTATCCTACTATTTTCCTTTCATCAATTCATTTAATGATTCATTGAGGATACGAGGATACAAGGATACAAAGTAGACAAAACATAAATGATCTTTAAACTCCGGGTACTTACGTCAGCATGGATAGAATGGAGGAAAAGCAAAGAATAAACAGACAATAATCATATTGGGGGTATGACTGTGTAGGTGACTTGTAGACAAATATAGTGATTTGTTTATATAAGAAGACTTGTTGAATGATATATCTTAAAACCTAGTATGTATGTCTCTTCTCTTTTTAGGTATAGCATTGTGAACAAAATAGGCAAAAACCTCTGCTTTTATTAAAATAAAACAGGAAAAATTTCTGTTTTTAGAGAAACAACAAACAAAATAGGTACAATCCAAAGAAGAGTTTATCACATGGATATGTGGTGAATAATAGAGGGAGATGTGGTCAGAGAGTTCTTAATTTGAGGTAGGGGGATGGATAAAGTAGGGTGTTCTAATCGATTTCAAAGGCATTGTCTTTCACACTGTTAAGAAAGTAAGCTTTGCAGTACTTTTATGAGTGGTGCAATCTAAACATATCTTAAAACAATGACTCTAGCTGTAAGGAAAAAACAAAAGCAGAAGCAGGAAAGACTAATAAGAAGTCTACCAGGCACAATAAGGACACCTCAGAAAGTAGTGGCAATATTGTAGGCAGTGAAAGGTGGCAGCATTCTGGATATAATTTTAAAGTAGAGCAACAGAGTAAGCTTTTAGACTGGATAAAGAGGAGAAAGCAGAGGAATCAAAGAGAACTCTCAGGAACTTTGAAATAGTGAGAGACTTTAAGGAAGTCTCTCCTGAGAGAGCAACAATTGAGATGCTATTTGAAGAAAGAGTAGGACTTATCTAGAAAAAGAATAAGGTTGACCTGAACACATAGGGTGAGAGTTGATTATGTTCCCAGGAAGATGAAAGGAAGACACTTCTTTTACTGAGGTATTACAAAACATACAGAAGTTACAGTGGATTTATTATACTCGTGTAATTGTGAAACTTTTAGGGAAGGTGTATTTGCTACCTTTTGCCTTATGAAGCAGTTTATATGGCATTGCATTGATCACAGATTCGTAAATTAGACTCTACATTAATTAGGTGGATTACACATAAATTTAATAAATATTATTCCAGAACAATTTATAAAAGGTTCTTCTTGACATGATTGATTCGCCTGTACCCACCCAGGAAGTGAAAACACAAGTTGCGCTTCTCTTTCACACCAGCCACAGCGAAGGGAAAGCAGTGTGCAGGCTGTGGGAGTGAATGGCCTCACAGATCTGTATCTTTCAGCTGCAAATAAATTAGAAAATGTCCAGCCTTCTCATAAGAATCCAAACCATACCTTTAACTGGGTATGAACTACATTAAATCTGGTCACAGATTAATAGCAAATTAAGCAAAGGTGTACAGCATTAGCAAATATGGGTAGTATTTTCAAACATTTTCATTGTCTGTTAAATATTTACACCTTTGACTAGTGTCATGTATATTTTACTTATTAAATAATTGCTCATCTCTTTGCTGTTTCTTAAACACTATTTACATTTTTAAAAAACTGTAAGAAAAAGGCAGTGCCATCTATGTTGTGTTTAATGTATTTCTTTTTTTTTTTTTTTTAAGATTTTATTTCTTATTTTTAGAGAGAAGGCAGGGGGGAAGAAGAAAGGAAGAGAAACATCAATGTATGGGTGCCTTTCACCTGCTCCAGCCACAAAACTGGCTGGAGACCTGGCTTGCAAGGTGGTTATGTGCCCTGGCTGGGGAATCGAACCAGTGACCTTTGGGTTCGCAGGTCAGCACCTATCCACTGAGCCACCAGCTAGGGCCATTTAATGTATTTCCATTCATCATCATTGGGCTTGCACTTACCTTTTACTTCACTTTTTATGGTTTGTATTTTCATCTTTTAGAGCAGCTCTTACAAGTACTTAGTCTTAGGGGAGTTATTAACCAAATTTGAAAAAATTAGATTACTCAAGCTGCCCAGAGCAGCCACCATAAATGACATCAAAGGCTTTGTATTATGCTATTTTTAGAATGGATACCATGAAGTTTGGTCTGATTTCTGTAAAGGAGGAAATCAGAAGCATCAGGACAGGATGTATAGAACTGTGACAGTGAAGCTCGCCCAGCATGGAGCCGATAGAATAAAGGAAACCCTGTCAGAAACACATCTGGCTACCCGCTCTTCTTCTAAAGTGATGCATCAAGACTTCTGGTTTGAAAGCTGTTGTAAACTACCCAGATCACAGTCTCCATTGCTTTGGAAACAGATATGCTTTGGAGAGAAAAACTGTATTCTATTTTTGCTTTTGTGTTTGCGTTACATTGAGGTGACTAGTCTGATGATTCAGGAAATCAGTCATTTAATGTCATTTTGGTAATTTAAAACAACACCAATCCTTAAATAGTTGTTGGCATTACATAGAAAACATAAGACATCTTTAATTTTAATTTTTTTTGGCATAAGCTATGTGTGTATGTGTATGTGTCTGTGTTCCCAATTAAGATATTAATTTTCTAAAGACTAAAGCCAGAATATTATTTAAATGACTCATGCAATTCTTAGGATTTGGGGAATTTTTAGGGCAATTTTCTGAAGAGAGCTGGATGCCAGGAGACCAGATGAGAAATCACTGTTGCAGGTGCCTTTTTGCATAGGACATTAAGGTTGATTTTATACAACTTCCTAGACAAAACTCTGGCTTAAAGCCACCAATACATCTCCGTGAACTTTGAGATGCCAAACGTGTTTTATCTTAAGGTTTTATTGCTATCTAAATATTAAAAAGTGTTTTTCAAGTTTCAAAAACTATGAAAAATAGAGTAGATATGAAATCATATCAATTACCGGTTCACACTTTTTCTTATCCAGGCTGCCTAGTGATGTCTCCAATCTATCTTATTTGTTTGCAGCATCTGCCCATTGTGGTTATCACATCAAGGGCATGCCCTCTTATTAAAAAATCGTTAATAATTACCTAACATTTACCCAGTACTCTCCTGTTTAAATATTGCCCCCACTCCGACCCCCAGGCTGGCGTGGCTCAGTGGATCAAGTGCCGGCCTGCAAACAAAAGGATCACTGGTTGGATTCCCAGACAGGGCACATGCCTGGGTTTTGGGCCAGGTCTCCGGTTGGGGGTGCACAAGAGGCAACCACACATTGATGTTTCTCTCCCTTTATTTCTCCTTTCCTCTCCACCTCTCTAAACATAAATAAATAAAATCTTTAAGATATTGCTTTTTAATGATGTTCATACAGGAGTTCTCTGGAGAAGAAATGTAGGCAAAATTACCCCCATTTTGCCAATGAGAAAAATGGAGGTTTTAGTCAAGATATTGAACCTATATACTGAGGGTATTTTCAGTTCATCTTTGTGCAGATGAGGTGACCTATTTTAATATTATTACTATTATTACTATCTGTTTGCTATTGAGGCTCCTCAATGCATCACATATACTTTGGTCCAATGGAAACATTTCCCTTTTAAAGTTTTCTATGCAAAGTCTATTTATAGTGGGCTTTCTTTTACCTACCTGAAACATATTGCAGAGCTCTCCAAGCAGGGATTGCTAACAGTTTTTATGAAGGACTGTCAGCCCTTGCATTCTTTACACATCGCTGAGTTTTAAAGTACAGGACTGTGGCAGCTTACTATATAACATGGTCAAAATAAATCTGTCAATTGGAGACTTGACTCGACTGTGTTTCAAAAGCTTCATACCCGCCCTGTGCACCTTTGAGGAAAAGGGCCCCTCTCAGCCAGGCACCTGTGGAAATCTATATACAACATCAGCCCTGGTTAAAAGAAAGGCCCCAGAAACATCAAGAATTTCTGAATATGTGAATCCAAATCTATCTTTAAACCCATTTTTACCACTTCCATTCTATTCTGTGAGGGGTTGAAAATAATGCATACAGGGTCGGTCGAGTGTTAAGTTTTGAAATAATGCTGTGACCTTCATTCTAGAGTGAGATCTATTAGGGCCACCCCTTGGGTGGAGGATAACTCACTTGTTGCAATAGCAAATCTGGGACTGGAGAGTTAGAACTTACTGGCAAATACTCTTGACTTAGATGTGGGCTGGTTTGCTTAAGACAAGTAATATTTTGGTAGCTCACCTTTTTATTCAAATTTCGTATCACAGGTTTATTTTTGGTGTTCTATCATTAGATGGGTAGGGTATTAACAGGTTTCCTAATAGATATTCTGATGTTTAGTATACTCTGTGTAAAAGCAACTTATATCTCAGGTTTTCTCCAGTGTGAGAATCATTTGGTCTGATTGTACATAAAAACAAAGTAGACAGTTGAATAAAACCTGACAAATGAGGGTCATTAATGCCCTCCTTCCCAGGTATGTTTCACTTGATGCCTTCTCTTAGAGTTCTTACTTTTGAGGGGGTCATTGTGCTCCAATGTATTAATTTTTATTCAGTTATTAGCATTCACTACCAAAACATTACAAATCAGTTTATCCAACCATTTGATTACCAGTGTTACAAAGAGATATCAACACAAACAAGTTTTGATTAGGAGATGAAAGGGATAGTCTTAGCATAGAGGCCAAATTTGGGTAATGGTCTTTGAACAGAGAGAAAAAAAATTCATTCCTGTTGTTTGCAACTAAACTATGCAATTGTCGTCTATCAATACATATGTAATGACTGTCTACTCTATTGAAGGCACTGTGGTATTAGAAAATGAAATAGATAATTTAATCTTTGTATTTACTTTTTTTGAGAGATGAGTGAAATAAGGATATAGATGTGTGAGTGTGTGTGTGTGTGTGTGTACATGTATGTATAATATGAGGAAAGCATTGGCAATAAATTGATAGTGATTTAAGTAAAGTAGCATGTGTGGGCAGAAGTATTAGAGACTAATCCTCTTGCAGGGAGACTGGGCCAGCTTCAGAGGAAAGTTGGCATTTGTGTCCACCTCAAGTTGTGAATAGGATCAGGAAAGACAGGAAAAGAGGAGGGGAGAATCCCAAGAAAGAGGATGACAGGAGCAGAAGTATGAATGGAAGGAGGGATGGTGTGGGAAATGGCAAACATTCCAGTTTCCTAGAAAAGTCAAGTTCTTGTAAATATGTGGGATTAAAACAGGTTGGAGGTAGGATTCCAAGGGCTAGAAAGTCATTATAAAGGTTTTGAAATTTAACAACATAGGTAATAAAAATTAATAAAGGATTATAAACACAGGAGTAATATGGTCAGTTATGTTCTAGAAAGAAAACTGTTGGAAGAGTGAATCATTTGGAAAAGGATATTGAGGCATTTGCAAGGATTATTGGAAAAATGAGAAATAAAATAGAAACTATGAGGACCTGGTCAGAGCATAAGAAATACAAATAAACTGGGAGGAAAAACTAGGATATAACCTGAAAAGGATCTAATAATTCATTAAATGGAGACAGTAAAGTAATGGGTATCCCAGAAAGAAATGGAAAGAAGATTTAATAAAAAATTATTATTATTCTTAAGCCACCCCTTATTGATATGATATTGATAATAGTGTTAAATAAGTGAATAATGTTTATACGTAATCCTCACATCCTCCCAACCAACCACATAAATGGATAATATTATTGAGACTATAGATGAGAAAGCAAATGCAGAAAGATTAAATATATTAGATATAAGAGAAATTTAGGTTATGTATAAGGTACAAAAAAAAAGGTCAAATTCAACTCTTTTTACTCCAAGTTCAATCTTCTGAACCTTCCATCAGAGTCGTCTCTCCTGGGCATCATTAGACTCAATGCACTGAAGTCCATACATGATTAATATAAGTCCATACATGATTCATCCTTTTGGAGGAGAGAGGGGTTTTTACTATGCAAACACTATGAGGCAATTTATGTCTCTGCTAGAAGTAGGAAAAAGAAAAATAAACAAAAGTATAAAAGGTTAAATACATGGGGATAAAATTTGTTGAGACTCAAAAAAGTGAGAAATAACTTTACTCCTAAATTTAATATAAGCTCCTTTGCTAATTAACCCAGCAACTACCACCTAGATCGATCAAGGAGAGATACAGTCCTTATTAGTGCATTGAAATGGACACATAATAATGTCTTCTATTTCTCCAGTTATTACAGCATACGTTGTCTTTTCACATTTCACTGTAAATTATGTTAGTTGCTTTATATTTTTAAAAAATTTTTTTAAAGATTTTATTTCATTATTTTTAGAAAGAGGGGAAGGTAGAGAGGCAGAGAGGGAGAGAGACATCAATGTATGGTTGCGTTTCACCTGCCTCCAGCCACAGACCTGACTGGAGACCTGGTTTGCAACCTGGTTATGTGCCCTGGCTGGGGAATCAAACCTGCGACCTCTGGGTTTGCAGGCTGGCACCTTAACCACTGTGCTACCAGCCAGGTAGTTGGTTTACATTTCGCTTTATCCCGGAAACAACCTTTTTCAGAAGATAGGACTGTTTTTTGGTTTTTTTTTTTTTTTTTTTGTCTGTTTTTGTTGTATTTTAAAGATTTCATTTATTATTTCCAGAAAGAGAGGAAGGGAGAGAGGCAGAAAGGAAGAGAGGGAGAGAAAAATCAATGTATGGTTGCCTTTCACCTGCCTCCAGCTACAGACCTGGCTGGAGACCTGGCTGGCAATCTGGTTATGTGCCCTGGCTGGGAATCAAACCAGTGACCTTTGGGTTCTCAGGCCAGCGCCCTTATCCACTGTGCTACCAGCCAGGGTGGTTTTATTTTGTTGTTGTTGTTGTTGTTGTTGTTGTTGTTTTTTAAATGCTTCTTTTATATGTTAGGAAATTGAGACTTTCCCTCATAGCTGTTAAAGGACAAAACTGAAACTTGAACCTTAATCTTCTGATACAAAATGCTTCATATACTTTCCATGGTCCTACATTACTTAAGACAAATCTGATGTAATATCTGAAGGCAAACAGTTTCCATTAGGAGGAGAGAAATGGAGAGTTGATTTTTAAAAATAATTTATGTTTTTCTTTATCATCATTTTAAAAATTTCTTTAAAGACTTTATTTATTATTTTTCAGAGTGAGAGGAAGGGAGAGAGGCAGAGAGGGAAAGAAACATCAATGTATGGTTGCCTTCCACCTGCCTCCAGCTATGGACCTGGCTGGAGACCTGGCTTGCAATCTGGTAATGTGCCCTGGCTGGGAATCAAACCAGTGACCTCTCTGTTCGCAGGTGGGCACCTTACCCACTGTGCCACTAGCCAGGGTAAGAGTTAATTTGTTAAACTGACCTTCGTCTCTGAAAGGATTGGAGGAGGATGCTGCAAACTGGGAATGCTTCATATATTTCATCTCTTAGATAGAGAATAAGATGTAATTTAGAATTTTCTAAAACCCAGGAAGTCTGCTGTGCACTGACCAAGCTTCCTATAATTAAAGGCTACATTACATTTGGATGGAAGTGGCAAACACACTTCTGGAGGCATCAAGCCCTGCACGAGGCTTAGTTTAATAAAATAGAAATCAGAAATCAATCAAAAGTGAGATTTGTTAGGATTAAGATGTTAAATAAAACCCCGTTTCAGGCAGAGTTGACAAAATCTTTCTCCCTGAGTTGGTATGAAGTAGGGAGCTTCTGAAATCATAAAAAGGATTTTGTTTTGTAAGCGCATGGAAAGACAAGATATCATTATTTGGTGTGAGCTGGAAGCGTGCAGAACTTTTCAAAAGATTTAGTGAACAGATGCTTTTAAAAGCTCTTACCACCTCAGCCTTTACTACTAGTAATTTCAAACAAAGCAGGAGGTCAGAGCATTAATGTTATTTTCCTTCCTTTGTCTGTAGTGCCCCTTGGCTAACCACTGATACGGAGCAGCCTGGAGAAGTCCCCGTGGAGAAAACACATCAGTGTCGGCTTTTAACTGGGAGCTTGTCTACTGGAACAAATTTTTCCAGTTTCTCCCTTATGTTACCTTGTCCCAACCATATTAAACAGGAGGTAATATCCATGACCTGTCTTGAAAGATATGCTGTTTTACTTGGGTTTTTAAAAAATATTTTATTCATTATTTTTGGAGAGAGGGAAAGGGAGGGAGGAAGAAAGGGAGAGAAGTGTCAATGTATGGCTCCCTTTCCTGTGCCTCCAGCTGGGGACCTGGCTGGGGACCTGGCTGGAGACCTGGCTTGCAACCTGGTTATGTGCCCTGACTGGGAATTGAACTGGCCACCTTTGGGTTCTAAGGCCAGCGCTCAGTCCACTTTGCCACATTAGCCACCCAGGGTGAGCTTATTATTAAAAAAAAAACAAAAAAAAAACCATTTTATTTATTATTCTTAGAGAGAAGGAGGAGAGAAAGGCAGAGAGGGAAAGAAACATCAGTGTATGGTTGCCTTTCAACTTCCTCCAGCCATAGACCTGGCTGGGGACTTGGCTTGCAACCTGGTTATGTGTGCCCTGGCTGGGGAACTGAACCAGCAACCTTTGGGTTTTCAGGTTGGTGCCTTTTCCACTGAGCCATCAGCCAGGGCCTTTATTTGGGTTTTTATCATGAATTTGTAATTTCTTATTTGTAATGAATTCTACATACCTTTTTCTGAATAATAAGACAACACGAAGTATGAGGAACTAGTGGTGATCTTTCTGGAGACGCGATATTCCAACCGCAGAAAAGCCATCTTATATAGGTATCTCTAGACACAGGTTCTGAAATGAGGATTCATGTGCCCTAGATTCACTAAGGAAGTCTTTTCTGGAGAAATCATTGGGACAGGATTTCATCAGGAAAAGGAAATGGAAGAAGTCCGCAAATAGGTCCAAGGGAATATAGGCAGGCCACTGACTGAGGACCCAGAAGTTAGTTTTAAAACATTGGATAGAGTTGTGTCAGGTTTTTACTTTTCTAGATCCCATAAAAATTCTTGAAGTTGATTATGAAATCAATGACAAGCAACAGTCCCGGGGTAGAAACTGGTCTTTGAAGGATTCTTCAGGGGAGGCCTGGGGTACTAGGGGAGAAGGAGAGGGGAGAAGGAGGGAGAGGCAGAGTTCCCTGCAGGAGCTTGGAACAAAGCGACCACAGCACTTGCCTCTATCTATTACGGTGCCCTAAATATCACCCTCTGGGGTAAGTTAAGTTTACTTCTGAAATGGCTGTTTTGAAATACCTCTGGCTATTTTTACCTAAGCTTCCTGGAAGGCAATCCCCCCTCCCCCAACAAGAAAAGAAAAAGGCAATTCAGCTTTTTTAGGAGCAAGTGCTGATTTATTTATTCCTTTCCCACCGACTTTTGTATACACATAAGGCTTCCTGATATACTCTCCTGCATTTTCCTCTATGATGTGCATTGCCAACCCCAAGTTGGAGAGTGTATTACTAGAGCAACAGAAGTTGGTAAGAGCTTTGTACGTCCAATAAACACCTCTCCTTGCCATGGTTTGGCCCTGTTCTGCAGCTCAGGTCCACTTCAGGGCACGGTTGAGGACAGAATACATAAGCAACTGTTAAGAATGGGCAAAGTGGAGACACTGCAAATGAAGTGCTTAAAAACTTTTGTTTGTTTTTTTTTTAAGATCTGATCAAACCATGAGGCTTGACCTCTGGCAATTAACTGTACAGATTCATCAGCCCTGTTTCATTGTGGGAAAGGCCGTGGCACAGTTCCACTGTCCACGGATTATGGCAACCATGTGCATTGCAAGCTGAGTCATGACGAAAGGACTTTGAATATAGAATAACATCTCAAAAAGAATCATTACTGGTATCCACAGCTGCATAATAATATTGCCAGAAGTGTCGGTTTCCTAACTAAAGGCTAAAACATGCATTTGAAATCTTAAGAGCAGGCTATGAGTGATGGAAGAGTAGGCAAGCTGAGTGATTTAACTACTTTATGTCTGCAGAACTCGGAAATACTTGCTGTATGTGGTCCAGAACATTCTCCATCACCTCCCCACCCCAAATGCCCCCTCCCTTGCAACCCCTAGATCCACTCCCATCTTGTCCACTTGGAATTCATCAGAGGCCTCTGTCCTCTGGTTCAATCAGCCAATAAGAGGCAGTAAAAGAAACTAAGTGAGAGGACCCAGGCCCTGTGCCCACCTGAAATGTACAGGGCTCTATCTAGCTACCTCTCTCTCTCTCTTTCTCTCTTTCTCTCTCTCTCTCCACTGTTCCTTCCCCTTGAACTTTTAGACTAAGGGCTGCTAATGTGTCCTCCCTGTTGCTAGCCTGGTTTTCGCTCTGTTTCACACTGTTTTCCAATGTTTCCAGCCCCAGGGGGGCTTACACATCTTTCGCTGGTTTCTCTGAATCCAGTGTATACCTCTATAAATAGTTTCCTTAGTGAACTCAACTTGCCTTATTCAATCACAACTTCTGGGGCTTGACCAAAACGGAATGGAATCTCTTTACCCTGAAAGATATGTCTGTTCATAACTCTGTAGTTCCCACATAGTCCCATACTCTGTAATAAGAAATAGAGTATTTGTTAGAAGCAGAGCTGCCCTCAGACCCAGGCAAGTGGGGTCTGTTCCAGGCCCCAGGCTTTAGAAAGCCTCACTTATCCCAAACTCACAAAAACGAAGTCATTAAAAACACCTGGCTGCCTACGTTGCTTGAAACCTTCCGCTCAGCGCTGGTGTGGCACTACCTGAGATGCTCAACATCTGCTCTCGTGACTGGCACTGTTAGCCTCAAGGAAAGATTTCTCTATGCTTTTACTATAGCCTTGAGACAAAATGTACTGTGTCCAAACTTTTGAAGCCTTGGAACCGTGCTTCTGTTAACATGGGCAACAGTGCTTTGGGGCACAGGAAGCACTGAAGGGGCAAAAGCACATAGGTAAGTGGGAAAGAAGCTAACATTTCATCTCTTTCCTCAAATACGAACACAGTAATTTCTTGCATGATGAACTTCCATTTTCTGGTAGTGTAGAGTACCTTTCTTTTTCTTCTTCCTGTTCCAATTTGTACCTCGGGAGTTCATTATAAATTTGTCTGGCTTAGTCCCAACAGAAATTGGCAGAAGAAAGAGTTGTGATGTTAAATAGTTAACATTTGTCTTACGTTTAGGTATATCTAGGTCAAGATTGAACATGCTTAAAGCCATTGTCAAATAAATAAACATCGAAACTGGAATTTCAAATAACGATGCATTTTTTATAAAAATAGGCATAAGATGAATTAAAATAAAAAATAAACATCTAGCTTTATTTATTTTCCTTACATTTTGACATTTAGTTATTATAATTCATATTTATTTTAATTAAAATATATCACGTAAATATTTTAGAAGAAACCAATTTTGAAAATAACACTGCAATCTTTAACATTTATATTTTAGGGGACAGAGTGAGCAACATAATTTGCACCGGTCTTACACATTCTCTGAAAAACTACTGTAACGCAACCATTATAAAATGATGATCCACAATAACAATGCAGTGAGTAGTTTAGCTTGTGACAATATAACAATGATAAAAATAATGTTACCTAATATTCATGTCAATTACTAATATATGAAGGAGAATAAATAACATTTTCTGCTAAAAAATACTATGAGAAAAAAGAACACTGATTAATAATTTAACCACACTTTTGCCAACAGTGATATCTAGGAGAGACAAGATACAGCTACTAAGAAAAACGTAACTAAGCAATGAGTCCTCTTTTTCCCATCAAGGTCCACAGAGGAGCAATTTGGAATTAAAAAGATAAAGAATAGGAATTAACTGCTATTTGGCATAGGACTATAGTATCATCCTTTAGTGAGTGACCCAACCCAAAGCACTGTTTTGAAAATTAACTTAAAAATTTTCCTTACTTATCAGCTTAGTTGTGTGTGTGTGTGTGTGTGTGTGTGTGTGTGTGTGTGTATCTGTATTGTATGTTCTTTGTCCAGTAGTTAGCTGTTACAACAGTGATTCTTAACATTTTACTGAAGACTGAAATAACAAGTATATTCTATATTGTGACTGTATATGAAGACATGCACACACACACAAAATTATATAATTTTGGAAAAGCACTTTCATAAAACAATACCTACTGTTACACTGTGTAACACTGACATTTTTCTATTCTTTTTTAGGCTTATGTGAAAAATAAGTGCTGATAGCAATCCTCTGTACCAAGTATTCTCAGTGGGTTTGATACTGTCCCCAATGGGGTAAAAATGGGCTGTTGGGGGCAAAGAAAGCTTAGTATTATAATTTGTGGCCCTCCACCAGGTCACACTACATAAATAGGTGCAGTATATTTGTGGCATCATTTCCTGGAGGTGTGGTGATGATACGAGACTTAAATGTTGGAAAATTTTAGTTTCAGGTAACAGCCTAATAAGCTTAGAAATTAATGTATGTAAAAGCTATTGCTTCAGGAATTGAAGGTATGACCCACCCTGACTCCAGTGTGAGATAACCAGCGCCCAGAGTATAAAGACATTCACCCAGGACACAAAGAAAGGATGCTGCAACTTTGATCTCAGCTTTTTCCCTGAATTCCAAACACCTAATCTACACCTTTCTTTTCCTTATAAAAAGGGCCCATTTATAATGGAATTTAAGACAATCTGTTAGGGTGCAAACCCACCATCTGCTCAGATCTCCAACCATCTGAATTAAACGCTCATAAAGATTCAATCCCTGTCTCTGCTTATTAGGTCTGGTAGGTGACTGACTGGCAGCATGAACACTGGCTTTTTCCGTGTCACTGTTAGGGGTCATACGTGATAGTGTGCACAACAAACATGTTTTCTAAATGTTTGAGAAATTTCTTTGGGAGTAACTGAAAGCTATGAAGAAATGCTGCCAAATTAACATTTAAAAACACCATTTAATAATAAAAAGAACCTGTGTTTAAAAATTCAGGGGAACAAAGTGTGCCTAAAATTCACATTGCTAGCGAGAAAGCAAATGAGATCAAGTGTGTAGAGAACACAAGCACATTGAACGTGTATTTAAGACCCAGCATCTCCAAGTCCTAGTCTATGGGATTCTATGGGATAGAAATACTCATATTTCTATGGGATTTAAGATGCCAACTGCCTTTCTGACACTACCACACTTACCCCTTTCTTTCCTCTGATTAAATAGATTCCCTCCCTTCTGCTCCAAGAAAGCAGAATACCAGCTCTAGCTGACTTCAGGAAGGGAAGAAAGAAAACCATTATGTTAACATTTGAGGTTAAAACTTTTAAATTGGGTTTATCTTTGAACCAAAAGTCTTTATAAAACTATGGGGCCCTGTCCTGTAGCACAGTAAATAAGGCGCCAGCCTGCAAACCCAAAGGTCGCTGGTTCGATTTCCCAGCCAGGGCACATAACCAGGTTGCAAGCCATTTCTCCAGCTAGGTCCATGGCTGGAGGCAGGTGAAGGGCAACCATACATTGATGTCTCCCTCCCTCTTTGCCTCTCTCCCTTCTCCTCTCTCTGAAAATAATAAATAAAAACAAACAAAACTATGGGATCTGCCCAAGATACCATTTAGGGAAAGAAAAGAAGGCTCATGTAATCTGGTTAAGGCAGAGATCAGGGGAAAAGGAACTCTTTAGCGTTTGTGTCACAATGGAGTTAAGACTGCTTAATGCACCAGTTATATTCATCAATTGCTTCCCTGTTCCTAATAGCCATTCTTTTCTTTTAGTCCTTCTGTTTCCATTGTTGAACCCACTCCATGATATATAAAACAATGCATATTACCAAAGCTCTCATCATAGAAAACAGAAATGTTGTAAACAATGTTTCTTTCTACTCCAAGTATAACATCGAAAAGCATGCAGAAATTAAAACATATTTTTCAAGCAAACTTGGAATACTTAAAATTCGCTACAAGGAATGACACCAAAATTTTTAGCAATATCTGCAAATAGCTGCACTGCACAGCGGCAATGTGCGTAACCCTTAGCTTCTAGATATCTGTAATTGCAGTAAAAAGCAAATAGGGCCTGAGCAATGGAGGGAAAGGAATGTTCACCCCAGTTTCCCTGATCCATATGTTGATTAAGCTATTCAAAGCTCTAGTCAC
Source organism: Noctilio leporinus (assembly GCA_004026585.1). Taxonomy (NCBI): domain Eukaryota; kingdom Metazoa; phylum Chordata; class Mammalia; order Chiroptera; family Noctilionidae; genus Noctilio; species Noctilio leporinus. Next base: position 148,109 of record PVIW01002016.1, on the reverse strand, counting down.
AAAGTGGAAGTGTTTGTTAGCATTTCAGTCAATGTGATCTCTGTTGAAGACATGCTATGGTTCGTAAGCCCATGCTGAAATGGCAGGCAAGGCAAATGCCGTCAAATTGTATCACGCACCTGCTGTGTTCAGAGGATGGCAAAAACGCTGAGGCATAGAGGTGGCCAACGAGGCGAATCACACCACCACAGGTGGGGTGGGGTGGAGGTGGGGAAACAAAGCCCACCAATGCCTCTATCAGGAAAACGTGTATTTCGGAAGGGTGGAATTTTCTTCTTCTAAGAGGATATAGGGACAAGTTGAAATGATAGCCTGCAGCGAATGGGCCATTTCCTGTAGAATGCCTTTCTCTGGGGCTTGTTTCAGATTTTAGTACTTCATGGTCTCAGACTGACATTTTGATGTATTCAGATTAATTTACTGTTCTCTGAAACTAATATTTTATTGTCACTTTAAAAAATGGCATCTGCCATTTAGATCCAAGATAATAAAAAGTCTATTTTTCATACTATCATTAGAGATACTTTCATTTAGAAAAATGGTATATTTGTTAATGATACAGTTTGATACACAATAAAGTCCCATTTAAGGATTTTTTTTCAGAAATTCATGAACTCAGTACCACTCTGGAAGTACCATTCAAAATGGGGGCTGGGAGGCTGTCTTTAAACAAACAGATTCATACATACAAATTCTCATTGAGGCGAGTGAAGGGACATAAAACATAATTGTCACAATATCATTATTACTTATCAGATCACACACACACACACACACACACACACATATATATATATATAACATATATATATATATATATATATATATATATATTTACTTCCCTGTCTGTATTTTCTTTTGCATCTTGTTTGAAATGTGTGATTTATCAAATTCAGGGCAAAGAACAAGTTAGAAGATGATCCAGATAATTAAATTGTTTTAGGCTGGAAACCTCTTATAACAAAAATTTTATTTAATGGGAAATCTTTATGTCTAGCATGATATGGCCTTTAAATAAATTATAGAAACATAGTTTCTTTTTATTTTTTGAACAAGTTAACTTTTTCTAATTGGAAGAATTCTCCTTTTCTGCTTATAGTTCATTAAAAAAAAAAAAATAGGAGAGAGTTCTGGATACCAGAACATGCTAGTTATGGCTGCACAGACACTGTCCAGATGCTTTTGAAAACACATCACTTTTCAACTAGTTCAGTTAGCAAAAGTAAGTTAAAAGTGATGGGCACTGTTGAATAACTGCAGCTTTGTATTGACGCTTGTTCCTACATCAATTGAGCTGATTTAATATTTACCACTCTAGACTAATTGGAGGAGATGACCACAGCCTCCTAATTATGCAATAGAATCTATTTTGTTCTTTTCCTTTGCAACTTTAGGTTGCTTTGGGCTAAGAAATGATGAAATATGAGTATACACTTTTAAGTGAATTCCTTAAAACAATCACATTTTCCTGCATAATTGAGTTTTTTTCTTCCTTGGCTTTTTATGTGATATATCATCTTATATCCTATTATTTTATCCTGGCTTGTCTGGACAATACTGCAATAAATTGTGATGGCTGGCAGAGCATTAAGTGAATATCAATAAATTATAAGAATCTTAATTCTGCCATTCATACAAAAAAAATTGACACCTCAATAAAAGACAATAGGGGCAGTTTTAAAAATGAATATCTGGAATTTAAATATTTGTCCTATTTTTTTCTAAGATCAGGTTTATCTTTTTATAAAGTCCTTGAAACTATTTATTAAAACTTTTAAGATACACATTTTCTTTTGAAAATCATTCAACAAGTAAAAGTTGCTAAAACATGTTAGAGTGAACATTGCTAATTATTTATCATTGTCCATGGCAGGTATTTGGTCTCTGGCCATGAAAGATTGTAATTCCCATGAAGTTATACTGAAGCCTCATCCTCAGTATCCTGTGTATTTTACATGGTGTTTGAAAAGGACTTTATACGTAGTTGTAGCAAGCATGTAATTTAGCATCCAAACTAGACACTTTGAGGGGGAAAGGTAATTCCATTTGATGTGAAGTCTGCCCTGCCAGTGACAGCCAGCAGAGCCAAAGGTACAGTGGTACATATAGTTTCTTCAGTGCTGTGGATGCCCAACATATTTTAAAAATATTTTTAAAACAGCTTGTTTGTTCTGACAATTGTTTCTAATCAATGCTTTTAGTTATTATTTTCCCAACATTTTGCCACAAATCTACTGCTTAACATGCTAAGGGAAAGAAGAACATGTTTTATACTTTTTCTCTAACTTTAGTAATTTTAATTCTTATCTTTCACTTTTTAAAAAGAACTTAAATATGTTTGTTGATTTTAGAGGGAGAGAAGGGGAGAGAGAAAGGGGGTGGGGGAAATATCCATGTGAGAGAAAAATATCAGTTGGTTGCCTCCCACAGGTGCCCCAAATAGGGGTAGAACCCACAACCCAGACATGTGCCCTGGCTATGAATTGAGTCCCAATCTTCTGGCGCATGGATGACACTCCAACCTACTAAGCCATATGAACCAGGGCTCATTCTATCTTTTTTTGTAAGTTATTTTGAATTAGCCTTCTTTTTTTCCCTCTTTTTGAAATGCAGGCCTAGGAAGTCATGGATTGAGGTGAAACTGGCAACTAAAATGAAGAGAGAAGGCAGACAGTGTGGTCTGAACATATTTAGTAGGAGATGGTCTGCTTCTCCCTGGGTGGTGCTTCTGCCCATGTCGGGTAACAACGGGGACCAGAGCAATCAATTTCTCAGTATAGAGGGGAGGGGGTAGGAGGAGGCAAAGAAGGGGAGCAGTTTAGCCAAGAAACTAGTGTGGAAGAACCATGGACATGGACAACAAGTGGGATTGATGTTGTGGGGGAATGGGTGGGTGGGGAAGGGGACAGAGGGGAGTAAAAAGGGGGTGGATGTAATACAACAACAATAAAATTAAATTAAAAAAAAAAAGAAAGAAACTTTCAAACACATGTTCCCTCTCTTGCCAGCTTCATGTAGGCTTCCCATGTTATCTGGTGAATCTGAGACATGGGCCTCACAGAGATGGGAAGAATAAAACCGGCATGTCCACAGATGGTCCTTAAATTAAAATTTCCTTCCTTTCATTGAATCATTTATCTATCAAACTTCTTTCTATTCTTCAAAAATGTGTTGCAGTACCTCATTAGTTACTATCACCTATTCTAATCTCTCATTTTGTGGGCAGGTATTTTGAACATTTCTTTCTTTTTTTTTTTTTTTATCCTAGAATTTTAAAAAAGAACTAAACAGTTGTATGTGTGTGCATATGTGTGTGTGTGTGTGTGTGTGTGTGTATATATATGTGTGTGTGTGTGTGTGTGTGTGAAATATATATATATATAATTTCCTTCATCATGACATTTTCAGAATGATAGTTTCAAAGCTTAAATCTAACAATTTTGTTTTGCATTGCTAAAACTTTTATTACATCTGAAGCCTCTAATAGTCTGGCTTCTGATTTGTCTTCATTCTCATCTTGAATCTCATAGTCCCATTTTCTTGCCACACACAGGTCTTTTTTGGTTCTTTTTATATTTTATGTTCCTTACCTCTGAAGATAAGTCTTCTTAGCTCCTTGCATCTTTGAGATATTATGTTCTGTGTTTTTTTTTGAAACTGGAAGAATTACAGAAATACAGTGTTTGTTTTTTATGTGTTTTGTTTGTTTTTAAGATTTTACTTATTATTTTTAGAGAGAGGGGAAGGGAGGGAGGCAGAGAAGGAGAGAAACTTCAGTATATGGTTGGTTGCCTTTCACCTGCCTCCAACTATGAACCTGGCTGAAGACCTGGCTTGCAACCTGGTTATGTGCCCTGGCTGGGAATCGAATCAGCAACCTCTGGGTTTGCAGGCTGGCCAATCCACTGAGCCATCAGCCAGGGCTCCAGTGTTGTTTTTTAACTAAAGCTTTTATTGAGATAATTGTAGATTTATATTCAGTTACAAGAAATAATATGAAGATCTTTTCTGCCCTTTCTCCATTTTATTTTTAGCTGTAACATTTAAAAAACTATGGTGTAACAGCAATTTTCAACCTTTTTCATCTCATGTCACACAGAAATTAATTACTGAAATTCTGTAGCACACCCCCCCAAAATTTTTTTTTGTTGATTTGACAAAAAAGCTTGGTGTAATTTTCATTCATTCACACCAGATAGCTATTGTTGTAATTTTTAAATTTGACAATCTAAGGGAAAAGAGGTCAGTGCACCTGACTAAATAGTCAGGTATTGCAAATGACCAGAGGGGAACAGGGAGGGAAATAATGGTGGAAAGGAGGGGAAAGGACTAAACAAAAAACTTGTATGAATAATCCATGGACATAGGCAAGTATAGGAATCAAATGTGGGACCAGGGGTTAGGATGAGCAGAGGAGGACAAAGGAAAAAAATTTGGAACTGTAGTAGAATAACAATAAAAAAAGATTAAGTAATTAAAAAATTATTGGGCAAACCAGTTGAAAATTGCTGTGGTATAATATCATAGCCAGTAAACTAACATTGATGAGTCCAGCTATCTTATTAATATTCTCAAGTTTTAATTATTTGTTTAATTATGTTTTCCAGTTACAACTTACAGTTAATATATCATTTTGTATTAGTTTCTGGTATACAACCTAGTGTTTAGAAATCATATATTTTACAAAGTAGGTTTCTTGAAATGTTAAGTATCCACCTGGTCCTAAGTTTTACCTGTACTCATTTGTGTGGTGTTCTTAATTCTATATGACTTTATTATATGTGTGAGTTTATGTGTTTACTGCCATAGCTAAGATACCAAATATTTCTGTTTCCACAGGATCTTTTGTGTTGCCTTTTTATAATACAGCCACCTCCCTCTTATCTACTGGCAACCATAAAATGCCTCTAATGTCTAAAATTCTGCCATTTCAAAAATATATAAGTAATCCCTGGCTGGTGGCAGAGTGGATAAGGCACTGGCCTGTGAACCAAAGATCTCTGGTTCGATTCATAGCTAGGGCACATAATCAGGCTGCTAGCCAGGTCTCCAGCCAGGTTCCTAGCTGGAGGCAGGTGAAAGGCAACCATACATTGATGTCTCTGTCCCTCTCTTCTTTCCCCTCTCTCTATAAATAATAAATAAAATCTTTCAAAAATTAAGTGTATATCATGCGTGTGTGTGTGTGTGTGTGTGTGTGTGTGTGTGTGTGGAATCATACAGTATTACAGTATGTAACCCTTTGGGATTGACCTTTTCCCTCAGCACCATTCCTTGGAGATTCATTCACGTTGTGACATATACCAGATTGTTCCTTTTTATTGCCAAGAAGCACTTACTGCTGAGAGATATGTGTACACTTTTAGTTTATGCAATCACAGGTAAGGCTTTGGCTTGTATAAATAAAGCTGCCTGAACATTTATGCACACATTTTTATGTAATCACTCTTAAGTCTTCTTCTAGTTAAGACATGTCAAGGAATGGAAGTTGTCATTTTACACTCATGAGTGTGATGCTTTAGTTACAGTTAATGTGCCCTATTGGAACTGAAGCTCCATGGGGGCAGAAATTATGTCTGTTTGTCTAATCAGTGCTTTCCAAGTGCCAGCAGAGCCCTTGACACTTAGATATTTAGGCAATGAAGTGCTGACTGCATGAATGAATTACTACATACATATTTCTTATCTAGTTGGACAACACCCCTGAAATTGATAAATTTATCAATCTTATTGTACAAGTGAAGAAAATTAGTTAATTGATCCAAATTACTCTTCGAGAAAGTAGGCAGGGTAGATTTCCAACACACACCTGACTTCAAACTCTTACTCTTTCTATTGTCCTAGCCTTTTCCTCGAAGCTCTGAAATCATTCTGCTTTGCTCTGATGGGTCAATTTATTTGCAACTGGAGATACAGCTGTGACAAAATACTACATTCAATTGATAACCTAACATAGTGATATGATGAAACCAAAACTAACCCCACCGCCTTTTGTTTTGTGATCGACTACATGAAGGGAGAGCATGCATAGCTGCTGTGTAATTTGCAGTTTGCAGGTGTGGGAATCTCTATTTCATACGACACAAATAAGCCTGGACATATTTGGCAATTACTGTGTTAATATAGAGTAATTGCACAGCTATTTCTTTCTTACAAATTACATGGTAGTTGTTTTTGGAATTACCATAAAAAATGAAAAACTTCTAGTTGCCAGTAACTGATTGCTTTCTAATTACAAAATAATTACATAGTCATTTTGGCTTAGAAATATAAAGCGTTGTGCAAAATCCATATACTTCACTGCCAGAGAGTTGTCAAGGTTCAAGGCTATCAGTCCTTTTAGGAATTGCCCATAGGACTTTCTAAAATTGTCAGAAACTTGCACTTCTTGGGGAAGAAGAATGTATGTCAAAAAGGAGGTAGCTTCTCTCATTAGATTAGAATTTTTGTGACCCCAAGGCTATGACATTGTAAAAATTAAGTCAGGAATGGAAACAGAACTATTTTGCCTACCCCTGATGAGACCTGGTTGGCTGGATTACTCAAGGAGAAGCCAGTGAACCTTCACACATTTTCATGTGTCACAGAGTCAACTTGCTCCATGGAAATTGTGACTGTGATTAACTTACTCAACTTTTCAGTCACTTGAGATATGAATGTTAGTATATATATATATATATATATATATATATATATATATATATATTACAATTTATTGTCTCATGTTTTCACACATCCTATTAAAGCATTACTACCTGTGAATATTAGAATATTGTGTCCAGATTGATTATTACTTGTGATGCCAAGTCTACTTCTCCAGATATTTTAAATTAATACATTTTAAGGAAGTCAAAGATAAAACTGCTGTATAATTAAAAGTTATGGAGTTGAAAACTACTGGAGAAAATAACTTCAGTCACAAGGTATAAGATATTCATTAGCATTTTTAATCACTTCTACGTGGCCAAGAGGTAATGCTTTATTATAAAAAAGAGTTAAAAAATAACTTTCTAAATCTGAATTATTTTTGCTAATAGAAAAAAGATAATGCTAAAATACATCAGAGATTGACAATAAAAACAAATTAATGTGGAATTTCAATCCCAGGCATAGTTGAGTAACTGGTTTAAGACTTATTGTTCCATGGTAAATAGGTTTTACTTTTAAAGACATGTATAAGATATCTGTATTCAGCACAGGAGCGTGGAACTAAATAGAGAGTAACAGTCTTGCTGAGCAGAGGGAACAGAGATAAAAGATCAGAGTTATTGAGGTGATGGAAATTTTCAATGTAAAATACTTAAAGGGAGGGTAAAGCCTAGAGAAGAAGCTCCAAAAATGTATTTTGGGCTCCTTTGAATTTTAGTCAGATACTTTACCTGCAGATTAATAGAGTGAGATGCTATAGGCTATGGCAGAAAACAGCTGCCAGGGGCCCAGTGCAATGGAAGAAGTTTTTAGAGTTCATGGAGCATTGAAGATAGTGTCCAAATCGTGGAGAGCAGGGCAGAGGGGATACAGGGCTGAATATTCTAGGTATTCAGTTGAGCGTTTAGAGGAGCCACACTTAGCTTATACATAGACTTTTTCTAGACCTACACTTCCTAAAGTCTAAAAACAATTCTCCACAAGATAAAACAAATCTACTAGTAACTTTACTGCCTGTCAGATGGAAATAAAATGTTTTTACTAAAATTAAAATCCACATGCTCCACCACATAACATACACAATGTCCATGTTACATTAAAAAAGTAGAGATGAGTCGGTGCTCACCATTTGGAAGGAATGCTTGGGAGGACCTAGGGGTGGGTATGAATTTCACCCACATGAAAAACATGGGGGCTTACATGACTTTTAGAATGTGGATACCTCTGTCCTGCAGAGTTGTCAATTTGTCATTGCTTACCATTGCTCCTAGCCTGCCCCCTGCCTTGGATTTCAGTCTCTGCCAGATGCTTCCTTTTTCTCCACATGGAATAGTCATTGTTTAATTAATTCATTAATTCATTCTTTCATTTACTCATTCACTCACTCACAGAAAATAAAACAACAAAAAGACTCAGAATGATAAAAATTTAAATTATGTAGAATTAGAAGAATATGGTCCATACGCACACAAGAAAAACTGGTCAATAGATCATGCAAATGTAGTATGTAGAAGACAAGAACTCTAAACAGATTATAAATACACTCCAGATTTTAAAGCAAAAGTTGGACACAATAAATGAACAAATATATTTTCTTGAAAGAAATATAAAAGGTATGTATAAAAAGTAATTCTGGAACTAAAATTATAATATTTAAAATAAAAAAATTACACTACATACTAGGAGCTTTGACAGTGCAAAAGAATGGGTAAGTGAATTGAAAAAGTGTCAAGCAAAATTATCAGGACTATAGTACACAAAGAGAAAAAGGAAAAAATAAAACAGTCTCAACAAACTTTAAAAAACATCAAGAAGTCTAGTATATAGTAATCAGGGTCATAGAAAGAAAAAAGAGAAAGATTTGGACAAAATATTTGAAAGAATAACAATAACCAAACATTTTCCAAGCTTGATTAAAAAATGACCTAATGAGTTCAACAAACCCCCAGTAAGAAAAAAATAGGAAAACCACACCTGGGAATATACAATATATTTTAAAACTCTTACTACTTTTAAGCTATACATATGTCTATGTCTATATTTATCTATATCTATATATGAGGTCTGTCTGGAAAAAGCCCAGCCATCATTAATACAATGAGCACATTATGTGTGACATGGTATAACCTGACCTCAGAAGACAGTGGGTTGGAATGTGCATGTATTCCAGAAAGTATCCAGCCATTCAATATGAAAAGGAGACATTTATTGAGGAAGATACAAGATACAGGAAACATTGTTCATAGGACAGAAGGAACACTGTGCTGCAGTTGTCAATGAATGAGATTTCCTCAAAAAGGTCATAACTTTGAATGGGACTGAGGCAACCACCATAAAAATAAAATAAATAGCCCTGGCTGGTGTGGCTCAGTGGATTGGCATCAACCTGCCAACCCAAAGGTCGCTGGTTCTATTTCCAGCCAAGGCATGTAACCAGGTTGCAAGCCAGGTGTCCAGCTAGGTACTTAGATGGAGGCAGATGAGAGACAACCATACATTAATTCTTCTCTCCCTTTCTTCCTTTCTCCCTGCTCTTCTCTCTGAAAATAATATATAAAATATTTTACAAAATAAAATAAAGCAACATGTAGCTAAAAATCAAATAGAGACATAATTAAACACTGATGGTCATTAATTATTCCAAAAGATGATAGGAAAGGAGAAATAGGAAAACAACTAATAAATGTGACAAGAAGAAAACAATAAGATAATATACAAATTCAAGCATGTCAATATTCACAGTAAATGTAACGTTTTAATTAAAAGAGATTTTCACCTTGAATTAAAAAAAGACCAAAATTTTTTCACCTTGAATTAAAAAAAGACCAAAATTATGCAGAAATATACTTGAAATATGAGGCCAAGAATTGTTTTGTGTTAAAGAATACAACTATGCAAATGCTAATTATATTAAAGTTGGATTGTCTCTATTAATATCAGATCAGACTAATCTGACAAGCTCAAATTATGTAACTTTTAGAATAAAAACAGGCAAAAATCCTTGTAGACTAGCAGTTTTCCCTAAAATGCAAAAATTACTAACAATAGAAAAGTCCCTAATGATCAAACTTTGATCATTTGTTATTAATCAAACTTCTGCTTTGTCAAATGTCCTATTAAGAAGGTAAATAAGAAAAAAAAGAAAGGAAAGTAAATAAGCAAGTCATGGGAGAAAAAAAAACCCTAAACATTTGTTTAAAGATTTGTACAAAGAATATATGAAAAACTACCTATAGTAGTTCAATAATAAAAAGACCATCCAGTTTTTTAAAAAACTGATTTGAGTCAGTTCATAAAAGAAGTAGATAATGAAAAAGTAAGCATATAAAATGCACAAAGTAAATCTCCAAAGAAAAGCAAATTAAAACCATAAGGAGATGGCACTACTAGAATGCATACAAATTTTAAAGAGTAACAGGTATAACTTTTATGAGGTGACCAAATGCTGGTAGTGTAAAATATAGCAACTTTTAGTGAAAAAAATGTTTGGCAGTTTCATCACAGTTAAATATATACTTAAACTTTTGAAGCCACCATGGAGTAGTTATACTACTCTGATCTGCCTTCATAAAAGAGCTTGCATTTCATGTATGAGTACTGCAAGTAACTGACAGCCACCAGCTGCATGATCTTCAAGATCTACCTGGTGGTCAAGCTGAAGTCATACTCTCTGGTGTTGCTTCCAACCCTGTGTATCACCTGATCATTTATCTGCAAAATGAGTCTTCTGATGGGCAGCCTTTGGGGGAGAGGGTGGAGTAGGAGGATGGGGAGAGGGAGAGAGTGGAAGGAAGGAAGAAAGGAAAAAAGGAAGGAAGGAGAAAGGGAGGGAGGGAGAAAGGGAGGGAGGAAGAAAGACAAAGAAATGAAACAGATTGTTATAAAATAAATGTGTCCATCCATTTATTGGCAAATTAATATGTCAAAGCCCTGACCTCTATTGTGATGATATTTACAGATGGGACCTTTGGGAGGTAATAATAATAGTTGGATGAAATCACAGGAGTAAGTCTTTTACAATGGCATATATAAGAATAAACACATGAAGTATCTTTCTGGGTAATGGACTGTTCTAAAATTTAATTGTGGTGATGGTTGCACACTGTATATTTACTAAAAATTATTGAATTGTATACTTACAAGTAAAATGCATTAAAAAGACCTGGCTAAAACAATGACAGCAAAAGAACAAACACAAGTGAGTCTCTCTCTTTCTCTCTCTCTCTCCCTCCCTCCCTTTTCATGCCTTCATGCTTACACCAAGAAAAAGCCACACAGTGAGAAAGCAAACATCTGTAAAGCAGAAAGGGAGCCTTACCACAACTTGAAAATGCTAGCATTCTCATCTCCTTATCTTAGACTTCCAGCTTCAAAACAAGGAGAGAATAATTTTCACTTGTTTAAGATATTCAGTGTATGTATCGTATTTTGTTATGATAGCATAAGCAGACTAAGACACAAACAATAAACATTGCATGAGTTCATTTATATAAAATTCTTAAACAGTTGAGATATCCTGATGAAAATTAGGAGAATGGCTGTCTCTGATTGGAAGGTGAGGTATCATTGCCTGGGGAAGTGAATAAGAAAACATTCAGGATTGATGGAAATGTTCTGTATCTTAATGGGTGTGGTTAGGTGGATAGGTAAGTGCATTTGTCGCAACTCATTTCACTGCATCCATAGCTCTGTACATTTCAGTCTATGTAAATTGTACCTCAATAAAAATGTAACATATTCAAAGGGAAAAATGTATTTTCAGTTAATGTTCAGCTTTTCTAAAATATTCCAGTTTCATTTTCTTTATTTTTAATTTTATGTTTGAACCTTTGTTGTTGTCCAGAAAGAATAATCTATAGAGTCAACCAGACAATAAAATCCTCAGAAGTCCCTTTCTTACACAATAGAAATTGATAAGTTGATTCTGAAATGCATATAGAAATAAAATAAATTTAGAAAACATACAATAATTTTGAGAAGAAAAGAATAAAATTATAGGGCTTACTCTATAGACTTCAGTATTTTCTACAAACTACAATAATTAAGATTGTATGGTAAAAATTACGACTTGGCTCTGTACCATAACCTATCAATTTAAATAATAATTATTAAATTAATCATTATTAAATTTCACTTTAAAGATTTATTTAGTATATTTAAATGTTAAATGTAGATTGGCATAATCATACACAATGCAAAAACAGGCACAGTTATTTTAAATATTTAATAATGTGATTTATAAATCCCATTATTTGAAAGGTGAGCCCAATTAGGTGTTTATGTTACATGGTCTTTATATTTTTAATTCATATCTTTCTCTCAAATACTACAATTCATTTTTGAAACTTCTTTTTTTGATGATAAATAAAGATACTCTGAGGTATTACACAAATTTAAAAAGGAAAATGTATTGCTTCAAAGAGGCCCATTATCTAGTTCTCAGAATAGACTCTTTCTCAGTAAAGAGAAGGGATTTATATTTTAAATTTCTCAGTAGTGTGTATTTTCTTAAAATGCTACAAAAGCATGGCATGGATTTAAATGGTAATTAGAGATTCAAACATTGAATATGAAGAGAGTTGGTATGCTCTAAATAAACATTTAATAAACAAATATACTAAAATTTCTATTTTATTACCTGTTCTGCCAAATGATAATTTTTTCCAGGATACCAGAAAACTTAACTGTTTTTCCAGACTCTGATCTGAAGTGCCAAAAAAATGCCTATTAATTCATTAATAGGCATTCTCATTCAGTTAACAATGATTTATCCAACACACCCTATCTGCCTGGCATTTTCAGGTGCTGGCACTTTAAAATATTGTTTACACTTACAAATGAATAAATGAAGGGATCCACGTGCATGCTTCACTTCACCTTGGCTGAAAAACTAAGCATAGGAACATGGTCAGATGAACTTCTATTAGTGATCATAGTTACCTCTGATCTCACATGACAGATGTAAGCTAAGTTTAAACCTATCTTTACATTCATGTGGCTTAAAAGTTATAGGTGTGTATTTATTTTTATATTTATTTATTTAAATATCTAATTGGCTTTTTTTAACAATTCATGAATTGGGCCACATCCCACCTGATACATATAAAGGCACTCCCATAGAAAGTTACAGGTTGAAAGATCAAACCCGTGGCTGGGGTGTCATTGGCAAATATGTTTCTCATACGCTTCCATTTTCATTTTTCTGATGTTTTCTTTAGCTGAGCAGAAACTTTTCAGTATGAGGTAGTTCCATTTGTTTATTTGTTCATTTCCCTTGCCTTGGGAGAAATATTGGTGAAAAAAACTTTGGTATGTTTACACAATGAAATACCAGGCAGCAGAAAGAAAGAAGGCACTGCTACCTTTTGCAACGACATGGATGGGACAGAAGAATATCATGCTTAGTGAAATAAGCCAGTCAGTGAAAGACAAATACCATTTGCTCTCACCTAATACAAGGAACTAATGAACAAAACAAAGAAACAAGCAAAATAGAACTAGAAGCATGGAAACAAGGAACAGGCTAACAGTGTGCAGAGTAGAGTGGGGAGGAGGAGAAAGAGGCAAAGAAGGGGAAGAGTTTAGTCAAAAAACTAATATAAATGACCCATGGACATAGACAATATGTGGGGATTGACTGTGGGAGAGGGGATAGTAAGAGTGGACCAGGGGAGAGCAATGGGGAAAAAATGGGGTAAATGTAATACAACAACAATAAATTACTCTTTTTATAAAGAAAATTACATGTTTGTATTTCTTTATGACTTTTTTTTGTTTAACAGATGTGTTGACAGTTATTAACATATAACAAGCTGTACATATTTAAAATGTAAAATGTTGTGACCTTTAACATATATATACATGTGAAACCAACACCACAATCAAGATAATGAGCCTAAGCATCACACCAGAAAGTTCCTCATCACTGTTTGTTATCTATCCCTCCCTCTTGATTTTTTTCTTCCTTTTCACTCCAACTCCTGCTCCACACCATAAGAATTAACTTAAAAGGGATCAATGAACTAAATATGAGAGCTAAAATGGTGAAACTTGAAAACACTATAAGAGTAAATCTTCATGACCTCAGATTCTTATTTCACACCAAAACCTCAAACACGAATGGGAAAAAGAAAAGAGAACAGGAAAATCGAAGATCTTAACACTATACGTCTGATTTTTAGTTTGTGATATTTGGGCACTAATTCATTGGATAGTCTGACCAAGTAACATCTTCTTTTCCAGTTTAAAACTTAATTCCATCAGAGGCTCAGTTAAACTTTATTTCTTTTTTCCCCCCTACATTAATAGGATAGAAATAAAGATACCTGTCAATTGGTGCATGGAAGCATAATTGAACTAAATGATAAAGCTGGATGTCAATAAACATTCATCAATATTCTCCCTAGTATATATCAATAAGCCTCTCTTTAAAGCAGAATTCAATTAGTCTGGAGTCAATCAATCTTACATGAAAAAGAAAAAAGAAAATTGCTCTCAGGTAGGCACATTTGTCTCCACTTCAGAGTAAAGGCAGTTTATCTTAAACAAATAGTTCCACAGCTATAGATTGTTTCTTGTTAGGATTTAACAGACAATGAGACAACACAAAAGACACCACTCCACCTTCTCTACGGCAGTTTTAGTTACAAAACCCAGTTTTTGTAACTTTTGGCAGTTGCTCCCTTAGGTACAGTTCCAACATTTCCCAAGTGGTAGCATAGCCAGGGTGACTTTAGATGCAGATATTATTCTGAAATAATTTTGGAGAAATTATAAGCATGTGTATGAGGACATTTTCAATGAGTAGCATGATATAAATATTTGAATTATATTAGTCCATTAACTTTGATTGATGGTTAATTGGAAGAAGTTAAGAGGGTCTTTGCAACTTCATATAAATATCTTAAATCAAATTCTTAAAGGAACCTCAATATCCTAAATTCTAAAGTCAATTTGTCTTCACTCTAAGCATTGCTTATAAATTTCTTTGGTTAATAATTCCTGCAGAAATCCTACTATATGCCAAGAATCTGATTAGAATCTGTAAATAAACACAGATATAATAAATGCCAGTCCTGTAAAACACTTAAATTGGAAAATCAGAATGTAACCAAGGTATCATGGGAGAAGGTTAGTAAAATTTCAGGCCCATTTCACAGATAAGTTAACAGAAATATTCACTAAATGCATTCTGTAATATTTGGTTGAGTGGGTGTGTGTTGTACTCAAAGGGGAAATGGAAGGCAGATTGGGCCAAGTCAATCACTTTATTTATATAAGAATAAAAATGTAGGAACCATTTTTATAGTGCTTAGTAGATCTGATTGGAGGGACAATTTTTTATGTACTATCTTTGGGGTTCTGGTCTAGTCCCTATTCTTGTTTGAAAACATAGTGAGGGTGACCTATTTAAAGTGAATGGAATTTTTACAATCATATTTCTCTTGACTGAACATTACTAATGGCTTCATAAAATCTTAATTTTAGTTTTAAAAAACTGTGCAATAATAAAATCTCTCCAACAGGGTAAACAATCTGGTGAAGTATCAATTACTTAGGGAATAAAGAATCCTGATATTTTTCTTTGAATTTGGTCTTAGAAGATACAATAACTTTATATTTTCAAAGCATATTCAAAATTTTCTCATTTAAATTTTGCCATCTGAATTCTGTAAATATGAGTACTTACATTAAAGGTAACTATAGTATAGAGTCAGATGTCTGAATATTTTTAAGTATCTGCTATTAGCTTTTGATGCTTTGATTTTCTTTTAAGAGCAAGGCACAACATTTTCTACCCTCCAAAATATAACTTTTATTGATTTTGTTGCTTGTTTGGTTGGTATCTTAAATAGACTTCTATATGATCTATGTAAATGCTCATGTTTTATCTGGCTCTCTCCTTGATGTCAAGAACAAAGTGTTTTTTTGAAACTCTCATCACACAGAATAGTACTTCGTGAGCTTCAGTTGATTCCACAATGTGCTTTGTTCAACTTTAATATTTCTTAGAATAGAAAAACACACATAAAAAAAATGGAACCATATTTGAAGCCAAAATTCCAAGCAGCATATATTACTTATTATTGTTATTATTAACTATTTTGAAAACCAAAAGGACAAAAAATTATCCTTGATACCAAACAGGTGGCTGAGATGTCTATCTCATATTGATAATAACACTGCTTTTTTTAAAATCAGTGGGCATTGTTTGACTAGCTTACGGTGTAAGTGTATATAATTCATAAAAATTCCACTCAATCAAAAATGGTCAAATGCTTCAGACTGTAATAGTATGTACCCTGGCATAAAGATGTCAGCTGACCACATCATATATTTTATTTTAATGGATGGCAATAATGCATTGAGTACTACTTTACTAAAAGTTAATATTTATGTTTGAATAAGATTTCAGTAGGCAAAAAATTCTTCTGTTAACTATGAAATCATTTTTATACAATCTAAAGCAAAACCTTTACAATAAATGTAAGTAAATCACTAACTTTCAGAGCACTAAATGAAATGTACTTTACACTATAAAAAGTACTAATGAGGCCTAGCTGGTGGCACAGTGAATAAAGGCGCCGACCTGGGAACCCAAAGGTCTCTGGTTTGATTTCCCAGCCAGGGCACATAACCAGGTTGCAAGCCAGGTCTCCAGTCAGGTCCCTGCCTGGAGGCAGGTGAAAGGCAACCACACATTGAAAAAAAAATACTAATGAAATCAATTGAAAATGTTCATCATTAATTAGCTATGCCTTAATAGGGTTCCCTATGGACTGATAACAAGTTGCCATTGCAAATAATTAATTCACAGTTTACAGAAGGTGTTTTTTTTTTGTTCAAAGCTGATTTAAATTTGACATTTAATGCATAATTATTGTTTTTTTTTATTTAGATGGCATAGTTCATATTTTCAGCTATCAGCCTATGTGAGATGTATAAAATAGTAAAAACTACCAGTAGTAACATATTAATAATAACTTTAAAAGCTCAAATCAAATCCTGATGAAAGCAAAATATATTCATATATACACTTGACTTTTTACTTAGTACATCTGTAGAATTTGGACAACCATTACACATAATATTACTATAGCCTTTTGGATTAAGAAATGGTTAAAATTGCTGTATTTATATTGAAAATACTAATATTTACAAATTTATTATACAGTAATTCTACAGAAATGCAAATATATAAATGTACACATATGCATGTTATTTTGGGTGTGATATGAGATACAAATTTTAAATTATTAAAATATATTAAGACTCCATGGGGACAGAAGTAAGGTTCGGAAAACAGTCATATATACATATACAATCATATATACATATAATTGTCATCACAGAAAATATATGAAATTCAAAGTTAATATAATTTGTCTTGCTATATAGATACAGCAGAATACCCAGTGAGAACACTCAACCGTTGACATTATTCAGGAGGTTTAGCTATTAGAATTCCAATAAAAATTTTCACTCTGCATTTGTTTTTTGTTCTTGATTTTTTGTTTTATTTTAAGAGTTTATTTATCATCCTTGGAGAAAAGGGCAGGGAGGGAGGAAGAAAGGGAGAGAAACATCAACGTATGCCTTTCACCTGCCTCCAGCTACAGACCTGGCTGGACACCTGGCTTGCAACCTGGTTATGTGCCCTGACTAGGGAATCAAACCAGTGACTTTTGGGTTTGCAGGCCAGCACCAATTCTCTGAGCCACACCATCCAGGGGTTAGAATTCCAAGACAAATGTTCAATATGCGTTTGTAACGAAAGCCACCCAAATGGATTTATATGAAATACACCGAATTTACTTAATTTCCTAAAAAAGATCCCATTATGCATAACTACATAATTTTTAAAATTATTTCAGTATATACAAATTACTTTCTGGGGATCTATTAAGGATATTTAAATTTTCCTGCCCAGTACAGTAATGATAAGTATACTGATAGATGTTATTACTTAGCTTCTGTTGGTGTATGGATTTTGAAAGCTAATAGTGCTATATATTTTCCATATAGTATTATCAATTAGACTTCAGAGAAAAATATTGTAACATTTTCCCCCAACATTTGAAATATTCTTCCTGGTTTTACAACTTGCTAATATATAATAGTTTATTGAGTTTTACTATTGACGAGTGAAAATAGTGAAGAATTTTCTCACAATAAGTTGGAAGAAAACACAAATAAGCATAAATTAAAGGGATGAGCAATAAAATCATAGACAAACTGATATAAAAAATTAAGAAAAATCATGAATTTTAGTTGTAATAACACAAATTAAATCATAAACAATACTAATAACTTTTCATTTATACATATATTAAATTGCTAGTATGCAATTGCTAGATTGTGTTAAAATATGTATATTTAATATACAAACAACATATGCACTTATATGTAAGATTGATGACAAGTTTATAACTGAGTAGACACTTTTTGGAAAACGTTTTATTCTTTGTGTCCCATGTTTAAGTTCTCCTGAAATAAAGTTACCTACGTGATTGAATTCCTTACATTTTAAATCATTTCTTTATTCTTAAAAGCATTTATTGAAATTTTTATATTGAGTTATAAATATTAAGGTACAATGAGGGGGAAAAAACAGATAAAATGTCAGGAAATAACATTCTATGTGTATAATACCCAAGTATTATACCCAGATGTGGGAAGTGCTTGTTTGAGACCAAATTCCAAATTCTGAATCCTGTGCCTCTCCAAGCCACCTAGAGCCCTCTGAGATCACTGGTAAAAAGCCATATTATGAAGAGAGGATGTTTTATCCTGTGTGTGTTCCATACAGGACAAAAATAATTCACCCGGATGACCGGTCAGAACAAAACCTTTGGCCACACAGGTACCTTTATCACACCAGGCAAAGCTACCAGAAGCAATTGAAAATAAGAGAGACCTTCGTTCAGCACACCTCTGTTGTCATATTCATCCTCCCAATCATCCCTCCCTTTCCTGCTTTTATCTCCTTTCTAAGAAAACTGCTGAGACCTTAAAGTTATGTCTTTGAGACAATGAAGAGAAGACTGGGAAAAGAATAAAGAGATCAGAAAAGTATATGGGTTATTATTAGAAAGATAGACAGGATAGCTCTACCTATATCACACTGGTTAAAGTTGTAGCTTCTAAAATAATTATATTTCACAGTCTGTTAACTCTTGTTGTGCAGACTCTACCTGTAAGTGCCTGTGCATGAAGCTGCTTGTGATTGTGTATGGGAAGAATGGAAACAAAACTAATGCATGCACAAATCCCCTGTCTTCCAAGAATATCTGTATTAGTAAGGAAATCAAGAAAAAATCACTTATTGAAAATGAAAGCTTTTCTACTTGCTGGAGTGCATTTCCTGTAGTTTCATTATTATAAGTGATTCTTTCCCCCAGGGGTTGAGGACACTTGAATTGCATTTATACGTGGCCTCCTTTCAATCAACTGGCCTTGGCCTAGGAATGCTGCCTACAAAGCAGAGAACTGAAAGAGTCTGTGTTCTTGTCACTTAGAAAAGATGACAGAATTTCAGAAGGATTATTGAATGTTTGACAAAGTTTTACTCCTCTCTTCTAATTTGTGGTTCATTCTAGATTTTCTAAAAGGGAAAAACCCAAAAATTCTACCTGTCAAGTGTCAGAACAAAAATGCTCAGGTATGGGTTGTATAATGTCAAATTTAAAGTCAAGTATCACTAATATAAAGTTGCCTGTGAATTAAGAACAATTGGTACATTTTGTTTTACATAATAGAATTCTGATAGAGATGAACATAATCCAAGTGCCAGACATTGGCTCCTTCATCTTTCACAAAGTATATTCTGAAAATATCTTAGTGAAGCAAAATATTTGGTTGTCAACAGTTCCCCTTTTGAGTTGGCTTTTCTAGAGATGCATGATATGATTTTGTAATAGCACCGTTTGTGAATTAACCCAAATGCCTGAAGATTCACTGTGGCTTGGGGCTCTGAAGAGGGGCAGGGAAGAGTTTAAAAGTCTGTGTGAACCACCGTTGGTGATAAGGATGCAGAAATATGCTTGGTCGTGACAGAGAGGCATGCAGTGCCCCCCCACCCCAAGACATCCTCTTGGCAGGGATGGTCACCATGAGGCTGTTGCTCACATCAGTGATCTAAGAAGATATTTCTGGGAAAACCCAGCAAAGCAGATGCCTTAGGTTCAAAGCAACAGCTACTTTTTTTTTTTTTTTTTTTTTTTTGTCACCACAGTGAAAGCTGCCTTCCTAAATCTCACCTCTATATCTGGCTGTGAACAGTCCGATTTGTCCTTTCAGTTTATTCTATGTTTTATGTGCAAATGGAGGCTCTTCGTGATTCTTCGCCTTTCATTAATTCTTTGCCACCTTTTCCTAATGTTATAACAGTTGACTAAATGTAGCTTCTTTGAAATGGTTTTCTTCTTTCCCCCTTAAAATATTTCCACTTACTTTTTATCAGTAAAGATAGGTGAACCTTAGAAGCAAAAAAAAAAGCCAAAGAATATTTCTAGATTCACTGCTTTGGAAAGCTTCACGGATTGGGCTGCAAACCACTGTGAAGTGTGCCGTGTAATTGAACATAGAAGCCACGCTGATAACAGGGACTAGGAGCACACACTTTGTGAGTGTAGTGGGGGGGCGGGGGAGGGGCACAGGAGGCGGCGCATGTGCGCTCTCTGGATCCTGTAAGGTCACTTGCTTCAATTCCACAGACTTGCTTCAGTAGTCAACAGCATTACTTCCCCAAGGCAGTGAGCCACTTAAAATCACACTCAGTCAGTTTCATGTCATAACCAAATGGAAAATGGGGAGTTCTGAGTTATAATACACAGGTTTGATGAACTTCATGAACTCTCTGAATTGGGCAGAACCTCACGCTAGGCAGAACATTGCATTTTCTTTTGCATTAAATTGCCCTGTGCCAGAATGAGAAATCATGTCATATTTTATTACTAAATTTGGGAACTCAAACCAAGGATCAACAAGACTTCAAAATATATACTTATTAAGAGGTGGCAGCAGCACAGAAGACCACAAGGCTTCATAAGCTTTACCTTACTTCCTTTGTTTTTCCCAGCTTTTCCATTTCAGACTGTCTTTTCACAAAGTTTTCGAATATTAAAAGAGACAGTTACTAAACCCAGGTGCTAGAATAAAGTCAACTTAAAATTCTCTTTTAATACAGATTTTTAAAAAATGGTTTTAAAGAATTCCACTTAAAATCACAATATCCTTATTTTAGGCAGATGAAATGAGAATTTTTTCTAAATAATTGCAAAATGTATTTAAAACTTTTAAAATACTTGCATTAACACTACTTAAATACTTCAAAATTTTTCACAGCTGTCAATTTTGTGATTTGTCACTCCTATTCTAAATTTTTAATATGTTATGCCTTTATCAGCATGTAGAAAACTGTAATTTAATCATTTTTGTTGGAATCCCAAAATACTTTTGTTTCAGTAATTTAATAGAGCTCAAAATTAAGGATGTAGAAGAGCATTGTTCATACAATATGCTAATTAACCATGCAAAGCAGTAACCTTCCTTTAATTTTGTCTAATGTGGTTTCATCCCTGTGAGGGGTGATTATTCTTTGAACCTTTTTAGAGAAAAACTGTTGATTTTGAGGAAACTTATGAACAATTGACATACTGGCCCACATATATGTTTAAATGTTGGAACATACATATCTGCCTATGCACTGGGTTGTCCAAAAAGTCTGTTTAGTTTTTTCTGTAAAATAAAAATCACATTTTTTATTTTCACCAATAACTTTATTGCTTTAGATATTTTGAATAGGTCAGCTGTCTCCTGGTATTGGTTTCTAGTGGGTAGAATCCAAGGCTGCTGCTAAACATCTTCCAATGCCCAGGAAGATCCACAGCAAAGAATTATAAGCCACAACGTCAACAGAACCAACCAACTTTGCAAGCCAATTTTGACATGTTTGATCCGACACAGCAAGTTCCAGTCATAGAACCTTCTCTACACACTGCACAAATCTTTCTTTTGTGTGTATTTCAGTTGTATTTTTACCTTTCTTGAAGTAATAAAGTATAATGCACTGAAAATGTTGTGTATTTTCTTCCATCTTCAACAGTAACATAGCTGCACAAAAACTCACCAATTTTGATGTTTTTATTTTAATGGATGCTGATATGATAGTTGTCACAATACAATCTAACGAAATTGTTTCAAATAAAGTGAAAGACAACTAAGCACTACTAGAGACATCTTACAGAACAAAATTAACAGACTTTTGGTTAACACAATTTATTAATTTTTTCCCTTGGCAAAAATAAAGTCTAGATTCTCGTACCTTTACTTTCACTATGCAGGAGGAGTGGCAAATGCTATCAGTTAAATTAGCAAGAACATTTTCAAGGAAATTGATTCCTGGAGTCTGATCCCTGAAATCACTCAAAGTCCTTGTTGCTTTTCAGGTGCCCCATTAATCTTTATAGAATCCTATTGACTTTGGTGCCTGCTGCTTTCACATGCAGCGCTTAGGACAGATGTGAGTGGAACACCAAGGCCCAGGGGTTCAGGTCTAATTCAACAGAACTCACATTAGGCCTTTAAACTAAACAGAAAATGATATAGAAGGGATTTGTAAAGACAGGGGTGTAAATTACAATAATGGTGCTGAACTAGTCCCTGAGGAAGTTGGTTTCAGGGAAGAGCTTGCTTCTTGAATTACCTCCCTTGCCATATTATGTGGCTTGAAATTTAACAAGGGCCATGCCTCAAAGCCAAAGAGGTGTTCCCATCTAAATGTTGCCACCTCTGGTGAATATTTAGAAGCATGGGCAGCAGCTAGGACCTCGAGTATTGGGAGAGAAAAAGAAGAAAGTGGACCCAAATCAGCAAACCCCCACTGTAGAGATAAAAGGAGCTATCAATGAATTGAAGTTTAAATGACTAAATAAAGTAAAACCATATAAAATGCCACAACATGACAATGCTTAATTCCCAAACTTGGGAGCAGCTACACTGGATCATCCAAGGCCTAAATTGACAACTCTTCCATGAAAGGATTCGTCTCTTCTGAAGGGAAGACAAAGATAAAATGTTAGTCTAGGTTTTCAGAAACTTTAACAATAGATATAGTTCTCTCACAGATAAGAAGAATAGAAGTAAAAATATTTAGGAAGAAGTAGGTTTGGAAATTGCTGAAATTAATTCTAGAAAAACAAAGGCTACCACTAGTTTCCTCTCTGGCTTGTTGCTTTCAAATCAATCCTATTACCATCATGGTCCCATTCTTAGGTTCAACGCTCAGAGTAGAGCAAATGGCCATCTCTTTGTGAATGTAGGACACTTTGATGACTCTTTTTATTCTCATATTTTAATTTGTGCATGCAATCCAGATGATGCAGTTCAGAAATATTGGTGAATTAATAAAAATATAAGCAATTGCACAGCAAACATTTAAACATAACTGAAGCAGAAGTAATGACTCATTTGGTGAATAAAAGACCATAATGATTATAGTGATGATATTATTCTAGTGCTTGAAATTTCAGAATAAGTATGTTAAACCTTGAGATACAATCCATTTTTGCAAAACAACATCCTCTTTCATGTGAAAATGAGAGACATTAAATGTAGACAGACAGATAAAAAGGATTTACTCAATTTTCAAGGTAATTTATTTTCAGTGCTTACTTTTTTGGCTTTATTTTCTGTATTAAATTCTATAAAAGCTATCTTGATTCAGCTCCCCCAAGCATCTCTGAGTGAAGTAGTCCAAAACATACATAGATTTGGTCATAAACCACATTTTATTCCTCTTGTCAACACAACCAAAAAGAAAAGTCAGGAGGACATCTGAAATCACATAAAGTGGACTCAAGGGAAGGACAGATGCATTAAATGTTCTAATATCTGACACTCATAGAGAATAAATGCATAATCATGATTGAGGCACTTATGCTTGAAATTGAACTGAAAAATATTCACTTTCTGTTTTAAAGATTGTGTATGAGCAGGCTTTCCTCTTCATTTTTCCTCTGGGTATATCAGTAAAATAGAATAATACAATGAAATGTTTGAATTTACACACTATGTTGCTAAAAAAAAAAAAAAAATGATGTGAATGTTTATGTGAATTATATAGTACTGCCACATTAAATGTTGGATAAAAGAAAATTTGGATATATATTCCCATCGAAAATTTTAAATACGAAGTCTCATTGTATACATGGGCAAAAGTTTTTTTTAATTTTTGAAAAGATTTTATTTATTATTTATTTTTAGAGGGAGGGGAAGGGAGAGAGGCAAAGAGGGAGAGAGACATCAATATATGGTTGCCTTTCCCCTGCCTCCAGCTAAAGACCTGGCTGAAGACCTGGCTTGCAACCTGGTTATGTGCCTTGGGTGGGAATCAAACCAGCAACTTTTGGGTTCTCAGACCAGTGCCTTATCTACTGGGCCACCAGCCAGGACCTTCTTTAAGTTTTAATAAAACAACAACAACAAACAAACAAACAAACAAACAATCCCTGGCTAGTGTGGCTCAGTGGATAAGGTGCCGGCCTGTGAATCTAAAGATCACTGGTTTGATTTCCAGCCAGGGCACATAACCAGGTTGCAAGCCAGGTCTCCAGCTAGGTCTGCAGCTAGAGAGAGGTCGAAGGCAACCATACATGGATGTCTCTCTCCCTTTCTGCCTTTCTTTCTTCCCCTCTCTCTAAAAATAATAAAATCTTTAAAAATAACAAAACAAACAAACAAGAAAAACTTAAACATTGACCTTACAATTGACTTTGGTGGACTATGTGATCACCCAAGACATGATGGGCAAGGTGCAGACGTGACTGCACAGAGCTCTACAGCAGGCAGAAAAGGCCTTGAAGCGAGAACTGCAGACAAGATGAGAACCTTAGAAGGACAATAACATTTCCCATGAGATTTTTGGTATACAAAATAAAATCATTTGAGTTCATTCCATCCTTTTAACAGTTAATAGTCAGATTAGATGAGCAATACTGTCTTCATGTTACCAATGGGGGGGAGAATGAGGTCTGGGGACATTATGTGACTTACATAAAGTCACAGATGTACTGAGTGACTTAGGTGGGATAAGACACCCATTTAATCTACTAGGTTAATGATTTTTCCATTACAGGAGTTCTTCTTAACCATCTTTCTTCCTTTCTTGCTTTTTGGTAGGTGGGCTTTATGTTTTGAAATATTTTGTTAATTAAATGAAATAAGCTTATCAAATAGCATCCTACAGCCTTACAAGTAAACGTGGAATTTCCCTTGTGGACTGGAATGTGAAACTTGTCTGACCTTCTTACCACCTCAGGGCAGTCCGAGACTCTCTGCACCATACCCATCTCCTCTTGCCTGGAAGACCATCTAGGGCTTTTAGGTCCTTTACACACTGGTGTCAATTTGACAAGTTTCCTTCTGTGGCTCATAAGGCCTAGGCATGGCATTTAGATGGAAGTAGCGAGATATGAAAAATTTCAGAGCAATTAGCTGCTTGGTTAAAGACTACTGGAGGCAGAGGGGAGAATGAGGATATTGTATGCTTCACGATTTCCCCCAGTGCTGATCATGCTTCACATAAAAAATGAAAAACAATGAGACAATGATCATAAGTCAATGATTAAAGTGAATGGTTCACTACAGGTCAGATGGATTATTTTTAGCCTTCATAACGAGCAAATCAATTCATTGCCTGATTTATATGGTCAAGTGATGCACACTTGACTATAAAAATAACTTTACATGACAGGCAATTTGAACTGTGTTCAATTAGCACTGTGTGTGTGTGTGTGTGTGTGTGTGTGTGTGTGCGCGCGCGTGCGCACGTGCACACATGTGCACTAACCTTATAATAGCATCTTGCTGTAAACCCACAGTGGTAAACTTCTATACAGATGTTAAAAACATAGAAGACTTAACCCTGAAGCAGAAAATTCTGAAAATGCAATTTACTCAATAATAAGTAGAAAAGTAAGGAGGCCTCTGACTAATATAATTCTATTAATACTACATAAAGTTAGGAAATATAACTCTATTAATCAACTACATATTATGAAATACAGTTATGTCTTAAGTTAGCAATTACATTCATACAGTAAAATATCTAATATTCATAAAATACACATTGCAAGTACATTAGCTTTATAGTTTTGCATTTTCTTTTGCAACTTTAATAATTTTTATTTTGTACAATTTCAACTCTTTAGCATACCATGTCTTTTATAATAGATTGTCAGACAACCATTACTATCCCATATATAACTGTATTTTGCCTATTTAGTCATACAAAATGACTCCAGAGTCCCTCAGCCTTGCCTTGTTCTTTCATTTATTTAATTATTTTAAAAAGATTTTATTCATTATTTTTAGAGAGAAGGGCATGGAGGGAGGAGGAAAGGGAGAAAAACATAAATGTATGGTTACCTTTGACCTGCCTCCAGCTATAGACCTGGCTGGAGACCTGGCTGGAGACATGGCTAGCAACCTGTGCCCTGACTAGAAAATTAAACCAGCAACCTGTGGGTTTGCAGGCCAGTGCCATTCCACTGAGTCACTGGCCAAGGCTTTTGTTCTTTCATTTAATTTAACCTTTCAACAGGACTGCCCATCTTTCCTTTAAACCCTTCCTACGTTTATTAACTTGATGAATTCCTCTTTGTCATTTATGATCTTTGCAAAGTCTGTCATTATCTCCCACCTTTTCACTTCAAGCAGAGCTAGCTACATTCTTTTCTTTGATCCTGTAATCTTATAGATAGATAGATAGATAGATAGATAGATAGATAGATAGATAGATAGAGCAACTCTATTATGGTCCTTTTCATATTTCATTAGCTGTCCACAAACTGTCCCTCCACCATCCCAGTGCCAGAAAGAAAGGACCATAGTAAATTGATTTCTGAATCCCTGGAGTTTAGCTCAAAACCTGACACAAAGTGGGTGTTCAATAAATATTTGTTGAATAAATGTCTTAGGTCAGGCTTCCTAGAAGCAGAGCCTGAGACTGAAATTCTTTTGCAATGATTTATTGAGGGAGAACTCCCCAGAGAAAGCATAAGTAAGCGGGGGAAGTAGGACAGGAAGCAGGGACAGGAACTAAGCAAATATGCCATCAGATGAGGTCTTCCTTAGCTGATCCCAGGGTAGCTTTGCAGCGTGTGAGATGCCACAGAGCTGTTGTCTCATGAAGCAAGAGGACTGGCCTTTTGGAGCTTATATAATTCCATTATGAGCTAGAGGCCTCCTGAGAAAAGGGAGGTATAAAAATCCCAGGCATTTTTCAGCAAGCCAGCTCAGTTTGATCAGCAAATCTCTGGAGAGGGGTCCAGTTGTATGAAGTTATCCATCATTACTCAGAACAACCAAGGGAGGGGCCTAGATAAGGTAATAACAGTGTCCACTAGAAAAAAAAGACCCATTGTCCAAAGTATTGTGAATAATGATTCATGTGAGATAGAATGATTAATGTGGAATACTGGAAAGAATTCAAGTTTAGGAGTCAGACACCTGGTTCAAATCCCAATTTTTCCTGTGTGACCCTGTGACCAGTCACTGCACTGCTCTCATCTCAGTTTTCTCCTCAGAGAAACAATGGTAATAAATCTCTTTTCATGCAATTCTGGTAATGTCTAATATAAATTTCTACTGAGATTCTGTAGCAGTAAGAATCCCCTCCTGCATCTTAGAAATATTTTTTAAATATAAGGTGCATAACAAAGAAGCTAGACTGATTCTATCTCAGTTCAAAAACTACATTGGAAAACCTTCAAGTTCCCCCTTGCCCAAATCACTCTTCATTGTTACTCCAATTTGCTTTCTTCAGAGCACTATTTAAAAATTGTCTAAATTTATTACCTCTTTTGTTTTATTATCTGTTTTCTCCCAGAGTCAAGTCCAATTCATTTTTTGCTTTGTCTTTCAGAAAATAAGTTTTATGTAAATAGGGGTGTAAATACATTATGTAATATTAAAGCTGAAGGGGACAGACACAAAAATTAGTTGTTACCTAACATGGCATTGGACAGCTGTTGCTAATAACAGCCAAGCTGCATGACTGGCACATCAGTTTAATTCGTTAGCTAGTCAAAGTTTAATCCCAATAAAAGTCAGCCTAACATTCTGGTATTTGGACATTGATTAGCTAGGATACAGCTGGTCAAAAAGACTTAGATGGCAAACCAATGTTCTATCACTTCACTAGAGGGAAGGTGGCTACTGAGCTCCACTCACCTGGATATTGGGCTACCAAAGGCTTCCTCTGGTGGCATAGCTGCTTACCGCACCCTCTCCTCAGCTTCACTGAAGGCTGTTTAGCTAGTGACACTCTCTTAGGGCTGGACACTCTGCAAAAGTAGGGAGCATGAGCTTCTGGACAGACACAGCCATCTGTGATCTTGGGGCTCTGGGATTGGCTCAACCATCACCTCATTGCTTTGTGTCAGGCTGGACTCTGCCAGGCACCTACTGCTTGACCCCTTGTTAAATGAGGGACTGCAAGACTAGACAGCATGACTCTTTTCTGTCCACTGTATGAAGAAGTTACACTAGTTCATGCAAAAAGCAAACCCCTAATGGTTATGTTATACAAGCCATAAAGTTTTCAAACTCGTGACAAGGGACAGAAGGGAAATTCTACTCATTGTAAAGAAATCCTCACTTAAGCTTCAGTGAGCTCAAAGCCCTTAAAGCCAGCTGGTGTCCTTAGCCAGCTGGTGTCCTTAGCCAATCCAGTGTCACCCTTGCATGCATGGGCAACGGGCTGAAAGAGTGGAGGAGGTTCTGGCCACCATATACACAATGATTCCTTTTTCCTCTGCGGAAATGGCCTTCAGAAGGTGAGGTTTGGGGATGGGGTGGTGGATAGTGGGGGGCTGAGGAGTTCAAGGGAAGGCTGCTGAGTCCTCAGTGGTAGCTGTGACTGGAGTCAAAATCTAATCCTTTGAAGAGTTGCTTCTTTCTTGTTCAATGAAGACTCCTTTGCATAAAACCCTGCTTGGCATATTGTTGATGGTAAATACAAGGTGTAGGGGAGCAAAAACCACCAGAATTACCTTCCAAAGGGTGTGGTCCTTGTGGTACAGGCTCCCCACATTAGGCGAGTGTTCTAGGAAACCATCTATATGTTATCAGTGCACCAGCTGGCATTGTTGTGAGAGGACATGTTCAGCTTCAATTAATTTTTTTGAAGACTTTCAGTGTGTTCACCCATTTTACAATGGGCAATTTAAGAGCACATATGCCCACAACACACTGAGTGTTCAGCAGTTTTTGAACAAAAATGGCATGCCCTCTGTGCCCCACTCTCCCTGTTCACCCAATCTCCCCACGGAGTGATGTTTTTGTTTGTTTCTTTAGATGAAAAATGTCTTCAAAGGGAAACATTTTGCCAATGTGGAAGAGGTGAAGCAAAAAAACAGCAGAAGCACTAAAAGGCATCAAAATTGATGAGTTCAAAAACTGTTTTGAGCAGTGAAAAAAATGTCTCAGGTATATTACATCAAATGGAGAGTACCTAAAGGTCACTGAAGTTTAAATATAGAAGAACAAATACACAATTTTTGTAAATAAATTCCATTTTGGGGGATCCCTACTGTAAATTACTAATGGTCTTAATGCATTTTAAATTATCTTATCAAAGTCTCACACTTGTCTTAACTTGGAGGCAGAACTAAACGTGTTCCCACTTAGTTGTGATCAAAGGCCACACCTGCTGTAGCTCTGTTGTGACCTGTGTGAGCACACTTTGTCTGAGAGACATGCATGTCACCAATACTATCAGTCACTCAGCCATTAATTACAACAAGTCTTAGCTGACTCATTTTCAGATTCCCACTTCAAGCAGCTTCAGAAGGTCTACGCATTTTACAATATCACTGCTAGTTAATGAATACATTTAGGAGACAAGACAAAGAATTGCCATATAATTCCTGAACACATAAAATGATATTGCTTATTTGTATGATGTTTCTATGTCCATTATCTTATTTTAATGTTGCAAATGTCTCTGAACAGTCACATGTTACATATTCATTTTAATTTTCAAAATTTTCTGCTGGTCTCTAAACTTCTTTATTTTCTGAGGTCTATAAGCATATGTAAATATGAATTTATATTTTTCTAAAGTATAACATCTTTAAGATGTTGTGAATACTTAACTCCCTCTTTGTGCAAGTTAGATGTAAATGACAATTCCATCTACTGTATTTATTGATGCAATATATCTGAACTTGGAGCCCAGAACTAAAACCTGAATTGTTAGTAATGCCAATATCAATAGAAAGAACAAGGAAAGAAGAGGTTGGAGGTTTTATATAATTACACAAATATGTGCATGGGTACCTGAGGACTTCTGGTATTGAATTGCATTTTCCACTCACTCAGTCACTGATGGATGTAAATGTATCGGTGGTACCAGATTCTCAGTGCTTTGCCTCTTTTCTCCTCAATCTACTGATATACTTGCAATAAGTGATTCAACTCTGCCACTAAAAACTAAAAAAGCTAAAGAATACAAAATAATTGCCTGAGAAATGTAGCTTTTCTTTGGTTATAGATGTTAATATATTTTTATAGTAACAATACCAAGGGTTGTATTCCCTCTATGCATTTTAAGTGTTGGATACATATGAAATACATATGCAGAATTCAAACATACTGCAGACCAGCCAAATCTGATATCATGCATTATCAGATGGTTTATCAAATATATTTCTTGCAAAAATAAAATATGGTCAATGATTTAAGGGTTACGCATTGAGTTAACTCTATTTATTTTCAGCCTCACATCTAAATTTGAAATGTGCATGGTGAATAATTAGGTTCTATTTCAGTTAACACCTACAATGTTTGTTCACTCCGAAGTGATATTTGAGTTTTGTAAAGTATAATTGAGCCCATACTTTCTGAATTAGAAAATTGTTTCTCTTCATTTACCAAATTAGTTCTCAATGACAATATAATGAGTAAAGGGGGAAAAGAAACACTGAAAAGGAGCATGAAAGCTTTCATAGGCTCCCAGAACAAATAAGAAAGAAACTTTTCAGAGAAAGGCCTTGGCCTGTCAATAAAAATGCTCTTAATTAAAATATATATAACTGTGTAAAACTGAAGTGAAATGAAATTCCCCAAACTTCTGCTAAAAATTTCACTGCATTTTCTAATTAAACCACCTTTTTTATGAACTGCTCAATGTGTCAAGCCACTTTACTAACTGAATTTGCTCCAAGAAATAAGCAAATAAGGAGTTTATGATTTTTTAAATATATATATTTTAAATTTTATTTATTATTTCCAGAGAGAGGGGAAGGGAGAGAGGTAAAGAGGGAGAGAAACATCAATGTATGGTTGCCTTTCACCTGCCTCCAGCCACGGACCTGGCTGGAGACCTGGCTTGCAACCTGCTTATGTGCCCTGGCTGGGGAATCAAACCAGCAACCTTTAGGGTTCGCAGGACAGTGCCT
Source organism: Noctilio leporinus (assembly GCA_004026585.1). NCBI lineage: Eukaryota > Metazoa > Chordata > Mammalia > Chiroptera > Noctilionidae > Noctilio > Noctilio leporinus. The sequence continues at coordinate 116,997 of PVIW01002016.1, read as the reverse complement.
TATCCACTGTGCTACCAGCAAGGGCCAGGAGTTTATGATTTTTATTCTATATCCTTATCACTTTGGACAACTTCAAAATTTGAAATTGAATTTTCATCTTTCGTTTCCTAGAATCTTGCCTTGATTTTGCAGGCTTATACAACAGGTACTGAATTTATCTTAACATTGACTTTATCCAATTATAATGGCACAGACTAAACTATCATGTAACTGTGGGCTGCTGTGAGTATTTGGGTTATCCACATGGATGGTTGCTTCTGGATTTGCAAGTATCTCTTTTTATATCCTAACTATTAAGTTTCCTGTCTTGTGTTATGTTGCTAACTGTCTGAAAGTTCTTTACATCTAAAAATATAGTAGTGTACATGAGATGTGCAATGGCATAAAACCTTTGGGATGATATTTGCAAAGTCCTTGTTCTCCAAGGAAAAATTATAAAAACAGGAATTTATTTGAAAATTTTAAGACAATAACTGATGGATCTCATGAGCAGCATAAAGTTTGCTAGTGTATGTTAAATGAGGCATATTTGGTTACATACTAATTTAATATTTACATTAGGCATAATATATTACAGGCCAAGCAACTATTGGGTTGGCTAAATAGTCCATTTATGATTTTCCATAAAATAAAAAACACATTTTCATTTTCATCAATAATAGCTTAACTAAATTGGATATTTTTAGTATGTTGGCTATCTCTCATGTAATATAATATTGATTGTTCTCAATTAATGTCTTGATTTGATCAGTATGAACTTCATCATGTCTACCTGACTATGTAGCATCTTTCAGCAAGAAATCTGCAGCACAAAACTTTACAAACCACATTTTTTATTGTATTATTTCCATTACCATGTAGGCTTCTTATACCCATCTCCCCCTGCCACAATCACCACACTGTTGTCCATATCCATGAATCCTTTTCACTTTTTGCTCAAACCCTCACTCAACTAGCTCTTATCCTGCTCTCCATCTATGAGTCTGTCCCCATTTTCTTTGTTAGGTAGTTTGTTCATTAGAAACCACAAATATGTGAAATCATATGATATTTGTCTTTCTCTGATTGGCTTATTTCACTTAGCATAATATTCTCCAGGTCCACCCACACTGTCACAAAGGGTAAAACTTTCTTCTTTTTCACAGACAAGTAGAATTCTACTGTGTAAATGTCCCAGAGTTATTTTATCCACTCATCAACTGCTGGACACATGGGTAGCTTCTGTATTTTGGTGATTGTAAATGGGGTGGGGGATATAAAAGGCCTGTACTTGGAAAATTACAAGAACCTGAAGAAAGAAGTTGAAGAAGATACAAATAAGTGGAAGCACATACTGTGTTAGTGGATAGGAAGAATTAACATCATTAAAATGTCCATACTACCCAACGCAATTTATAGATTCACCACAATTCCTGTCAAGATTCCAATGACACATTTCATGGAACTAGAACAAATATTGCAAATAATTTTATGGAACCACAAAAGGCCCCACATAACAACAGTGATCCTGAGGAAGAACAAAACTGGAGGACTTATGGTACCTAATATGAGATTTTACTATAAGGCCATAGTAATCAAAATAACATTGCACTGGCATAAAATAACAAACAAACAAACAAACAAACAAAAAACAGACACATAGATCAAGGGAACAGAATAGAGAGCCCATGAATAAACCCACATCTTTATAGTCAATTAATATTTGACAGAGGAAGCAATCATATAATATAGACTAAAGATAGTTTATTCAATAAGTGGTGTTGGGAAAATTGGACAGCTATGTGCAGAAAATGAAACTAGAACACCTTCTTATACTGCACACAAGAATAAATTCAAAATGGATTAAAGACATAAATGTTAGACCCAAAACCATAAAAATCTTAGAAGAAAACATAGGCACCAAAATCTTAGACACAGTACATGGTAATACTTTATTTATTTATTTAAAAAATATTTTATTCATTATTTCCAGAGAGAGAGGATGGGAGAGAAGCAGAGAGAGAGAGAGAGAGAGAAACATCAATGTATGGTTGTCTTTCACCTGCCTCCAGCTAAGGACCTGGCTGAAGACCTGGCTTGCAATCTGGTTATGTGCCCTGGCTGGGAAATTGAACCTTCAGTTTCGCAGGTCTGCACCTTATCCACTGTGCCACTAGCCAGGGCTCATGTGATACTTTATCACATAAACCCCCCTCCCCCCGCCCCAGGCCAGGGAAACAAAAGAAAAAATAAATGAGATTAAATTAAGCTAAAATGTTTTTGCACAGCAAAGGAGAACATTAACAAAATTAACAGACAACCCACAGAATAGAAGAATATATTTGCCAATACATAAGACAGGGTTTATTATCCAAAATTTATAATAAACTTACAAAACTCAACACCAAAAAAAAAATAAGCCAATTAAAAAATGAGCAAATAACCTGAATGAACACTTCTGCAGAGGACATACAGATGGCCAGTAGACATATGAAAAGGTGCTCAACATCACTAATCAACAGAGAAATGCAAATTAAAATTACAATGAGATATCGTCTCACACCTGTCAGTATGGCTGTCATCAATAAATCAACAAATAACAAGTTCTGGTGAGGTTGTGGAGAAAAGGAAACTCTTCTGCACTATTAGTGGGAATGGAGATTGCTGCAACCACTCTGTGGAAAACACTATGGAGATACCTCCAAAATTTAAAAACGGATCTGTCTTTTGACTTAGTGATTCCATGATCCCACTTCTGGAAGTATATCTGAAAGAACTCAAAATGCTAATTTGAAAGAGCAAACCACTGTTGACACATTTGATTGATCATCTTCTCCATACTCTACAGAAATCTTTTCTGTGTGTTTCAGTAGCATTTTTACCTTTATTAAAATAATAAAGCATACTCTGTCAAAATATTGTATGTTTTCTTCCATCTTAAATAAAAATGGCCACACAAAAATTTACCAATTTTGATGTTTTTTTTTAATGCATGCTGATATGACAGCTGTCACACTACAATTTAACAAAAAATTTTTGAATGACGTTAAACACACAACTATGCACTACTACAACTACCTGACAGAAAACAGACAAACAAAACTTTTAGCCAACCCAATATTTTGCTATACATCAAAGGCATTAGTAAGTTATTATACTTTATTCAATTTTCTTTTATTAACTTATACTACTCTTTATTTTCCTTTATCAACTGTGATATAGGCAATAGCCAGACCAAACTGTAAAGAATAAAAAATAAGAGATATGAGTCTAAGGCTGAGAGCCATATGATGTTTTCCTTCTCAAAACAGCTATAAACTATGTTTCTAACCCAAGTATATTTCTAACTCACTTCCCTTTCTTACAACCTTTGTCAGATCTCACCTGGATTAAAATAATTCTTCCCTGTTTGAGGTATTTTGCACAGTATTCAGACTGAAAATTTGTTTTAAGATTTACTATTTACTTTTAATTCACATGCAGCATATACTTTGTTATACATTTAATAAGTAAAGACAAGAACAAAAGTAGGAAAATCTATTCTCATTACTCATCACCATAGAAAGTCACTAATAATGTTTCCATGGTAAAACCTTCTCTTATAAGCACACATAACATGTAAAAAAAACAGAATTGAAACTATGTTTTGCTTTTCTAACTATCTTGGTCGCCTGACAATCTGTTTTAAAGATTCTTCCAATTCAATTATATTTTATCCTTTGGTTAGTATTTTTCTTTTTCATCAGAACTCTGCAATAATACTTCTCTTAACTAAGCCATCCTTGAAGGAAGCCTGATAGTTTTTCTTTTATCTTTTACCCAGAATTTATATTGTTCCTTAATTTTATCTGGTGCATGTTGTACTTTCCTGACTTGTGTTCTCAGATACCAGCACTGGATAATATTTTTCCATTCTCTTTTGATATTAAGTTGTTTTCATTTGCTCTGTATTTTCTTCAAGAATTTAGACCATCAGGGTGTTGGGTCTCTTGTCACTTCATTATCACATTCTCTCAGATCTTCCATCATTTCTGTGACCTTTTCTTCTGAATCTCAGAAAAACTTCTCAAATATGCTTCCTACATCAGACTTAGTTTATAAAAAAAAATTTTCACAGCTAATTCTTGCAATGTAAATTCTAATATAATTTTAAATTATACTATGACATTTTCACATTTCTTTTTTGAACTTTTCCAATGCCTTTTTTATTGCCATATCAAAGCATTTTAATGGTTTTTTAATTAAAAATCATTTGTATATTTCCTTAGACACAAAACAGATTTCATCTGATTTTTACTTTTGTCTCTTGATTGATATATTTTTAGAAACCTTTAAATGGTGGGCCTCTTTATATTATAGAATAGTTTTAATAAGTCCTCTGCTGCTTTTTCTCCAACGAAGAGATAACATCTCGCCTTATATTTTCCTCCTACATATTATGTGCATGATCTTTACATCTGCTCACTCTATTTGTATCTTATGCTCAGATATGAAGCCTTAAACTAGAATCTTTGAGACACCAACTTTCACCATCTAACTTTCCATGTACCTTGAATTCATCTAGGCATGAAGTATAGTTGTACTGGATTTTAGGACAGGCTGTTGTCATTTCACAGGGGGGGATCATTATTGTACCAGTGAAAACTCTAAAAGCATTGTAATAAGTTCCACCAAGATAGAAAAGGGCCCATTTTGGAAAACCCTTTTAGGAGAAAATTAGCTCTTTCTAGCTAATGTATGGTCCTTCCAGCACAGGACTACCATTGCATATCTATTAGTTACCTACCTGGCACAGGATATAAAAGAAACAAGGATTACACATTTCATAATTAACATCTTAGTTACTTTTTAAATGAATAAATAACTGGCCAATGATAGGTGAATGTTCAATAGGATGCTTCTGTTGAACATTCAATATTATAATTATTCCACATCTTTCTTTTTGAACACTTTCTTGTTTAAACATTTAATCTTCACTGGTATCTTCTTATATCTTTTATTTCTTCTGACAAAAAAATAAAATCACTCTTCCTACATTTCTTCCACAATATATATTGAAAACCTAATAAATGCTAGACATTATGCTATAGATCCATTGGGAAGTACGTAGATGAGTGATACTGTTTATGCCCCTGCCTCAGTGTGTCTACCTTTGCGAAGAGCAGACACATTCTGTATATGGTTGTATGATGCAGCTGAATGCTGCAGAGTTGTGGCTGGCTGAGTAGTGTGGGAAGGAGATGCTGGGGGTGTCACCTTAAATCGGGACTGCCAACTGCCACCTTTATGGAAGAAATGAATAACAGTAACACTTGTTAGAATAAAAAAGAACAATCATTCCAGAAAAAAAAAATAAACAAAATGATTATTTATCTACCTTCATAGATATTTATTTATATTTATATAATTACACATTGTTATTATCTTCCCCTGAGGACACTTTTTCATTGCTTTTAAGGAAGGGAAAGAGAAAAACATCAGTGCGAGAGAGAAGTATTGATGAGTTGACTTCACATATGTGTAAAGGCTGGAAATTAAACCTGCAATCTAGGTAGCGCCCTGACTGGGAAACTAGCCCACAACCCTTCAGTTACCGGATGGTGCTCCAACCAACTGTACCACATAAGACAGGGCTACTTATATATTATTATATATTAATATATATAAGTAATTATATATGTATGTATATATATAACATAGTCTTTATACTGTATTTACTAATATTAAATAAAAATTTACATATTTTTAAAATAGTACTTAGTGACTGCTTATAATATATAGGTTAAATCTCTTCTGTTTATTTTTCAATAACATTAAATTTAATTTTTAATTTCCTGAGAACTACAACAAAGAGAAATATATTGTAAATTTATTATATTATGGTCTATGGAAACATACCAATAATTCAGATTAAGAAACATTTTTTCAACTAAATTCTAAAATTATACATTATAATACAGGTTTTATTTACCAATCATTCTATACAATAAAGAACAGATTACAGTTAGTTTTATAACAAAATTTAAAGAATATTATGCCCTTTTCATGGTAATTCATCCTGATGACCCTGTGTGATGAGTCTAAAGAATCCAAGATCAAGTTTGTAAGGGATATCATTAGTTCTACCTGGAGTATAATTTAAGGTTATATACTACACTCAGAAGATTATGTGGTATTAAATTATATGAATAATCACCAGGATAGCAGATAGCACGAACACCTGCTTATTTACTTTCTGTAATCTCTCTCAGTTGCTCTCCAACTTCACTGTGTATTAGAATCTTGTGAAGGCCTGGTTAAAACTCAGATTTCTATGAGTTTGTATTATTCTTGTTTGTTAGTTTATTTTGTTCATTAAATTCCTCATGTAAGTGAAATCCTTTGGTATTTGTCTTTCTCTGACTGACTTATTTCACTTAGCATAATATTCTCCAGTAGTACCCATGCTGTTGCAAAAGGTAAGACTTCCTTCTGTTTAGCTGATGAGTAGTATTCTGTTGTATAAATGAAGCAGAGCTTTTATATACACTCACCTACTGATGGGCACTTGGGCTGCTACCAAATCTTGGCTATTGTAAATAACACAACATAGGGGTATAGATATTCCTTCAAATTAGTTTTTTTGATAAAGGTGAAGGGTTGAGTAAAAAAACAAACAAAAAATCTCATAGAAACAGACAACAGTATAATGATTATCAGAGGCAAAGGTGGTAGAAGGAGGTAGAAGAGGCTGAAGGAGTGATAAATGGTGACAGAAGGAGACTTGACTTGGGGTGGTGAACACACAATACAATATGTAGATGATGCATTATATAATTGAACACTTGAAACCTATATACTCTTATTAACCAATGCCATTCCAGTACATTCAATAAAAATATAAAAAAATAAAAATAAAAAAAACCAAATTACCAAACAAAAAAACCCACTTAGATTTCTGGCCTCATCCTCAGTGCCTCATTCTGTGGGTCTGAGGTTGGTGTTGGAGTTTGCATTTCTACCAGCTCCCAGATGATCTGATCTGATCCCACTTTGATAATTAGAGTTCTAGGGAATTCTGCCTCAGAGGAAATTTGTTCAGAGAATAATTTGGAATTAGTGTGGACTTGAGGGTATGAGAATGCGCAACTTCACAAGGTCAGTCAAAATTTACTTCTACTGAGAAACACATTTTCCCCTCTTCTCCCTCCACCCAAAAGCATAGAAATACCCTTCTTATATGCAGGGGACATTCTAATACCCCCAGGGGATGCCTGAAACCAGTTATTACTGAACCTTTTCTATATTTTGCTTTTCTTATCCATATGTACCTATGATAAAGTTTAATTTATAAATCAGTCACATTTAGAGATAAACAACTAATTCATAATAAAATAGAATAATTATTACAATCTAGTACAATAAAAGTTATGTGAATCTGATCTCTCTCTCAAGACATTTTTTTAAAGATTTTATTTATTATTTTCAGAGAGAGGGGAAGAGAGAGAGGCAGAGAGGCAGAGAAACATCAATGTACGGTTGCCTTTCACCTGCCTCCAGCTACAGAGCTGGCTGAAGACCTGGCTTGCAACCTGCTTATGTGACCTGGCAGGCATTGAACCAGCGACCTTTGGGTTCACAGGCTGTTGCCTTATCCACTGTGCCACCAGCCAGGACCAAAACATCTTATTGTACTCTACTCACTCTTCTTGTGATGGTATAAGACAATGCAGTGTCAATATGATTACATGAAGTAAAAGTCTCAGGATGACAATTTAAAACATAAATTATTTCTAGAATTTTCATTTAATATTTTTAGAACATAGTTGATCATGGTCTATAACTGCAGAAAATGAAACCACAGATAAAATAGTGATTTTTCCAATATGTAGTGTTAGCACAGTGTTATGAAAAGAACTATGAGGTAAACATTCATTTACCTCAAAGATACTGTATTTTTAATTTTTCCTTTTCCCTAAGCCAGAGAGTAAATTGAAGCTCTGGGAATCAACAAGGTTTTGATAAAAGTTAAGTGCAAAAAATCCCAGGGGAATAGTAAAACACAGGTAATCATGTCTCAATTGGAGAAGAAAAAAAGAACTGGCATGAAAATAGAGTGCTATGTATGACTTTACAAATATTCAAGATTATGATGGATGTGGTAAAAATTGATCAAACCTCCTTCTTATTCTACCTTACAGTGCAGATGATAAGTGGATTCGATTATGTTAGAAGACACACCATTAAAAATTAAAGCAAAAGAGCCCTGGCTGGTAGCTCAGTGGATAGGTCCCAGCCTGCGAACCCAGAGGTCATTGGGTTCCCTAGCCAGAGCACATAACCAAGTTGCAAGCCAGGTCTCCAGCCAGGTCTCCAGCCAGGTCCGTAGCTGGAGGCAGGTGAAAGGCAACCATACATCGATGTTTCTCTCCTTCTCTGCCTCTTTCCCTTCTTCTCTTTCTAAAAATAATAAATAAAATCTTTTAAAAAATAAAAAATAAAGCAAAAGAAAGAGAGAAGGCGAAAACGAGGAATTGCCAACCTGTGTGCCAAGGCCATGCAGATAAAATCAGTCAAGCCATTAAAATGTTTGGTTAGTTTCAGATCACCATATTAGAGTCTGTACACTCTTTAATTTCATCACACCTATCTCTCTTGGAATTGAACAAAATGTATTAAATCAAATTAGGGTCACAAAATTAAGCAATTTCAACCAACCATATGTTTCTCCCCTTCTTTTACTCATTAACTTTGAATTATTTGATTTGCTGTTCAAGGTAATTTTAAAATAATAAAATATAAGGTTAGTGCATTGCATTAATTCTCATATTTACCTTCTGTTGAAAATAATGAAAAGTGACAAGGAAAAAATCTTTAATTATGTGAAAGAATAGGGAGAAAAGTCAGCATTACACAGCATGCTAACTGCACATTTTGGATTTAATCATTTTTTACTTTTTACTCTTTTATTCATTTACATGTCTGTCTCCCCAAATAAACTGTTAACTTCTAGAAAGCAGGGATCTTAATTATTAGTGGTCAATATATGTTCATTAAATGAATAGACTAAAACATACATACTTGGGTAATTTTAAATGGTTCTGTGTTTTTTACCAAGGAGGAAACTATGCAAGAGATATCATAGAAAAACATCAAAGCTTGTCAAAGAGAGTCTTGGTCTTCTGAATTTGAGTTTAGAGTTCTAGAAACTATAAAATAAATACTAGGTCCATTCAGGACTCATTTCATACATTCTATAAATATTTTAAACTACCATTCAGATTAGGCTGGACTGGTGAGAAGGGAAGTATGCAATTCATTAAACACCTGATCCCAAATTTCTGACCCAAAACAACATAAGTGGCTCCATAAATTTCTGATTCTGACTATTAACCACTATCAGCCATTCAGTTTCAAAGCTCTAGCCTTTGTATTTGCTATCTGTAGTATTTCTGCAATCAAATGTATCTGTGGCTCATTCCTTCCTCTTCTTTCATATCTCTGCTCAAATATTACCTCACCAAAGCCTTTCTTAACCACTGTGTCCCAAAAGCATCTCCTTTGCTGCTTGACTCTCTATCCCTAATTCTGTTCTCACTTTATAGAATATCACCCTCAGTGAATAATTTCTCTAGGGTAGAAGTCAAGACACACACACACACACACACACACACACACACACACACACACATATATATAGCTTCACAAATTCGTGTGTCATCCTTGCACGGGGGCCACGCTAATCTTCTCTGTATCATTCTAATTTTAGTATATGTGCTGCTGAAGTGAGAGCTAAAAGTCAAGATATTTAACTCCCAGGGATAGCACAGAGCCCCAATCCCATCAATGAGAGTGAGTGCTCACCAGATTCCTATTGGGCTTGACATTAACTCTTCAGTACCTAGATCAAGAAGAAGCCTGGGGATGCCTGGGAGGGTAAGGGTCTCCAAATCCCAAGCCATGGACTGTACTGTCTGTGGTCTGTTAGGAACTGGGTGGAGAGAAGAGGGAAGCTTGCCTGAGCTCCTATCCCAGGCCTACAGCCCCTGTCTGTGGTAAAACCTGTCCCTTGTGCCAGGTTAGGGAACAGAGGTGGGGGAGATAGGTGCACTTGAGGAATTAGTTACCATGCAGCCCAGAAATATTTCCATATTTTCACAATCTGCCCTGCCCTCCCAGACCATCCTGGCATTTTTGTTTGTACTTCTGAGTCAGGATCCCCAGCCTCCTGAATGTAAGCTCTGTCTTATTTACCAATCCTTTATCCTCAGGGCCCAAAATGGTGTCTTTCATATAGTAGGTGCACAATAAATGTGTTAAATGAATGAATAAATTAATGAAATGTAACAGATTTACATGAAACAAAGGAAAAATTCTTACAATTTGTCAGATCTTTCTTTTTATTACTGAACTATGCTTCATCAAAATGTATGAGTACCCCTCATACTGGTGGCTCAGTGAATAGGTGCCAGCCTGCAAACCCAAAGGTCGCTGGTTTGATTCCCAGTCAGGGCACATAACCAGGTTGCAAACCAGGTTTCCAGCCAGGTCTGTATATGAGTAGTAGCTTCATATTTTTACTAATATTTGAACATAATATCTTTTAATTTAGTAGCATAATGGATTTTCAATCCTGCATGTGCTTGCTCAGCTAAATTTTGAAAGAAGTGATAAGCAAACACTTTAAACAAAACACATTATTTCTAAAATAATAGCTAGGTGTGTTCTACTAATTATTTTATATATAATATATCCCAATATTCAACATATATTTTATTACTTTATTATTCTAAACATTTTCATACCAAAACTCTTGATTGAAACCTAATGATAATGACTTCCAGTTTATTCTATTTTTACTGTTTATTCTATTTTTTTTCTCAAAACTGTTGCTATACTGTTTATTCTATTTTTTTCTCAAAACTGTTGCTATAATACTTACTGATACAACTGGACAAAATTTCTGGTTATAAATTAATTCATTTGATTTTTATAGCTCTCGTAGCTGAAAAAGATAACCTTACAAAGATACAAAAATCCAAATACAAAAAGAAGTCACCAGTTACATTATGAAATCATATTTAAATTTTCATCTAAGCAATTATGGAGATCTTTTTGAAATTCAGCCTATCGATTTCTATCTTTTCTAATGCCTGCCAAATGTTTACTAAAACAAGTTAGATGGAGTTAAATGGTTATATTTTTATCAAATGTGTTAAACCTCCCAAAACTTCTCATTTGGGATATTGTAAAACAAATGTAAAAATCCACTTTTTAATTGTTTTATTTTAAGATGTACATAGATGACTCTCGTAGATAAATTTTGGAAACTAATAACCTAACTAGGCACACATTTGCAAACAACTCAAGTGCTCTCTTCAGAGCAAGAATGTTTTTGGGAAAAAAAAAAAAAAAGTTACTTTCTCATAATTTTAAAACATTGGAACTAATTGTGTTCATTTTTTTTCTAAAATATATTCTGGAAGTCATTTGATATCTAAATATAGCACCTCTCAACAAAGGATCTTGAACAAAGCATATTAAATATCTTAAGCTGAAGGAATTTTTTTCAAGCAGAAACAAGCAAGTCACAGTGACCTTCCCCTCAGACTTCTCAGAAACAGCTCATAAAATTCCCGTGGCAAAGGCTCTCCTTATATCGGGAAGAGAGAAGACTTCTCATCATCAGAGATAGGGAATTCATGACCAAGAACTCTGTGCAAATTCCTTAAACTAACCAAATTTTCCTAGTTGCTTCTTCACCTTTTGTCTTGTCAATTGTTCAGAGTTTTATTGTTTATGGTTTGAAAGGTATATAAAGGTATAAAGGCATCCTGCTCTGATCACTTCTTTAGGAATTCATTCTCTTCTGAAGGCTCCTGTTTACATGTAAAAGTATAATAAAATATGCATGCTTGTTAATTTTTTTTTTTTTTTTTTTTTTAGTTTTATTTTCAGACCAAGCAGGGATTCCTAAAAAATTTGAGAAATGCTTTCTCTTTTCCAATGGATGCTACTAGCCACTGAAATTGAAATACTGTTTTACATAACTTTACATCATTACTCCTTATCTTATTACAAAGTATTGTAAAGATACCATGACATAGGTTTGTACAATGATAAATCCACATAAATTGATGTATGTAATCTACAAGGTGTCACATACTCTGGAGGGGAATGGCTGAGCCTATAGGTTCTCTCAACACTTCTACTCCTCCAAATCCTCTTTCTCTGGGAGAAACTTGAGTGGGATTAAGTGACTTTCTGAAAAACAGATCAGTTAAGAGCATCACGGTCAGTTCATTAATTAAATTAAAACGAAGCTTAATTCCTTCCTCATGTTCAGGAGAAAAGCTGAAATGGAATTTCAATATTAACTCCCCATACCCAACACAAATATTTGTAACTACTATAAGTGTGCACCCCCTACTTTGAAGAGCGCTGTGTGGAGTCTAAAGATATAACCACCAAATTTATTGCTACTAAATATTTTGACTTTGTGAAAATTCTAATTCAAATCAGATTCTCTTTCTTTGTAAAATAAGTCCACTTTAAAATGTTATATAATCCTCCTTTGTGTAAAGAAAAAAATGATTCAGACTCATGTTTCCCATTTTTACAAGAGATTAATATGTTATTACTAATCATCTTTATTTCCAGGCTGCTTATTTGGGTCTTCATATTAAAAAAATAAGCTTCATAGAAGATTAGAGATTAGAAATTGATATGTACTAATGTCAACTCTTATGTTTTATTTCTATTTAAGTTTCCTTTTGCAATATCTTTTCTTCATTTTACTCAGCTTTAAAAATTCAGTGTTATTATATACTACGAGAAATATCGAAGATGTAAATTACAGCAGTTTCTTTTACTAGATTTGTTTCAATATTTTCTAATCAGTTTTTAAAAAGAGCTTTGGGGTTTATTTTAGCCAGGTGTTTCATAGATTTTAAGCATCAGAATAACTTCCATATTTTACGAAAGACAAGCAAGATTGTAGGTACAAAGCACCTCAAGCTGTGACTGGGTCAGGTTCCTTTATTACCTCTCAGAGTTAAAGGAATGAGAGGAGGAAATTGTGTTAATTGGGCAGTCTGCTGTAAGACTACAAATGGTCAGAATGATTTGAAGGTAGATTAGTTTTACTATTTATTAAGGTGCTGGCAAAGGGGGCGAAGACAAGGGGCCTGCTTTCTGCTTGGCTCTGCATAATTTGGATCTTCCTTGGAAAAAACTTTCCTGGGAAATTGGGACGGGAGCAGGTGAAGGAGCCTGTGTTTTACAGTTGAAAGCAGCCCTCCAGGGTCTTTCTTTAAGATCTTTAGCAAATGAAGCAAAACTAAAACTTTTTCTGAAGGATTCAATCAAGCTCACATTTTTTCCTTAACTATTTCCATAAAACATGCCTATGGGGAATAAAAATATCTTCTGAAAACAGTGTTTCTATTTTTATCAGTTTGTGTACATATTCATGCACTTTCGTGTGTATGCCTGTGTGAGAGGGATATTTACACATTTAGTGGATAACCTATTTTTCTAATATGATTTATATAATCTAAGCCAAATCATCACAGGGTTAACAAAGAACTCTTCTGCTATCTAAGAAGACATGTATGAAAATGAAAGCTGCACATTACACTTTGACTCAATATCAGTTTAATTTTGTTTTTGGTTTTACTATTTTAGGATTTTAGCTTTCCCTCTGCACAACTTTGGACTTGACTTGGATTTCTAGCCTAGTCTTTAGAGCGCAAGTGACTATTTTAAATTGCTTGAGGTAACAGTGACAAGCCAGAAAGGTGGAATGGTTTTCATATCTGTTAAAATTTTGCAAACTTTTATAAAATTCTCCGTAACAACTGAACCTGAAAAGCAGAGTACACCCAAAGTCACGGGCCAGGTCAGCAAGGAAGTGAATCCTAGAGGCTGCATTATGCTGCTTACATTTCATGCTTAAACATGGATGGAATCCAAACTCACTTTGAACTCTGTTTTCCAAACACATGGACAGGTTTTCTTTCTTATATTTATTTATTTATTTGTCCTATCATGCAAAAAACCAGCAACAATTAGTTGTCTATGAAGGTGACATAATACTAACACAACAGTTGGATAAGTGGTACTCTTCTCCATTCTGGCTGAAACGTTGGGCCTCACCTGCAATGGGAACCCAGAAGTAAAGCTCAAATATATGGAAGAAATAAGGAGACTGATCAGTGGAGTTAACTGATCATAGAGTTAGGGAAGATATTTTGGTTTAGTCCAGGGAACTAAGGCCAGACTTGTGGGATCTATCCAAAGCTATGTCATAGTGTAGGTTCTATAGCAGAGAAGCTACAAGGAAACTATGAAAAAATGGTATTAAAATGAGCTGCAAACTAACTTTAGGAATTCTAGTTTTGCAATGTAGAACTTTCTTTTCTAAGGCCTAGCATGCTCAGAGGATATTCAGAGATGACCTTTTAAGGACCAAGATAGCCCTAAAGGTGCAGATTAGACCTGTAATAATTAATTCTGTGAACTTCAATACGTTATTTATTTATTTATTAGATACTTAAATTTTTTTTTTAATTTATTATTTTTAGAGAGAGGGGGAAGGAGAGAAGCAGAGAGGGAAAGAAACATCAATGTGTGGTTGCCTTTCACCTGCCTCCAGCTATGGACATGGTTGGAGACCTGCCTTGCAACCTGTTTATGTGCCCTGGCTGGGAATTGAACCAGTGACCTTTGGGTTCACAAGCTGACACCTATCCACTGTGCCACCAGCCAGGACCTAGATTATTTAACTTTCTCTTCACTAGTTCAGATTCCTGGTTTTAAAACTGAGTGTTTATTGGGCCAAAAGGTAAACCCACTTTTAATTTTTTAAAAGATTTTATTTATTATTTTTAGAGAGAAAGGAAGGGATAGAGGCAGAGAGGGAGAGAGACATCAATGTATGGTTGCTTTTCACCTGCCTCTAGCTGCAGACCTGCCTGGAGACCTGACTTGCAACCTGGTTATGTGCATTGACTGGGAATTGAACCAGCAACCTTTGGGTTGGAGGCTGGTGCCTTATCCACTGTGCCACCAGCCAGGGCCACTTTCAATTTTTTGAGGTATCTCCATACTGCTTTCCACAGTGGCTACACCAGTCTGCATTCGCACCAACAGTTCAAAAAGATTCCCCTTTCTCCACAACCTCACCAGAACTTGTTATTTGTTGATTTATTGATAATAGCCATTCTAACAGGTGTGAGGTGATATCTCATAATGGTTTTACTTTGTATTTCTTTGATGATTAGTGATGCTGAGCATCCTTTCATATGTCTACTGGCCATCTGTATGTCCTCTTTGAGGAAGTGTCTATTCAGGTTCTTTGCCCATTTTTAAATTAGGTTGTTTGATTTTTTGGTGTTGAATTTTGTAAGTTATTTATAAATTTTGGATATTAATCCTCTATCAGATGTATAGGCAAATATATTCTTCTATTCTGTAAGTTGTCTTTTAATTTTGTTAATATTCTCCTTTGCTGTGCAAAAACATTTTAACTTGATATAGTCCATTTATTTATTTATTTTTCTTTTATCTTCCTTGCCTGGAGAGATATATGTATAAAACATTGCTACAGACTATGTCTGAGATTTTGGTGCCTATATTTTCTTCTAGGATTTTTATGGTTTTGGGTCTAACATTTATGTCTTTAATCCATTTTGAATTTATGCTGTGTGCAGTATAAGAAGGTGTTCTAGCTTCATTGTTCTACACATAGCTGTCTAATTTTAATTTATGTAAAAGTGTACATAAATCTTCAAGGGAATTGAATATTTGAAGGAAAGATAAAAATAAAAAAATTTTAAACCCATTTATTCTCTTAAATAGCTTTGAAATATATGTACTTGAAATAAAGTATGTTACTTCTCAGGTCTTCATTAAGTACCTGATCATGCCTTTTTATATTTATGCATATATTTACAAAATTATTATAACATTCATCATCATATTAAAAGACACTTCAAAAAAGTGTGAAGGAGCTTTTAGAAGCAGACACAATAATAGATGAAATAACAGTTCCTCAAAAGAAAAGGAAGTCAAAACTAAAAATAAACATTAAAAAGTACTACAAGGGCAGCCCTGGCTGGTGGCACAGTGGATAAGGGGCTGGCCTGTGAACCCAAAAGTTACTGGTTCGATCCCCAGCCAGGGCACATAACCAGGTTGCAAGCCAGGTCTCCAGACAGATCCCCAGTCGGAGGCAGGCAGGTGAAAGGCAACCATATATTGATGTCTCACTCTCTCTCTGCCTTTCTCCCTACCCCTCTCTCTAAAAATAATAAATAAAATCTTTTTTTAAAAAAGTACTACAAGTGGAAAATAGCAATGTCCTAAATTTTGACAAGGATCATTTAAAATTCCACACAGCACTTCTCTTTAAAAATTTGGAAATAGGTAACCTTATATTTACATTTAAATAATTGTCATTTTAAATGACATTTGAACCTTTGATCATTTTTTTTTTTTCTGAGATATTTGGGTATGATGACCTGAATTCTTAAGTTGTATGAATAACAAAATATCACTGAACTGTTAAAATTATCAATATCCACATAAATCTTATGTAGGTGATGGCATAAGATTTAGCAAAATTTTAATTGTGGACCAAGCTTTATAGTAACATCCAGGATTAGTTAAATTCTCACCTGCTTATTTAAATAAGATCTGTTCAGGAATATAAAAGTATCTTAATATTAATCAAAGAAATGTATTTAAAGGAATTAGCTGCCCATACAAATATGTGGCTTATGACTTTCTTTAAGTAATTGAAAGCTTACTTAAGCAATAATAAAAGCATCATTCCATATATGTGGAGTCCTGACCCCTGCAGTGTCTTAGCCAACCAATAGTCTTAAATCATCCTCATGTTCTTGTTCAGTCTTGTCCACAGGGACTCAGTTACTTCCCAAAGGAGAAGTCAACACAGGATCCTGCAGGAACTAGTGATGATGGGGTTTCTGCACCTCTCTGGGGACTAGGTGTCCTCCTCAGTTACGTGCTATCACCAGGAACCATCATACACCATGACAGTGGTCATATTTTAAAATCCACATATCTGGCAAGCCAAGTATTACATTAACAGCTTAAAGTCACAGCTCTAGAAATAATCTAACTCAGGGTCCACCAGACTGAAAAGCCTATGTTCATTCTATTATTTAAATGTAGGATTTTTTCCTGGTAACAATGTAGAATAGTCTGGGTGCTTAATGCAGAGAATGGGGAACACAGACACAGAAATACTTTTCTTTCCGTGAACATCCCAGTGGGGTGAAGGTGGAGATGGGAAACGGTGTTAGGAGAAAAACTAAGAACATAAATAATGGTTAATGGCAAAAAAATAGAATTAAAGAAATATAATGTAAAGTGAGAAAAGCTCACAATCTTTTCTATTGCTTTTTTCTGACAGAATGACTACATTTTATACAAGATAAAATGTAAGCAGTATTAAACTGTCTCTAGAGAAAAACTGTAACACAAATATAATTAATAATAAAATGGACAGAATGTAATTTTTTATTTCTCAGAAATATTATATGAAGTATAGTGAAGTTAAAATTAATTTCTAAAAACATAATTTACATAAACTCACAACATATTTCACATACATATCTCATAATTTAAACACAAACTTTAAAAATAGAACTTAATAATACTTTTTCTTAAAAAATTATAACAAGGATTTACTGAACAGTACTTACATATTAGATATGCTAAGAGCATCATATGATTTTCATTTAATAGTCAGGATAATCATGTGTGGTAGATACTTTTATTACTATCTTTTTAACATTTGATAAAAATGAAATATACTGGAGCGATAGCCTAAGATAGTGGTATAGGCAGACATGGCTCACCTCCTCTCACAACCACATCACAATTACAACTGAAACATAGAACAACCATCAGCTAGAACTGTCAGAAATCAAGTTTAAATGGAAGTCTGACAACTACAGAATTAAAGAGGCCACAGCCATTTGCATGGGAAGGAGGGGTGCAAAACTGGAATGGGCTGGTCACACACACACCCACATGTGGTGGATAAAGATTTGTGAGGGGCATCTCAGGGGTGAGGAGTCCCAGCCCCACATCAGGACCCCAGCCCAGTGTTTTGGTGCCAGGAAGATATATCCCCACAACTTCTGACTGCAAAAACCAGTGGGGACTGAGTCAGTGTAAAAAACGGGTAAAGTCCCAAGCATTTCATCTTAAAGAACCCATAGACAGACTCACCTGCTAAGATACAGCACCTTGCTAATTCTGTTTGGCCCACCATCTCCATGGCCCCCAGGCTCCATCCTGCCCAATTTATGGGCCCACCCAAGCTGCTTTTCCATATGGTTGGTCTTGGCTCCTGCTACACAACTACTGCTAAATCCTATCAAAAAAAGCAAAATATGGCCTTAATGAGCTCAAGGCTTGGCTCTACCAGCAGTCAACTTAGATTCACAGTTTGGCTTCACCTGGAATCTCAAGCCCTGCACAAGTAGCAGCCACCTCAGATTGCTTTTGCTCAGGCAGAATATCCAAGCAAAACCCAGGTGAGGGCTGACTTTGGCTTGAACCACCCAGGAAACCTCAGGGCTAGCACACCCAGTGGACAGCTACAGACTATGTTAGAACACCACCATCCTGCCCCTGCACAGCTAATCCTACACAGAAGACTGAGGTTGGTGGTCAGTGGACACAGCCAGTCCTTGCAGCTTGCTGGTCTAGCTAAATCCCCCTCATTGATCTGCCAACACATTCAAGGCTCAAGTACATTGGTTGTCAGGTTGATCAGAGAAGTGATTGAGTATAGTTACAAAATAAGGGAGGAAGTGAAAGTTATATAAAGTGAAATAAAGAAAAATATACAGGGAGCCAACAATAATAGAAAGGAAGCTGGGATTCAAATCAATGATTTGGAAGAAAATGAAGAAATAAACATTCATCTAAACAGAAAGAAGAAACAAGAATTGGGGAAAAAAAATTAACAGAGGATTAGAAACCTCTGGCACAACTTTAAACATGCCAACATCCATATCATAGGGGTGCCAGAAGGAGGAGAGGAAGAGCAAGAAGTTGAAAACTTATGTGAAAAACTTCCCTAGTTTGGTGAAGGAACTGGGCACACAAGTCCAGGGAGTACAGATAGTCCCAAACAAGCTAGACCCACACCAAGACACATTATAATTAAAGTGCCAAAGTTTAAAGACAAAGAGAGACTCTTAAAAGCAGCAAGAGGAAAGAAAAGAGTTACCTACAAAGGAATTCCTATAAGAAACTTTTTAGGTAAGAAGGGCCTGCCAAGAAGTATTCAAAGCCATGAAAAGCAAAAACTTACAACCAAGATTATTCTTTCCAGCAAAGATATCATTCAGAATGGAAGCGTAGATAAAGAGCTTCCCAGATAAGGTAAAACTAAAGGTGTTCATCATCACTAAGCCATTGTTATATGAAATGTTAAAGGGACTTAAAAAAAGATAAAAACTATGAACATTAAAATGACAGCATACTCACAATTATCAACAATTGAATATGGAGGATAGAGGCAAAGAGGAAGGCAAACTAGGCAAACTGTTAGAGCAGAAATAGAATCGTAGGTATGGGAATATTTGGAGGGTAGTCAGCTGACAGGGAAAGGGAGAGAAAGGGAGAAATGGTGCAGATATCAAGAAACATAATAGGTGGGGACAAAATAGACAGGAAGATGTTAAGAATAGTATAGGAAAGGATGAAGCAAAAAACCTTACATACATGACCCATGGACATGAACTGGGGGCTGGAGGATTGCTAGAGGGAAGAGGCATACTGGGCAGAGGCAGGGGAAAAGGGAAAAAAAATAGGTCAATAATAACAGCATAATCAGTAAAATATACTTAATTTTTTTTAAATGAGGTATATTGTATATGAACAATTACCTATATTCTCCATAGATTATAGGGCACATATCCAGAGTTTTGACCCAAGTCTGTCAGATTTCTGAATCTGTATTCTTTATATCTTTTGTAGCTGTCATTTTCTATACATTATTAAAGTTCTACTCCAAAACACTCAGATGTAAGTTAAAATGTAAAAGAATGGACATAGTATGTACACAAAAAAAATAGTTGCTGAAAAATTGAATAAATGACTCAATAGTGTCATTAAAACTTTAAAAATTATAGTTTTATACAGAGAAACAGTAATGTGAATATGAATAATAATCAAATTTATATAGTTGTAACATTTCTAAACATTTTTCACACTTTCAGTATTAGATCCCTGTGTGATAAGCATTTGTGTTATTAGTTCACTTTAATGAACAAAATACTAAAGCTCAATTTTATTACTTTGTCTAAATTAATACATACAATGCAGGGTGGTAAAATCTCAACTTGAATCAAGGTTCTACCATATCCCATCCTCATTCCGGGACACACGTTGGCCTTGGAGATTAATCACATCAAATTTATCACCTTACTCTCCCCTGACTTCTAATTTGCCCTAAACATATATATTTTAGAAATAAAAATTCTTCTTACCTCCTTTTAGAATTTTATGTGGTCACATCCATTTTATGGTCTGAGTCATTATATCACTGCTCAGTGAGTCCGTCTCTACTGCTCAGAAGCCCAAAGCTATTCTGAGACTATGTTTCTGTCCTATATATAGGCCATTACTTTGAAAATTAGATGAGTGGTAACCTTATTAATATTTCATATTCTCAATCCTGCTTGAATTGATAATGTTGCAGTAATTTTAGGTGAAATAATGTAACATAATATGCATGGAGAATAACTAGCCCTGTCAGAGAATTAATAAAACTTAGCTGTGAAAAGGAAAAAAATTGTATCACTTTTTTTACCCTATTTCAGGAGGATTTAGCCTTTCTCTCCAAGTTGCCATATTACTAAATTAAGTATCTTTCTGTTCTAGAGTGGAAATAAAAGCTAGCATCACTATTCTACATGGATGAATGTAGAACGGTTTTGTCCTATGTATTCCCACAGGCGTTACTGGGATCTGTAAGCCACTGCAGAGTGAGAGGGACACAGGGAGAGGGCTATCTCAGCAGGATGACCACATATCCCTACAATGTAGATGGCTACTTTGAAGGACAAGTTCATATAATACATTACACATTAGTTAAAGTATCTATCAAAGCTGTCGGTTCTATAGATTATTAAAGTGCCAATTCCCAGTGAACAGAGAGACAGGGCCCTCTTCTGAAAAGGCATGTAGTGAGCAGTTTCGGTTTTATCTACTCCTTCTACCCATCCAGCTTTGTGTCCTGCACTTGTGAGCTCATTTAAGCCAGCAAAGAGATAACTCCCTCTAATTTTCCTTCTCATCTCTCATCTTCCTGGCTTTCTGCTTTCCTGGCTCCTATTTCTTTAGTAAATACCAACTTTGGACCCCACTACATTTTTTTTAATGGACCTTTTGCATTATCCTATTAGGCATTGTTGACCTTGAACTTTGTTTTATTCTTACCTCTGGTAAGTCTATTATTTTTTTTGGTATTGTTTTGCAACTTTTGACACAAAGGGTTCCCTTTACCAAGCCTGTCCACCCAACATAATTCCTTTTGCAGTGCTGGCTCCTAACATACTACCAGAAGAAAGGGTAACCTTTTCCAGTTAGAAAACAAGATGAAACTTTTTAAAGATTGGAAAAATATGCAATAAAAATATTTTTAGTGTAAGCTCTCACAAAGTCTGGAGAAACTTAACATATGCAGATGTTTTACTGATTCTATGGAATTCTAATTGCTAGTGGGAAACATTTATTTTTCTTTATTCATTCTTAATGAAGCCCCAGACACTCAAAAAATACTGGTAAACTTAAAGGTGGGTTATTCCTAATGTGTAGGTAATTTTACATATAAAAGGATTCAGAACGTGAACATCACAAATTATTGTTCTCCAGCCACCTAAGTTACAGACTCTTACTTTCATATACTATCTCAGAATTTGTTTAGAAATATAGCAATGATTCTTTCAAAGGGTCTAAACACAGCCCAAAGTATAGATGTAGTCTGAGCCTGGTTTAAGCTCAAAATTCTGTGGCATATTTCCACTCTTGAAATAATCATCATTTACAATGAGCGTTAAATCCTTTTCAAATAAAATTATTTATTTTGATTTGACATTCTTTGACACCGGTGATGTTTATTTTTCACATGCTCATTTTTTCCTTCATATTTAGATTATATACTTTCCCACGTGGATGTTTATTATATGTCTGAGTGCTCTTATTTATGTTCAGTGTTATGTATATCATACTTGCTATTTTGTAAATAGAAAAATTTTACATATCACATCACATTCCATATATCTCTGCCTTAACCACGTTTGAGGCTTTATCACGTTTGTATGCCAGAAGGGAGAGAACTAGGGAGGAGGAAGAATAAGTTAAACTGTTTAACACACACACACGGAATTTGGCAGTGGCCGTTCCCTCCATGAGGCAGTGAATGGAAGACTGCAAGGCTCCTTAGTGCTCAAGGGCTGATACACTGCGTTGCCATAGGATTTTTTTGGCAGGATAATGTTATGAGACAAAAGGATCCCAGGTGTCCACTATATTTTAGGATTTCATTTAATGTCTCACCTTGGAAGAGTCCATTTTTTCTCTAATCCCTTGCAAGGTCTTCTGACTATTTGGATTGTCTACAGCACAGCTTATAACTTAAAGATGCGGATCATACCCTAACAACTTGAAAGAACTGATATGTTTTCCTAAGTTTCTCCCATTGCCAGGGACAATTTAGCTAAAGGTGGAAGCAAAGGCCAAGTCAGGAGAGGTGAAGGCAGCCTTCCATACACTAAATTGTATGGTGTTTTTCATTGCTGTCTTTAATCAGACAGTAAAAATCAACTGTAAGCCGCCACTGCTCTTAACTAGGAAAGTATTTCCTTGGAACTTTTCTCCGTTCAGTTCACTTAAAATAATCATCCTATCCCTGAAATTCTGCCTGTTATAGGTTAAAATGTTCATGTGGGAGTTATTAGCACAGCTTGTCAAATAATTCAGGTTTTCCTCCTTTTAGGCACATTTAACTATTAATGTGAACACTTCCAAATTACTTTTGTTTTTTTCTAAGCACCCACCAAAGTTTCAATAGTGGCTCTTTATTAAACAGGGCCCTCTTCTAAGGGCAAACTGTTCAAAGGCCCTAGTTATCCCACAACAAGCATGTATCAGGAGTGATAAATAATCCTTTGCTATGTTCAGACATTGAGACACTATGGTTATTTCAGCATGACCTTGCCTAATCTAATTGATACGACATGTTACCTGACATTTCAATACATTCAAAAGTTGCAATGTTATTCTTTAAAATGCTTTAATAAAGCAACACTGTTCATTGTTGAATATCTATAAAAGTAGTTTCAATTGTTAGAATGTTTTCCTGTTCATGGAAAAAAGATCATGAGTTTTAATAATCGGTAGAGTTTATCCTGAACTTTGACAAGGCACAATGACATTAAACATCAATCACATGGTAATTTGCACCTTTGGGCTGTTATTGTGTCTTTATTATAGGTAAAAACTTCAAATACATATGAGAAACAATTTTTGCATACTAATATTACTATGCTCGTATCCTCAAAAATAAATGAGAGTCTATAAATTCCATTGGGCATTAGTCATTAAAATACATGAGCATGTGCTGTTGGTTAAGGATTTTAACACAAGTTCATTGGTTTTTCCATGTATCACTATTTCAGAGTATGTTAAATATAGTCTAGTGCATGCATGAGGCTTAGAGAACATAGACATTTTAGTCAGGTAGGTACTAAGGCTTCCGTGGTTTCACTCAATACATCAGTTCCACCAATGATGGAAATTACTTATTAAGGGCTCCTTTCTTTTCTGTGTAGGGAAGATTAAAGTCTGACAAGTTCCTTTTTCTATAATGTCTGAAAGCTCCCCAAATATGACCCTACTTTTAAATATTGTCCACCTTCTTTCTAATCTATGGTGGGTTTGGTTGAAGAAAATATATAAATATAGCAAAACAATTTCCATCTTACTCTGAATTTAAGGAGTCAAAGTCCAATCTTGAAACTTTATCTTTTGAAAGATCTGTGTACTGTGAGCCAGTCATACCTCCTTTCAGAACCTAAGTAACTGCACTGGTTCTGTTAATACACGCTTTCTAGAATCAAGTGGCATTCAGATATCTTCCTCTCTTTAGACATTTGAAGTTTTCTTGTGCAATCTACAGTGGAGGCAAACTGGTAAGAAAAAAATGAAAGGATTCAGTATTAAAAATTATGGAGCTTATGACACAGGAAATTGCTTGTAATTTGTTGGGAGAAAAGTTGCAGTACAAGGTTAAAATAGGCAAGAGATAATCACATAATGAAAAGCAAAGAGTGAGAACACTGTTAGTAAATTACTGTTCAGAAATCCAATACACAACTGGATTTGGTAGAGTAGCTTTAAAATACTTTTTTGAAAAGATTTTTTAGCCCTGGTTGGTAGCACAGTGGATAAGGAAATAATAAATAAAAATCTTTAAAAAATAATAAAATATATAAAAGTTTTTTATTTATTATTTTTATAGAGAGGGGAAGGGCAGGAAGAAAGAGAGAGAGACAACAATGTATGGTTGCCTTTCACCTGCCTCCAGCTACAGACTGGCTGGAGACCTGGCTTGCAACCTAGTTATGTGCCCTGGCTGGCACATAACCAGTGACCTCTGGGTTCGCAGCCCAGCACCTTATCTACTGTGCCATCAGCCAAGGCTAAAAGAATTTTTAAATCCAACATCTGAATATTAAATTTTGGAGCCCTTCTGGGGAACTAGAGTGATTCCAAGCACAATGAGGCCTTGTAAGGCACTGGCTCATGTGAAGCAGTTAGTGCACTACAATTATATGATTACAATTTTTGTTTTAGAATAAAGGAAAAGAAAAATACCAAGGTGAGTCTCTTACATTGTATTTTATGCATAAGATAAATAAACACATATATTATCTTTATTTTACATAAATTTATGAAAGTAAGGTTCTCATTTGTGATAGGTACATACTGTGATGAGAAAGGTAGACTACAGGCATGTTATGTGCTTTGTAAAAGGAATTTCAGAAAGAGGAGAAATTGATTTGTGGGGGACATACCAATATAATGATCATATTTTAAAACTTCCTTTTAGGGAAAGGTAAAATCCTGGTAGGTCTTCTTGTTAATGTGACTACAGAACTCCGTTCTGTAACAGTGGTTGCTATCATTTGAGGACAGGCATGCTACTTTAGAGACTAGAAATGTTGATTTCGGTATCTATAATTTACTCATTATAGCAATGTTATAGAAGCATATAACATAGTCTACCTTAAAACATCATCTAATTAGGATGATTAAGAAAATTTTGGATGTAATACAACAACAATAAAATTTAAAAAAAAAAAAAAAAAAGAAAGAAAAGAAAATTTTCAGGGTTTCTGTGATACAAGTTTTCAAGCAATAAGTAATTCCAGAAAGACGTTATTTGGGTCAGTGAGTAGTCTTGTCACTCATTTTGACGCTAGATAATATTAAGTTCCATTTCACTTGTTTTTGAATGCTCCTGTCTTGCTAATTAAAGATTGTTTTGTTGGGTTCCAAGATGGTAACCCTGGAATACTTAGTCAATGATTAAGAATGAGGATTCTGAAAAATTGAAGCTTTGCCAATATAGCTATAGGAGTTCTTAGTTTCTTAACAAATGGATAGTATAGTGTTACAAAAAAGTTCTGTGAGTTTATTGAGACTTTGTTTTGTTCTGGTACATGAGAGAGGCAGTCTTGATACATAAATGAATTTCAGAATAACTAAAATTTATACAAATTGTGCTTTTTTGGTGGTTTTCCTGAATGGATTGTTTTTGGCTTAACCTTAAACTTGGAAACTAAACAGCTAAACTCAAATAAACTACTTGAGAATACCAACAGGATATTTGCTAACTATAAATCAGCATAATCAGAAGTGGCTCATGAAAAAAAAAACTAATCTAGAATTGATTCATAAGAATAACATGGGCCCTGGTTGGTGGCACAGTGGATGGAGCACTGGCCTGTGAATCCAAAGGTCACTGGTTCGATTCCCGGCCAAGGCACATGACTAGGATGCAAGCCAGGTCTCTAGCCGGGTCTGTGGCTGGAGGCAGGTAAAAGGCAGCCATGCATTGGTGTCTCTCTCCCTCTCTGCCTCTTTCCCTTCCCCTCTCTCTAAAATAATAAATAAAATCTTTAAAAATAAAAAAGGAATAACATGGGAATAG
Organism: Noctilio leporinus; assembly: GCA_004026585.1. NCBI lineage: Eukaryota > Metazoa > Chordata > Mammalia > Chiroptera > Noctilionidae > Noctilio > Noctilio leporinus. Next base: position 90,773 of record PVIW01002016.1, on the reverse strand, counting down.
AAGAACTTGGTTAACAATAACATGGGCCCAGAATGTGACAGGCATGCACATAGTAGAATAAACATATTCTGGATATGCCTAGGACTAAAGTTGTTTGTTGCATATTAGAGAAAGATTAAATATTTACTACTATAGGATAACATTATTTTGCTATGTTTCAGATCTGAAGGTAGCAACATAACAGGGTTTTAAATATATTTATCAAGACACTTGTAACAATGTTATGGGTGGGGCAAATGAGATCAAGTGTCTTTCACCTTCATTAGTATCAAAATTATTAAATCAGACAGTTACTTCTTTGGATTCTCTGAGCAAATATTTACCTTCTAATTTACAGGGCCACAGGGTCCCACAGAGCCAGGGGAGCATCAACATGTCTGGTTCTCATGAATGTGTGTGGAAATAGTAACTTTAAACAAGAGATGAGGGGTATTGTGTATGTGGGGGAAGGGTAAGGGACTGAAGATACTAGATGCCTGTGAACATGAAATAAAGATAATGAGAACAATGATTGATACTTATACCAAAGGCTCTGTTTATTGTTTCCTTCTGTGAGCGGATGCTGTATTTCATTCCCATTGTACAGATGAGAAAACTGAAGCACAGAGAGATTAGCTAACTTGCTCAAGGTCTCAAGCTAAGAACTGAAGCTTGGGCCTAAGTCTGTGTCTATCCTTGCTTTTAACCACCATGAAACACTCACTGTTTTCCAAGTGTCTTAATCATTCCTTACCTTGTTTCATAATACAGAGCTAAGATATTCCTTAATTATCATGTACCACTTTTAGTTTTTCTTGTAAAGGATGCTACATAATTCCTTATTATAACTTTGTTTAACATTTTATTGTCTGGCATTCTAGAAATTTGTCAAGGGATAAACATATAACTGATTAATAATAATCCTCTAGCAGTGCCTTAGTACACCCATATGGATATAATACTGTATTTTATAACTATTTCATTTTAAGAACTATTAGATCATTTTAAATTCATAATTTGCTTTCATGATTACAGAGAGTTTTTAAAGTTTTTTCTTCATGTTAAGTTGCTCAAGTTAGATGGTTAATAACTAAACTGAGACCAGAAACTGGAACTTCTAAGTTATGAACTATTTGTTTTTCTTACACAATATACATCCACATATCCTGTGATTCAATATCTCTTACCCTCCAAGCTTCTCTTATTAGCTCTGAGGTATATTTAATGCCACTAACTTTCTATAGGTAGCCTAGAATAAAGTTTAAAGAACCTCCTTACCCATATTGAGGAGTTGATATTTCTGCTGAACAAGATTTGATGTATCAAGCCCAAAATATATATGTACGTTGCTATGTATATGTTACATGCCACACAGAAGTGATGTAAAGATTAGCAAAGTATTTTACATTGTATATTACATTGCAGTGATGTAAAGGTTAGCAGGGTACTTCTTTTTCTCACTCTCTTAACACTGTTAAACAATATGCAATTACTGATGTACAATTTTGGGGGTGCTACATGGCTTGTAGGTACTGCTTTGTTTTGTTTTTGATTTTCTGAATTCTTATATACTCAAAAATCTGAGTACCTCCTTCTCAAACTCCAGGAGGCTTGATCAGTTTTTATCACATTTCCCATTACCTCTAAGTCTCTAAACTATTTTATGAATGCAGTAAATTAAATAGTCACTTATATGGAGATCACAGATTTTTCTCATGGTCAGGGTCTGGAAATGGTTTAATACTGATCAAGTCTGCAAGAATAATATGTTAACCTTTACAACGTGATATCAAATGCAATTGCTTTATTATGGCATGTATTAAACATGATTTGGCTTTATGCAATCATTGCATCAAAACATTTAAGGGAATGGAACAAAACTCACCTATTTCATCTATTATTAGTTATCTAATCCCCAAAGACCTTCTAATAGTATTTGAAATACATATATGCTTTCCTCATTGCTGTCATTTCAAGCCTTATGATAAGACTGCTTTTGGATTCCTGCAAATAAATGAATTTGCTGCATTCTCACTCCCAGTGTTACAGGCAAGTGACTGGAACAATACCTTTCTATGTTCCATTAGACTAGTCTACCGGCATGTATTGCAAGAGACAGAGGCTGGTCAGGCTGAATGTCTATTCTTTCCTTTTCAGACTGACAGTGCTCACATTACCTTGGCCATAAATGAATAACCTATGGCTGCATTGCTTACTTAATCATTAATCTAAGCCCATAATCAGATGATAAATCTATTGTAATACTCAATTTTAATTCCTGTATAAGCAGGGATGAATAGTCTAGATATGCCCAATCATTTGACTTTATCATTAACATTGGAAAAAGTTAAAGAGACAATTTGTTTATTTCAACATTTTTTCACTTGACTTTTTAAAAATTATCATGATTCAGAACAATGGGGATCACTATGAATGATTCATTTTGCTTTGAATAGGACACATGACCCTTATAAATATTTCCAACTCAGTTATGAACACTCAGCTCTAAAAAAAGATATTCATCAAATCTGGTCATGGGTTTAATAATCTCTCTTTTCCAAAGGTACAATTTTAAAGTCTGGGAAAGATAAAAAATTGTTTTCATAGAGCAACTTAAAGGAAATTTTACTTATCTGCCTTAAGTAAAAAATATAAAGAGAGATGGACATAGTTATAAATACATAGAGATATACTTTCCAGTCTCTCTCTAAGTTATGCTGGGGAAGTAATGCTGAGTAACTGTGAGAGCTCTGGGAAGAAATAATTGAAGAACCTATGTGAAGACATAAACTCTGTAACTTAATATCTCCAAATCAAGCCTATTTTTTAAAAGATTGTATTTATTTATTTATAGGAAAGGAGGAGAAATGAAAAGGGAAAGAAACATCAATGTGTGGTTGCCTCTTGCTTGCCCCTAACTGGTACCTGCCCGCAACCCTGGGGACCTGCCCACACCTCAAACATGTGAACTGACTGGGAATCGAACTGGTGACCCTTTTTGGTTCCCAGGCTGGCACTTAATCCACTGAGCAACACCAGCCATGGCTCAAGTCTGTTTTTTGTTTTTTTTTTTAACAGAAACACTTGTGTTTTAAGAAGTAGTATTTAAACCTAAATGTTAACAAAAGTGACATACAAATGCCTGTGAAAAATATATCAAATGAAGCAATATTAACAGTTCAGCATCATGTATTGAAGAGCTTGGGCTCTTGAACTAGATAGCGTGTTCGGATTTCCAGTTCTGCCACATACTAAGCTGTTAGGTGCCTCAGCTTTCTATTCTATAAAATTCTACTTACCTCATAGGGCTTAGTAGCCTATAAAAAATGCTACTTATGTATTAGCCAATAATATTATAATTATTAAATAAACAGACTTAAACCACCAGATTAGTCAATTCAGTTTAACAGTCAGTCTGCGCAGAAAACAATCCAGTCACCTCATCATTTGCTATTACAAACTGATTTTTTCTTGTAATTGGAAGGACTGTGAAAATAATATGGGGTAAAACTGCGGACATACATTTTTGGATTAGGATCGCATCTGTCCAGTAGTTCATGATTCAGCCTCTCCCAGTTCTCTCCTGAGATTCATAACAAATCAAAAACTTTAATGCCACACAATTTAACTTTGATAGATAATCCTGTTGCTAAAACACACCAAGAATTTTCTACCTTATAAAACTGATGGAGATGAAATATGAATTACAGTTGTGATTTATAATGATACCCACTCTGATACTTTAGGGAAAGCCAGTCCACTGGCCGGAAGGATGGAGGAGAAGCTTCATTCCTTTGCCCACAGGCTACAGTCTTGCTGCAGAAACCTTGGCTCTGTCACATGTGGAAACATGTGACAGAAAATTGAGGCACCATTTTTCTACTGTACCTATGTTTATTTTCTTAAAAATCCTTGGGGCAATAGTGAATCTTTTAATAATCTATGTGAGAGAATATAATAGAATTCACAATGAGAACAACATCTAATCAATGGAATTAGAGAGATGTGAACTTGACATCTGATTGGATGTTGGTGTTGTAAGAAAAGTGTAGGTCTAGAATGACACCTAGTTTTCTTACAAAAACTAGTAAATGTATGCTGGAACAATTTACAACAATGGGAAAGCAGGAGGTACAGAAGTTCTGGAGAATGAGTCATGTATCATGTTACTGACCTACTGCATTTGTGCTGTTTAAAAATACCCAGGTTAAATTTTGAGTAGAGACATAAGAGTCTGGGGTCAAGATAAGAGGAATGGAAGAAGCAGATGTGAAAGGAAAAAAGAAGAGCCATGCACTACAATAGAAAGGCCATGAGTTTCGCAAAAGAAAAAAATTTTAAGAGTGAAGCCCACCCAAGAATATCTAGCCCAGTGTCTGTATCAATTCAGACATGTCATAATATAGCTTCACATTAGTTATCATCAAAATAAAGCAGTTACATGTTCTCTGCATATCAGAGCAGTAGCATGAATAAATTTTTAAATCCTATTACGTACATAAAATTCCGAAGTTGTGGAAAATTACTTAATTGTTATTATTATTTGAAAACCAAACTACTCATTTTAAAAGACCAGGAACTATAGTAGCTACCATTTATTGGGCACCTGCTGCTCGTTATAGTTATTGCCAATATTTGACGAGCTATGAAGATTATTGCAATCATTTATAGTCGAGTGAACTGAAGCTTGAACAGTTTTCAGAAATTTGACATGTAATACAGCTAATTCATGGTAGTCTAGAATCAAATCTAGATCTGGGATTCTTTGCCAAAGAATTCAAAGTACTTATTTTATACTAAAGTGTAAATACATTATCACAAGGATAAAAGCAGAAGAACCCAACAGTCACTGGTTCGATTCCCCAGCCAGGGCACATAACCAGGTTGCAAGCCAGGTCTCCAGCCAGGTCTGTAGCTGGAGGCAGGTGAAAGGCAACCATATAAGGATGTCTTTCTCCCTCTCTGCCTCTCTCTCTTCCCCTCACTCTAAAAATAATAAATAAAATCTTTAAAAAAAAAAGCAGAAGAAATGATTCATATAAAAATAAAAGGAAAATAATATCTTTGGTTATTGAATATAACTTGAGAAATAGAAAATACTTCTTTAAATACCAAGCAGTTTTCTTAATTCCCTAAAATTATTTTTTAGTACTTATCAGCTACATTCTGTTTATCCTTTTAAGAAGCAGTCAGTGGAATTTTAGCATATCTTTGTTAAAGAAGGGTGCCAAGGAAGGTGTGAAACAGATGTTAGTGTGAATTCATAAAAACTAACTCACACGTAAGCCAATGTCATAGTGAGGCACAATGTACATACCAGTTTTCCAGGGAAATTGTATCTCAGTATGTCTAATGTGGGCATTGGTTATATTAACTATTTTCTTATTAGCTTATCCAATATAAGAACCAATACTGCATGAATAGAGTAAGAATACCTTTTTTTCCATGTTAATTTCCCTAAAAATGCTCTTACAGTTTATTTGAGAATAAAAATGATCAACTGAGCCTACATTGAGGCAAAAATATTCAGCTAAAGATAAAATAAAAACAAAACTCCTTCTCTTCTAAAATGTAGTTTGATGATATGTGCAAACAAGTGCAAGAAATGTTTCAGATCATAGCATATGACTACACAAAACATTAAAAACAAAATTAAAAGGGAATTATCCCGTTTCTGTGAGCACGTGGTTGGAATTAGAGCACATGATGCTACACAATGAAGCAGGATAATGAATTCCGGATACCGACTCTTGGTTTCTGGCTTGTGGTCAGCTTAAAGCTGCATGACTTTCACAAGGCTCACCAGACACCCAGAAACATGATTCTCCCGGAAGTTAATTCTTGCCTGCAGGCAAGAACTTGTCTGGTTGGAGCAGGAACATAACAGGCACAGAGGGAGTTCCATCACCAGGAGTGGCAGCAGGAGCAATTGAATCAAGATCTCAGAGCACTCCATCACTGGGCCTGAATACAAAGCTTGAGAATATCCCCTGTGTGGGAATATTTCCTCCAATTGCTTCCATGCTGGCGGAGACAGAGAAGTAATCAGTTCCAGTAGGTGGGGTTAATATATTTCTTCAAAACCTCGAATTTATTATCACTCTGCATGGACGTCATGCTCTAGGATGAGAATAAAGAAATCAACCTGGGTTGATTTCATTAATTTACTCATTTATTTATTTTTGTGAGGGCAGTGATCAAGAGATTTTGGAAGAATGCAGGGATGGGCTTTGCAAAAAGACAGAAGACATTTCCAAAGTACATACCACAGATGGAGGGGCACCAGTAGAAGTATTAAAGAGAAAAAATATGTATGTTGTTTGGAAGAAAGATGTTTGTCATATTAAATAATTTGTATACTAAACTTAAGAGGCCACAATGAGGTGAAAAGGAATGCTTGGGAATGGTATGTTATGTTAAGCGAAATGGCATCTAATTAATTATTGCATTTAGAAAAACATATATTTTTCAGTACATGTATTAACCAGAGATTTGTGGTTACCAGATACAGAAATGAATAAGGGTGAGGAGTAGGTAGAGGTGGGCAAAGAGGGTAAGGAAATGGGGATGGAAAGAGACTCTGCTTGGGGCAACGAGCACATGAAACAGGGTGCAGATGATGTTTTATTGAGTTGCACTCTTGAAACCAGTATGGTTTTGTGAGCCAATGTCACACCCATAAATTCAATTAAAAAATGAATTTTAAAAAGCTTAAGCATAAAAGGAAATGTATTAACTTTAGGGAAGAGGTTTCAAATACTACAGGGTATTGGATTTCACTCTGTTTCTAATTCAGTTACCTTTTCTTCTAGCTTCATTCTCAAGCAGCCTCTCTTTAAACAAAGACATAACAACTCTAGGCTCTTCTTTACATCTCCTTCCAAGGTAGAAAAGTACTTTTTCCTCAATAGTTATCACAAATTCCTGAAGTGGAGTCAGGTGGCTGTGCCCCATCCCCACCCTTAAATACCTCACTGACTAGGAGTATGGCACATCAGGCTGGCTCTGTGAATAATGTCAACACCCTTGTTCTTGAGGGTGGGAAGCGATTAATCCCACCCAACCACATGGAATGATAGCAGGGAAATTAGGGTGCAGTCATGGAAGAAAGTGAGTGGCTGCTAGATGAGATACCAGATGGTCACCCTGGGAAAAAGTGTTGAGGTACAGGAGGAATGATGAGAACATTGTTGAATGATTTCATTTTCTTGGCCAAGAAGAAGTGAGCCAAGAATACTGCTTACATTTAACCAACCAGAACAAAGAGACTGGCTGAGCTCAACAGCAGTTCCCTCTCCAAATGCACAATCCCTTTCTGTCCTAACGAAAGAGTAAAATGGTTTAGAGGAATCTTCTGGGTTCCCAAATAAGCTTCCATTCTTATTAATTCTATGATTTTGAACCATATCCTTAATATCTCTGTGCCTCTCTTTTCTCCTTTGTAAAATGTGTAAAAAGAAAGTGGGTCTGTGGCTAGAGGCAGGTGAAAAACCACATACACTGATGTGTTTTTTTTCCCTCTCTGCCTCTCTCTCTCTGGAAATAATAAAATCTTAAAAAAAAAAAAAAAAAAGAGAGAGAGAAAGAAAGAAAGAAAAGAAAATACATCACCTCTCTCAGGGGGCTTCGATGAAGAACTGAAAATGTAAAGTGCTTAGAATGGCACATAGTATGTAGGAGAATTGTATGTGTTGGTCATTCTTATTTTTATTAATGCAATTATAATGAGAAAAACCATGGACAAATGTGAACATATATAGTGGTGACACAATATATGATACTAGAAATTCATCCTTAGAGGGCAAGGTAAAGGGATTTTTAAATTAAATTTATTGGATGATATTTGTTAATAAAATGATATAGGCTTCTGCAATACATCATCTGTATTTTGCAATAGGTGACCACCACCTAAAGTCAAACTTCTGACACCCCTTTACCTTTCACCACCCCTTACCTCCATTCATCTGTTGTCTGTTTTTATGACTTTTTGTTCATTTGTTTTTCTTGTTTGTTCATTTGTTGCTTTCAGGTTTATATCCCACATATAGTGAAATAATACAGTTTTTAATTTTTAAAAGTATTTAGTTATTATTTTTAGAGAGAGGGGAAAGGAGAGAGGCAGAGAGGGAGAGAGACATCAATGTATGGTTGCCTTTCACCTGCCTCCAGTTACAGACCTGCCTGGAGACCTGGCTTGCAACCTGGTTATGTGCCCTGGCTAGGAATTGAACCAGCAACCTTTGGGTACACAGGCCGGTGCCTTAACCACTCTGCCTGCCACCAGCTGGGGCAGTTCTTAATTTTTTGTCTGACTTATTTTGATTAGCATGATATTCTCAAGGTCCATTCATACTGTTACAAATAGCAGTATTTTATCTTTGCTATGGCTGAATTTGAAGTATGAAATCACATAGGACATGACTAAGAGTGACTTGGTTAGGGTATTATGTGGTTCCTTCTTGTTCTGCTGTGACCAGAGTAAAACCAATGATTTATCAATTTAAGTTTTCTAACTTGTTGCATGGTGGACATCATTTTCTGGAAGAAATTAGTGGTAGGCAGCCTCTGAGATGGTTCCCAATTGCTCCTGCCTCCTGATATATATTTTCTTGCATCATTTCCTCTTAGACATGGAATGAGCTTCTTAACATGCTTCTAATGCATAGAATATGGGCAGAATTTATGAGATGGATGCTGCTTCTGAGACTTGATTATAAAAATGCTATGGCTGCATTCTGGACATGTCTCTAGATTTCTTTCTTGGGTTACTTAACTTGGAAATACCTAGATCTGTATCATATGGCAGCTCCGTAGTGAGGATCTGAGACCTACTGACAATTACATGAGTGAAATTGGAAAGAAATTCCTCTAATTCCAAGTAAGCCTTCATATGAGCCAGCAACCTTGAGCCAGAGATAGTCAACCTGATTTCTGACCCACAGACACTGTATGTACATTGACGAATATTTATCAACTAAATATTTAGAATTGTAATTACTGTTTTAAGCTTCTAAGTTGAGGAGTAATTTGTTACACAGAAACAAATAAGTAAAAAATAATTTATAAGCCCTGGCTGGTGGTTCAGTGGAAAGGTGCTGGCCTGTGAACCCAAAGGTTGCTGGTTCGATTCCCAGCCAGGGCACATAACCAGGTTGCAAGCCAGGTCTCCAGCCAGGTCTCCAGCCAGGTCTGTAGCTGGAGGCAAGTGAAAGGCAACCACACATTGATGTTTCTCTCCCTCTCTGCCTCCCTCCCTTCCCCCCTCTCTAAAAATGATAAATAAAATCTTTCAAATAATAATAATAATTTCTAGACTAAAAATTGTGGGGCATAATCATCTAGTAGCATTTAGGAGTTGATCTGAGTTGCCAGTAAATGTGGCAGCTCTCTGCCTGAATTAATTTCCATTGTCCTTAATACCAACAAGTGATTAACTTACTCTAAGTAGAAAGAATGCAGGACTATGTCAAATAATTTACATTAGTTTTTAAACAAGTACACTTTTATTTTATTCTGACCATAACCTGTACTAGACCATAATACATGTGTAAATATCACAACATAGGAAGAAGAGAGTAGATGCAAGATTATTTTGCATGCCTAATATCCATAAGCTTAACTAGGGATAAAATATATAAAGATGTCAGTCATTCAATTAAGCCACAATGCAGTGCAAATAACTGCCAGAATCATGTACTAGACTGAATAGTCCAGCCAATTTGAAACATTGAAAACTTACTTTGTTTTTTGTAACTCCTTTTCTTGCTCAGCATAGGGAAAATTATTTTTAGACCAACCTGGCAAATGTTATTGTACCCTGGCTAATACAATATTAGATTCTCTCAGGAAATATCCAATAAAATTGAAGTATTCTCTCAATGAATCGTTGTTCACAATTCAAAGTTTTCTTTTTGAGTTTCCTCCCATGCTTGCTCTTTGTCTGAAAACCAGAAAAACAATAAGGAAGGGGCATCTGCTTCTGTGGTTGAGGTAATGGGAAGTTGTGTGGCTTATTCATTATCATTTCTCTGTGGCTTCTGACATCTGTTTTCATGTCACCCTGTATTGCTTTCATGCTGGTAGCCAATAATGCAAATGATCTTGTGGAACATTTGATAGTTCTTGAGCACTCAGCTGGGCAACCTCTGCAGCTCTCTAGCACAGGGGATACTTGTAATGAACGTGTAATGAATTTTCTGCCTCCCTAAGCTATCTTTTCATGAACTGGTTCAATCATCAGCCATTTTCTGTCATTTTCTCAGAGTTTATCAGAAATTTGAGAACTTATCAGAAATCCCATCCCAGCTAGGATTCCCAAAAGTGATAGGCAGGTTTTAAGATGGTCTCCAGTGGTAGTGTGGGAGAGAGGAGATCCTCTCTCTCTTTTTCCCTTCTCCATCACTCCCTTCACCCCTCCTTCCTCTCCCTCTCTTTTATTTGGACTGCCTACTCTAGGGAAAGTCAGGTGCCACATTGGGTATCTATGTGGTGAGGAACTAAGGAGAAATAAAGTCAACAGCCAGTGAAGAGTGCAGAACCTGCAGGCATTTCTTTCATTCCAACAATCCACAATGAGCAGAGCCCCATGAACAAGCTTGGATGTGAACCAAGCCCAGTAACGTTCACAAATGTTTAGGAGAGACCACAGTCCTTGCTGACAGCTTGAATACTACCATCCCATGAGATACTCTGAGCCAGAGATACCTAGCTAGGCATGGTCTGGGTATTTACTCAACAACACTATGGTAATAAATGTTCATTTTATAAGTGCTAAATTTTGGAATAACTTTTTGATAACTAATACAGCACACCACCCTGTGATTGTTCTGTATATTACTTTCCCAAGCTTTGGCATCATTGGAAATTCCTATGGTCATGTATATATCAAATTCCAAATTATAAACTGTTCCCAAAGTACAAAGAAGATTCTTGTGATGTGACAAGTCCTTATAGAGTGACATATTAAATATCCTTCTATCCATACTCCTGCACAAAAGAGGAAGAAAAGTCCTAAATCTTAGGCTTTATAGAGGTTGTTCTCTGAATCTGTGCCATGCCTACCTGAGTAATATCCTTACTCCTTCTTTCATGTCTTCTTTGGTACAGGCTGAAAAATAGTGCTTCCTTATTGAAACTTGTTGTAGATTGGGAAAGCACTGAACTAGAAATGAGACTCCTTTTATATTTAACTGTTTGCTATAATGTACCATTATCCTCAGATCAGAACTCTTTCCCCAATTAATCCACATATTCTCCATATAGTCATCATGAAGAAACAGACAACTGGTAAACCAAGAAAGCAGGGAAATAAACCACTTAGGATAACTTACATTATAACTTAGCAGAATTCTCTGAGGGAGAGATCAATGGAAGCTGGTCTTGCAGATGAAGTGGAATTTGTTCTGAGCCTTAGAGGATTGGAGGATTTGCATAAATAGGCTGGAGGTTTATCATCTTTTCAGAAAAGAGAAAAAAACATCTGCAAAGGGCACTAAGATTAAAACTGCATATGGGGGCATAATGGGAAGAACTTTAAAAATAGGGTTATCTATGAGGCAGCTAAAAGAGAAAGATTTTCATTGCTCTGGACTATTCAGAAAGTCTGACTATTATTTATAGACAAAGGGATACTTTTTAGTAGAGGAATAAAGCAATGATATAATGATTTCATAATTAAGTGGCATTGATAACCAAGTAATAAACATTTATTGAGGGCCTTTTGTGCATTTGGCATAACACTTAAAGTGCAATGGTCAGGAGAGTAAGCCCCCATGGAGCTTACTATCCAATGCGGAGGACCATAATTATACAAATAAATCACAAAATTTTGGTGTGCAAAATGCTAGAAGTTGAAATTCATTGTGACAGTAAGGTTATAAAGGTAGTATATCATGGAGTTAGGCTTTCCTTTAGATTTTTATAATGACACTTTTTGTTTTGAGATAATTATAGATTCACATGCAGCTGTAAGAAATAATACAGAGAAGTTCCAAGTACCCTATCCCCCAATTATCTCCAATGCTAACACCTTGAGAAACTATAGTACAGCTCACCTTCAGGATGTAAGTATCGTGAAGACTTGGAGAATTTCCATCAGAAACATTCCTCGCATTGCTTTCTTTAACCCCATCTACTTCCTCCCTACCTGATCCTTTTCATGATCTCTGATAGCCACTAATCTGGTCTCTATTTCTAAATATTGACATTTTAAAAATGTTATGTAAATGAATCACAAAGCATGTAACTTTGGTGATTGGCTTTTCATACTTTGTGTAATTTTCTGGAGATTCATGCAAATTTTTTTGCATATGTCAATAGTTTGTTTCTCTTTTTATGTCAAGTGTTCCTTGGCACTGGTGTATCACAGTTTATTTTTGTAAGACTGGCAAATCACTTTCTGGAGTGTGTGAGTTACCATGTTTCTCCAGATCCTTGCCAGCATTTCACAATTTCACTATTTTTTATTTTGTTCATTTTGATAGATGTGGAGAAACAGAGACAGAGAGAGACAGAGAGGAACTCACTGTGGTTGCAATAAGCATTTTCCAAATGTCTAATAATATTGAATATCTTTTCATGTGCTTATTTACTATCTCAGTATTCTTTATTTCATTTTATTCATTTTGAGAGGCATGTAGAAAGACTCATTGTGGTTGTAATTAGCATCTTCCGAATGGCTAATGATATTGAACACTTTTTCATGTGCTTACTTACTATCTCAATATTCTTTAGATGTAATATCTTTTCTTGTCTTACATCTGTTCTCTAATTAGGTTGTTTATCTAAGTATATATTTTAAGAGTTTTTGTATATTTTATATAGAAACATATAGTTTGAAATTTTTTCCTACCAATCCATATCTTGGCTTTTTATTCTTTTAAAAGGGTTTTGAACAAAGCAAAAAAAGAAAAAGAGGTCTAACATCACTTTTTTCCTTTTATGGATCATGCTTTTAGTGTCAAATCTAAGAAGCCTCCGTCAATATATACTGAATTTTTTTCACTTCCTTCTAAAAGTTATAGTTTTATATTTAAAAGTTCATTTCATGATCCACAATGTGAGAGATATAAATTGAGGGGTTTTGTTTGTTCACTGTGTTCCATCCTAGGTGTCTAACTACTCTAGTATCAGTTATTGAAAAGACTGTGCCCCCTACTGAATTGATTTTAACACTTTTGTCAAAATCAGAAATACTTGTGTAGGTTGATATCTGTTTTCTAAGTTTTATTCTATTGACTATATTTCTATCCTTCTGCTAGTACACACTATCTTGAGTACTGTTGCTATTAGTAAATCTTGAAATTAAGTAGATGAAATCCTTCATTTCTTTTCTTTCAAAAACTCAACTTTATCTTCATTTTCCCTTATAAATTTTAAAATAATTTGTCTATATTTATGAAACATCTTACTAGGATTTTGATAGAGTTATATTAAGCTTGCATATAAATTGGAAGACAATTGACATCTTTACTATATTGAGTATTGCCAACAATGAATGCCATATTCTCCATTTATGTGGATTATTTGTGGCTTCTTTACATCAGAATTTTATAATTGTCAGCAAACAAAAGCTATTCATGTTTGTTAGATTTACATTAATATATTTTTCTTATTTTTCTTATTTTTAATGATTATAAATGACATGGTAGTCTTTTCATTTTGGTGTTCATGTGTTCATTGTTTACAGATAGCAATATCTTTCTTGCCTCTTTACCCTGGCTAAAAATTCCAGCACTGTGATGAAGAATGGATATTCTTATATTGCACCTGATCTTAAAGGAAAAGCATCAGTCTTCTTTCACTTTTAAATACATTGTTATCTGTAGATATTGTGTAGATGCCTTTATTAAGTAGAGAAAGATGTTTCTCTTTATTTTTGGTGTTTGCCAAGTGCTTTTCTGCATTAATAGATATGATGTAATATTCTTTCTTTAGCCCGTTAATAATTTGTAGCATTACATGTTACATTGAGTAATTTTTGACTATTGAAAGTGGCTTGCATTTCTGGCATAAACTCTATTTGCGCATGGTGTATAATCCTTTTTATATATTGCTGAATTTTACATTCTAATATTTTTATCAGTGGGTTTTACCTCTATATCCATAATGACTATTGGCTTGTGGTTTCCTTCTTTTTATTTTGTACTATCTTTTATTAGTTGTGATATCAGAGTAATAATAGCTTCATATAATCAATTGAGAAGTTGTTCCTCCTCTTTTCATCTTATGAAAGTCTATAAAAATGGTGTTCATTGTGCTCTAAAAAAATTGTAGAGTTCTTCAGTGAAACCAAAATGACCTGGAGATTTCTTTTTCAAGAGTTTTAAATTACGAATAAAATGTTTTTTATAATTGTAGAAACACTTAAATAAACTATTTTATATTTGGTGAGCTGTGTTTGTATTTCTTGAATAATTGGTCTATTTCATTTAAGTCTTCCAATTTTTGTATGTAGAGTTGTTTATAGTATTACCTTATTATCTTTTTCATGTCTCCAGTGTTTGTACTGGTATCTCCTCTTTTTCAGTCCTAATATTGGTGATTTGTGTCTTCTCTTTTTCATTCTTCATCATCCTTCCTAGAGGTCTGTCCATTTTAATGACATTTCCAAATAAACAGTTTTTTTCTCATTGATTTCACTACCATTCTTCAACTTTATTAATATCTGCAATTATCAGTATAATTCCCTTCCTCTGACTGCTTTGAGTTTATTTTTTAATTTTGTTGTTCAATAACAGTTGTCCCAATTTTTCTCCCATTGCTCTCCCATCCCACTACCACGGTCAAGCCCCATCCTGTTGTTCATGTTCATGGCCTCTTTGTACTTGTTCCTTGACTAGGCCCTTCCCCTTCTTTCCCTCATTATCCCTCTCTTTCATCCCCTCTGGTTGCTGTCAGTTTGTTTTTTATTTCCACACCGCTGATTCTATTTTGCTCATTTAATTTTGTTCATTAGGTTCTGTCCTAGATGTCTAACTACTCTAGTACCAGTTGTTGATCTTATAGGTGAGATCATATGGTATTTGTCTTTCACTGCCTGCCTTATTTCACTGAGCATTATACTCTCCAGTTCCATCCATCATGCTGTCTCAAAGGGTAAGAATTTTTCTTTTTCTTTCTTCAGCTGTTTGAAATGGGAATTTAGGTTATTGATTTGACAATTTTCCTCTCTCCTAAGATATGAATTTTTTACTATAAATTTCTCTCCTAACACTGCTAACGTAGCTAACACTGAATATCACAAATTTTGATACATTGGATTTTCATTTTTATTCAGCTAAATGTATTTTTATTTCCTTTGAGATCTTTCATTTGATTTATGGATTATTTAGAATGGTTTCGTTTATCTCCAGGTGTTTGAAGACGTTTCTGTTTGTTTGTTTTTTTAATTTTTTAAATTAGTACAGTAGTATTATTGACTTCTAGTTTGATTAAATTTTGGTTAAAGAACACACTATGTATGATTTTAAATTTTGTAAATTTTGTAAGGTTTGTTTGCTGGCATAGTATGTGGTCTATTTTGTTATATATTTCTAGAGTTCTAAAAAATGTATATTCTTTTTTATTTTAAGATTTTATTTCATTATTTTTAGAGAGAGGGGAAGGGAGAGAGGTAGAGAGGGAGAGAGACATCAATATATGGTCGCATTTCACCTGCCTCCAGCCACAGACCTGACTGGAGACCTGGTTTGCAACCTGGTTATGTGCCCTGGCTGGGGAATCGAACCTGCGACCTTTGGGTTTGCAGGCCGATGCCTTATCCATTGTGCTACCAGCCAGGGCAAAATGTATATTCTGATGTTGAGAGGAGTAGTCTATTAATGTGAGTTAGACCCTGTTAGATGGTGGTATTGTTGAATTCCTTCTATAGCCTTGCTAGTTTTTATATTTTACTGTTCTGTCACTTATTTAAAAAGGTGTGTTGGTCTTCTTTTAGTTCTATCATATGTAATTCATGTATTTTCCTGCTCTGTTTTTCTGGTGCATACACATTTAGGATAGCTATGACTTCTTAGTGGGATGGGCCTTTTATGGTTATATAATGTCCCTTTCTGTCTCAGGTAATTTTTTTTGCTCCAAAGTATAATTTATCTAATATTTATATAGCTTATCTTGCTTTTTTCATTAATGCTTGAAGGATATATCTTTTCATTTCTTTTTTTTCAGACTGCCTATATCATTATATTTAAAGTGAGTTGCTTAAAGATAGCATATAGCTGGGCCATTATTTTTAATCCACTCTGCCAATCTCTGTCTTTAGTTAATGCAATTAGATATTTACCTTTCATGTAATAATTTATATCTTGGGGGCTTAAATATTCTATTTTAATTTTTTTCCCCTGTTGTTTTTTATTTCTGTTTTAATTTTTTTGCTTCCTATTGATTACATGAACATATTTCAGAATACCATTTTGATTTATCTAATATGTTTTTTGTACTGTATTTCATTGCACAGCTTTCTTAGTAGTTGACCTAGGTACAACATTATATATATATATATATATATATATATATATATATATATATACATAACTTACCACATTCCAATTGTGTTGTGATTTTACAAATTCAAATGAAGTATAGAAAATCATCTTTCTCTATCTTCCCTTGTTTACAATATAATTAAATATTTTGTTCACATACTTTAAGAATCATATTTTAAAAGCATTATAATTTTTGCCTCACTTTTCAAAGATAATTCAGAAAACTCAAGGACAAAAGATCTTTTGTATTTAACCGTATGTTTGCTTGCCATGTTAGAGGTTTTTCTTTTTCCCCTTGATGTTCCAAAATTTTTTCACTTATTCCTTCTTTTCTGTTTAGAGAGCTATCTTTGCTCACGATTTCAGGATAGGTTTGCTGATGAAATATTTTTTTATAGTTTACTTTTATCTGAGAATGTTTTGATTTCCTCCTTCATCCCTAGAGTATAGTCTCAACCAGACATGGTAGTTTGTGTTGGCAATTCTCTTGCAGCATTTGAAAATATTTCAGGGCACCACCTTTTGACATTTATGTTTCCTGACAAGAAGTCCTGGCAATTCTCTAGTTTTCCTTCTATAGGTACCATGTTATTTCTTTTCTTTTTTGCTACCTTCAAGACTTTTTGTTTGTTTTTAGTTTTCAGAAGTTTGACTATATTGATTGTTTTAAAATTCTTTGGATTTTTTGTTGCTGTTGTTGTTGCTATTTGGAGTTTGCTCCACTCCTATAATCTTTCAGTTTATGCCTATTGCTAAATGTGGGAATTTTTCAACCATTTGAGTACTTTATAAAAATCTCTGCATCTCTTTCCTCTTCTTCCCGAAGTATGCAATGTGTTTTAAAGGGTATTGGGAAGTAATTAAAAAATTTCAATCAAGGAACTTGTACCATTAAGCCTTTGATGAGGAATAAACAATCCCATAACATAGTGGCTTAAAGCAATCATTAATTAGCTTACAACTTTGTGAATTGGCGATTTGAGCTGGTCTGGGTAGAGCAGTTTTTTTTCCCTGGTCTCTTCTGGTCTTACTCATGCATCTTTGGTTGGATGCCGGATTGGCTGGATGCTGGTTGGTATAGATGCTTTGCAGTGGTACAGCTTGACTCTAATTCAAATGTCCCCTCACCTTCCAGTAGATGAGGTTTCTCCCATGGAGGTGGAAGTAAGACTTATAAATCTGAGAAGCGAGCTCCAATGTGTGAGTGTTTTTCAAGGTTCTGCTACTGGTATGCTTGCTAATGGCCCATTTCCCAGACAAAGTCACATAACCAACCCAAATTTAGGGTATAAAAATGTAGATTCCAAGTTACAATTGCAGAGGAAGATTTTTACAATCCACCTAGTGCTTTAAGATCAGATATACTTTTTCAAAATAGAACATTTGATACTGTGAAAGGCATGATTTGCAGGAAGCCAGAGTTGAGGCTGAGAGATCAGTTTAAATAAGAAGAGAGAAAATTGAAGATTTAAATATGCTTAGGGGATGGCATTGAAAAGGGGTGGATTACGCATGAGCAGAGGAGGAAGGATGTGTCATGAGTTACTATTAGGTTTCTGTCTTGAGCAATGTGGCAAATAGTAGTGACATGTATTGAATTGGGAACCCTGGAAGTGGCAAGATTAAGACAAGGGTAATGAGTTCAGTTTGGGATTAATTTTACTTGAGGTATTGAAAGCATTCAAGTGGAACTATTGACCACGCAGTTCAGTATAAGGCGAGGACCTTAGAAAAGAGTTCTGGACTGAAGAAAAAGATCTGTGAGTTATCAACTTATTGACCATATATTTGGCTATAGGAATTAAATGCTAATGCCCATAGGAGTTTTACAGTTCTAAAAACATAAAGGATGGAATGAATGCAGGATTTCACTGAGTTCAACAATCTTTGCAGTGGTAAGAGAGCTATTTTATCTTATTATTTTATGAAACACAAATATCTTCACTATTTTTTTGAAAGATTTGTGTATATCTTACATCTCATGGTGGAAGCTACAGACTTCCTTGAGTAGAGAAAAGTGTCAGGTGATTGTATATCTGTAACATGGAAGGAGCCAGGGCTATAAGACCATAAGATCACATCTCTCAAGTTATTATGTAAATATTAATATAGCAATTCTAAATGAAATTTAGTCTGTCTGATCAAGGCTGACAATAAAAATTCACTCATTAAAATGACAAGAAAATACTTCAAAGTTTAGGGATAGTTGACTCAGTTTCAACTGGTGAGAATTGAACTGGATTTCTGAAGTCCAGAGATCATGATGAGCCAAAAATTCTGGTTAAATGTCACTTTTTTAATACGTGCATTTCTTAGTGTGTATGCATATATAAACTCTAGGGGGATTAGAATAAAGTACACATATACATGTATTTCTTTTTTAAGCAAAACAAGATATTTTTATCTTGGAATGGATTCTATACATCATTTCTTTTTTGTATACCTGAAATTTAATAGAATTTGGCATATTGAGTGACACTTTGGTCAATCTAATTTAAAATGTTATTGACAGCCCAGGCTGGTGGCACAGTGGATAAGTCACCAGCCTGGAAACCCAAAGTTTGCTAGTTGGATTCTCAGTTAGGGCAAAATTACTAGGTTGCAAGCCAGGTCTCCAGCCAGGTCCATAGCTGGAGGCAGGTGAAAGGCAACCATACATTGATGTTTCTCTCCCTCTCTTCCTCTCTCCCTTCCCCTCTCTTTGAAAAGTAATAAGCAAAATATTTTAAAAAGTTAAAAGAAAATAAAATGTTATTGAGTAATTGCTTCAGAATGGTGATTTGTAAGTAGAAATCTTTCTAAGTTTATATACAGCATATTATGAACACTTATACAAGCTTAAATTGTATATTTATAAGATAGTATCTTAGATTTTTAAACAAATGTCTAATACTTGATAAGGCTTTTTGACAGAAAAATCAAAATGCTTAAAATGTATATAAAATATTTTTTATTTATAAATTCTATTTAACTATCTATTTAAATGTGACCAAGTTGTATTCAAAGTCCCTTTAAATATTATTGCTTTTCTAGAATTATACATTAAATTGAATTTGCTAACTGAATTTTAATTAGTAGAACACTAGTGCTTTGACTTCAGAAAGTTGAATTTAAAATAAAATCTTAAAACATGTGAAGTCTTGCCTTCACAATCTATTCTGAGCCCAAAACAACAAGGAAATACATTAGAAGGATGTGGCATGAAATTAGGAAATCAGTTGCATATAGTCAAAAGAAGAGATTTTACAAGAGCAATGCAATGGGATCTGAAATTATACAAATATAAAAATATGAATAAAATGAAATGTTAGGGGTCTTCAGGGGGAATGAACTTGGGCTGTACAATGTCTCACTGAAATCAATGTTAAATATAATTTCCACGAATAAAACCAATATTGACAGCTAGCAAACAACAAGGTGGAATTGACCCACATCACCCATTGGACTGTCTGGGGCTCTGTTCATGCCTTCCTTCATCTCCAAACCTGCATAATGAGGGGGTGAGAGGAGCTATAGGAATGTGTTTATCTGTGTTAGTTGGGGTGGTATTGGGGAATGGATACTCTGAGCAGATCATTAGCTCATGAGAACCCATTTTAAACCTACCCATATGAAGGGGGCTTGTTTTACCCCTTCTTTCCCCAGAATTGGAAAGATACATCAGATTCCCTCTGTGCTTCATACTCTTTCATTCATACCGTCATCTTCTATGTATGTGTAAAATTCCACGTGCTCTTGAAGCTCATGATATACTCATAAAATAATATTATTCACTTCTCTTATTTTCAAAAACTGACATTTTAATCACTTTTACTGCATTCCTTTTAAAAAACAAAATAGCATCTGACTAGTGATCTTCCTCTTCCCACTAAGCCCTTCCAATATCCTAGCTGACTTCTGTGTCACCAATATCTTGACCTTCAATTTCTTGACATTTCATCTGCAATGATTTTCTCTCCCATTTCAGTCCAGCCATTCACTCTTATGGCCTCATCCGGGACCTAGTTCCTTGGAACTTCTCTGCTTCTGATGTCATGTAGGCAAGATCAATGAGATGACCACAGCCTCCCAGGCTTCCATCCTTTCAAACATGAATCAAATCTATTTTTTTCATCCCTGCCATCATCTGTCTATTACTACTTCATCAGATCATTATTTATTTTCTGGATTATTGCTTTCACCTCTCAATGGACCTTACTGATTCTGCCTTGTAACTCATTTCTCTTGCCTTCAGTATCCTTTCTTCATTAAATGAAAATTAGATCATTGCCCTTAAGACAGTGCCCAAACTGTTGAACATAAGTACTTCAGTTCGTCACATTTCTTTTTTCTTACTTCAACTCTCAGATTGCCCCACATCCATCGCTCTACTCCAGCAAAATAGAAATTCATTGACTTCTCCAACAATGCCATGTACTTGTATCTCTAATGCTCATATATTCTGTTTTTAGCCTGAAATATTAGCCTAAAACATATGAATAAGTTTCACCCCACACCATACTATTTTAATTTAGTTCTTTCCTATACGTTTTGTAGGTTTTAACATTTTACTTCCTTTAGAGTTTTCCTTAAAATTCCTCTGGACTACTTACCCCACATTGGATGTAGTGCCCTTATTTCTATGTTACTAAAGATTTCTCTACTTTTCAATCAGAATTTATTATACTTCATGATAGTTGCTTTATATTTTATAGATTCTTTGTTCAACATATATTTGGAGATGTGCAAAACAGTCAGAACTTCGTAAATATTTATTTCTTTTTTTTTTTTTTTATTGTCTATATGTTGCTGCCAGAGGAATAAGACACTGTTATCTTTTAGAAAATATTTTCCAGTTAGGATATCATTGTTTCTTTTCTTGATGAAAAATATTCACACTGTGAGAAGGTGTGTCTGAAGGAAACAGGAAACCAAGATTCACTGATAATTATGTGATCTTTATATGTATTATTTCATAGATCCCCTTTTGTAGTACTTACTGTATAGCCATGTATTGAACTTAGCTGCATGTATTTTAATAAAAACTAACATTTATTAATCATTTTATACTAGGCATCAAAGTATTTGAATGCTCATTTGTCTCTTCACATCTTATTAAAAAGTAGCCATTATGCTCATCATCACTATTTAAGAAATAAGGAAACTGAAGTTGATAAGACTAAAGCAGCTTGCCTAAGGTTTATGATTTCTCCAGGTGGGGAAACCAGGATGCAAACACAGGTAGTTAATTAAGTGCTAGGGTTTGATCTCTGAACCACTCAATTGTTTTGGCAAAAGAGTAACCTCAGCATAAGAAGAAATGTAAAATGCTTTATATGTGGAACAATTTGATTTCAAGAAATTGGCATTTGAAGTGATACACTTCAAATGAAGACACTTATTTAACAGTTTTCAGGTAAGCTTCTCTTTCCGGTTCAATTAGCTCAAATCATCATTGGATATTTTTATTTTTTATTGACATTCATGATAAAGAGACATAGGATGATTGAGCTAAGAAAGAAGACACCATTTGCCACTCTCTCCTCTACTAAAAAGAACCAAGCATCTTGTGAAAAATACATGTATTTAATGAGGAAATATCGTATGGCCTACCATGGCAACAAAAGCAAGCACTTTCCAAGAGCTTGTTCAAAAACTATGAATTGTGTAGTCACAAATCCTTAATTAAGTGTCCTTTCCTATAAATTCCCTGAAGTATACTTCATTTTACTAATAGCTACAAATATCTTTGGCACAGGAATGGCATTTTAGTACTAAACATCACTGATGCCAAGGGAATGAGCCTAACAGTAGCACAGTGAAACTATTAAAATCAATCCACAAATCCAGGGACAAAATTCAAATAGGGATATTTATGTAGTGTATGATGGCAAGGTGGGTACAGGCTGGAAGAAAGAGGTAACAAAAGAGGACATCATGTCACCAGCATATGGTTAGTAATGTAGTCTTTCTTATAAGCCAGCCTTCAATTTCTGTTTGGGTTGTCTGATCTGGGCCTTAAGAACCAAAAAGTGCCAAGCTGCTTGTAAAACCATGTGCCTACAGGTGACACTGCCACCAAGAAATGGCAAGGAGCCAAACCAGACGACTATGCTATTGACTCAGCTTTTATTAATGCAGATTCATTCAGCTTGTATTAGTGAAGATTTAGTCCAAATCAATACTAACCTAGTAACAATAATACTCAGAAACATCAGTAATCAGTAATCAGTAATAACATCACACAAGAGAATTGGGGAATAATGAACTTGAGTTCCAAGAGTTCAGATCAGGTCCTGGTCCTGAAGGCAACTATGCTGGGTGGTCAGCGTCTTGCAAGGCCGCATCAGGACAGAAGGAAGAACACATGACTCTTAATCTCCTGAGGGGTATGCACAAGATGTCACCCACCCTCAGCCTGCACGGTCCACGATCTGAAGGTCTCTGCTTTAATGCTTTTGTTGTTCTTGTTGCAAAGTCATGTCGATTTTGCACAGTTTCTTAGAAACCTGTTTTTTCTTATTTTGGATAAGCACATGTTTCTTTCCCCAGTCCTGATAGGCATATGTTATATGTATCAGCTTTGATTGGCACATAATTAGGTCAGCATTGATAGACATATGGTTTATGAGGCTCTACTGCGCATGCTCTACGAGTGTGACGTTACCCTTCAGGTAAGCACAAGTTGCCTGCGGCACTGTACTGTACACACGTAGGGGTTGTTTTGCTGTTGTTGTTTTTTTTTTTTTAATTTAAAAACGGAGTGACAAAGAAATAAAATATGTGAAAGATTCTTATCCATTCTTGTGTTAATATTTTTTGTATTAAATATTTAGAAATAACCCTTCCTTAAAATGAAAAAGGGTATTTTAAAGTCTAATTTATTTTTTTTACACAAATCACAAAACAACCTTAAGTAAAAGGTGTTTACAATAAAAAGCAAATCCAGTTTTTAAAAACCTTCTATTAGTATGAATTCTGGTAATTTTCTTATTTTATGGAACTTAAAATTTTTATCTCTGAAATGAACTGATATTTCTTCTGTTTCACAAAGATTGAAGATCAAATTTGAGAAGGCACTTTGTAAACTCTAAAGGATTTTCAACATGTTTGTAATTATAATGGTGCGTTGTCTATTATTTTCCAAACTAAGTCTTTGCAGCACTTGCAATTACTAAATCAGCATTCATGTAGATAATATCATTCAGAAGTCTCCAAGGATCTCCTAATGAGATTATATAAGAGCAAATATTTTATCCAGTATTGAAATGCATTACTTTTGAAAGTTAATGGATCAATTGCTTAATAGGAATAATAACTATAATGGTTTACAACAGAAAATGGAACTATCTCTTTCAGCTGACATTCTAAAGGGACTTAGGTGGGAGGAAAACAATTATCCACAGTGGATAACAGGGCTCAGAATTGCACAGTGTGCCCTGGAATCGTCAATAACTTCAAGTAGATTGATGTTTAAAGTTATATTCGTCAATGCTTTTCTTATTGTTTTTTTAATTTTTAAAAATATGAATTCTTCGTCTCAAAAATTTTTTTCAGTATAATTTACTTAAAGCTGGCATTTGCATCATTGAAATTAAGACATTTATAGTTATTTTTTTCTAATCTGTCAATGAAGCTGTTTTATAGAAGTTAAAGCTATGTGATTTAAGCTGCTATTTTTTCTTTCCTCCAGAGACTTTGAGGGAATTCTAATAATTTTTTTTTCAATTCTGCAGTGAAACTGAGAAATATTAATTACCATACACATTTCTTGGGGATTCACCAATGCATATCAGTGTATTAAAAGCTTAAGATCTTCTCCATGATGAGGTTCCTAAACTGTTTCACTTTATAATTAATATTAAAGCAATTCATGTTAGAGACTCTTTAAGTATGAGAAGTTTGTAGTTCAGGCATAACATGTATTTTATTATTTATAATAAAAGTCATCTATACAGATTTCTAGGTGTTTATTTAATTTTTTTATTATTATGTTTAAATTTTATTTATTATTTCCAGAGGGAGAGGAAGGGAGAGAGGGAGAGAGGGAGTGAAACCTCAATGTATGGTTGCCTTCCATCTGCCTCCAGCCATGGACCTGGCTGGAGACCTGGCTTGCAACCTGGTTACGTACCCCGGCTGGGAATCGGACCAGCGACCTTTGGGTTCACAGGCCAGTGCCTTATCCCTTGTACTACCAGCCAGGGCTCTAGGTGTTAATTTTAATATTTGCACAAGATCTGTTTTCATGTTAATATCTCCAATTTCTCTAACTGTAGATGTTTTCTGTTAAGGTTCTGCAGCCTATGGAGCTTATGCGTTTTTTATTTGTTTGTTTGTTTGTTAATTTTCATTCTTATTATTGAAGAAAGATATTTTGCCTGGTCTTCAAGAGCAAGGACTTCAAGAGCCCTGGCCAGTAGCACAGTGGATAAGGCGCCAGCCTGCGAACCCAAAGGTCGAAGGTTCGATTCCCAGCCAGGGCAACATAACTAGGTTGCAAGCCAGGTCTGTGGCTGGAGGCAGGTAAAACGCAACCATACATTGATGTCTCTCTTCCTCTCTGGCTCTCTCTCTTCCTCTCTTTCTAAAAGTAATAAAATAAAATCTTTAAAAAAAAAAGAGCAAGGACTTCAGACTAATTTCTTCTATTACACTGGCTGCCTCTTGGCTATATATCTGCTAGGAACAAGTCCGAACTCTTTAATGAAGTATTGTGGAGAATGAATCATAATAGTTTGAAAAAGAAAGCTTTACGTATTCTTGTTATAGAGAAACATATTTAACTATTTAAATTAGTGCTTTTCAAATTTCTTTGGCTATGGTAAAGAGGCGTCCAAGGCTGCCTAAGCTGGATCCTAGACCCTACTTTGTCCTACCTATGCCCAAGTTTCCTTACCTGTTAAATGTGGATTTTAATACTACAAAAGTAAGGTTTGCAATAATGATAAGCTAAGGGGACATTTGTAAAGCTCCTGGAACATTGCCTGACCTACGATTATGTGTTTATTAAAAACAATATACATTTTCCTTTCTTGCCGTATTTTTTTCATAGCCTTGATATTTGAAGGTCTATTCAAACTGGGACAGCTTCATGAAAGTCAAAGGATTTAAATAATTTGCTGAAGTCCTGGTGGTGGAGATTTAACCCCAGATAGTTTTTAAGTTTGTCTTTGTTCCCTATATGAAACTACTGCATTAAATGCATCTCTGAGGAATAAGTAGGAGATCATTGTTTCATGTAACTTCTCTCCTAGAAATGTTAAGTCTGAGTAAACTTTTATTTTCTAAAGCTCATGAAATATTTTGGGCAGTTAGGACCAGAAGAATTTAATATGCTTTCAAAACTACTCAAATTAGCTATCAATCTTGGCTGCCTTTGTCACAAGATCAATTACTGGAGTTCCCCTTATTAAAATGACATAATTTAGTCTATGTTCTAAGCACCCCTTTTTGGTTTGCTTGGATAGTATATGTTAAATACTTGTTTTGCACCTAGTATTGGGACTGGAGTGATAATTAGCCATATGTTTCTTCAATCTTGTCCTAACACATTGTATAAATACACAGGGAAATTGTATGTGAGTTTTGGAGGAAAATAATTAACACAAAAAATAATTAGGATGAAAGAATTTGGAAAAAACACAAACGCCAGAATACGTGGTAGATCACTAAGATGGAGAGAGCTCTGATAGATTTGGAATGATTTCATCAGTGACAGTTATCTAATGTTTAGAATAAGTAAGGATGGGATAATAGGGCCTGAATTAAATATTATGATGCCAGTGGGTACATTTGGACTTAGTCCAATGATGGATGTCGTCCAATGATAGTCCAAGGAGTTTGTAATGTGATGCACTGTTTCACGTGCTACTAGTCTGGCTGTCTTTCCGAATGCTGAAATTGCGTCCTCCTAACACATACTGTGCAGTGGGGCTTCCTTTATTGAATAGAAAAGTGAATTAAGTTAGTCTCCCACACTGCTCTTCTTATACAGCTTGCCTCTTATTCCATAATCTGCCTCTACTATTCACCTTCTATACTACACTTGTTTTCCAAAACTGTGTTATCAACAACAGGTGAATGAGAAACATTATGCAAGGAAAAAAAATTTAGCTAAGTTAAGTTGGTAAATAGTGGGTTAAGCTTGGTTATATAAATCCCTTCACTACAGGACTTGCAAAACCTTGCAATGTTCTCATGTTCACATTGATTCTCAAAAAAGAAAAAGTATTTTTCAGTTTGTTAAACTTTTTACCTTAAGACTATGTTTCTTCACAAAGAATGCTGTAGGATTAAGTGGTCTCAAGAAACAAGTTTAAGAAATATTTAAGGAAAGGATTTCAATTAGTGAAATTAATTAATAGGGAAAATCAAAGCTTTTTAGTTGTATTATTCAATAATTACAAATGAAAGCATTTTCAGCCAGTATTCTAAATATATTATCTGCAAGATGCTTAACTGTCTCACATTCACAGAGGATAAATATATTTTTTTCAGTTTCAATCTAGAAAATTGACATTTTAAACATGTGTTTCTCACTCTGGCTGGTGGCACAGTGGATAAAAAGCTGACCTGCTAACCCAAAGATCCTGGTTTGATTCCCCAGTCAGGGCACATAACCAGGTTGCAAGCCAGGCCTCCAGCCAGGTCTCCAGCCAGGTCTGTAGCTGGAGGCAGGTGAAAGGCAACCATATATTGATGTCTTTCTCCTTCTCTGCCTCTCTCCCTTTCTCTCTCTCTAAAAATAATAAATAAAATCTTTAAATAAGTAAACAAACAAACATGTTTCTCTTTCTAAACTTTGCATGGCCCTAATAAGTAGTTTTGAAGATATAAGACCAAAATTATTAGAAAAAGTATTTTAATTTACTTCATAATTAGTGACTATTCTTTATAAAGTACTATGGTGGTCAACTGTATTAGGGGTTAATCCAATAAGTATAACTGTGCTTTAGTATTCAAATAGAAGTTTGATTCCAAATAGCTTTTTTGTTTTAATGAAAAATGTTCATTTCATCCCTAGCTGGTAGCACAGTGGATAAGGCACCTGCCTGCAAACCCAAAGGTTGCTGGTTCGATTCCCAGCCAGGGCACATAACCAGGTTGCAAGTCAGGTCTCCAGCCAGGTCTGTAGCTGGAGGCAGATGAAAGGCAATCATATATTGATGTCTCTCTCCCTCTCTGCTCCTCTCCCTCCCCCTTTCTGTAAAAATAATAAATAAAATTATAAAAAAAGAAAAAGAAAAATGTTCATTTTCTTTTTTTACATAGAATTATTTTAATAAACAGAGACAGTATTGCAGAGTGGTATGCAATATCACTCTGGAGAAAGGATATCTGTATCTTTATTTTAGTTCTCCTTCTAAAGTGCTGTTTAACCATGGGAAAAAATTTTGATAGAGTAGTAATGTAGAATAGAGCTCCAAAACATAACGTTGTTTTGAGCTGAGTTGGAAGCATATCTCTACTACTGATGAGCTCCATGATCTTTGACAGTTATTTAGCTTTCCAGTTCTCAGTGTCTTTATCTGTTAAAGGGAATTATGATAATACTTAAATAATTATTGGCATATAATAAGCAATACCTAAATCTGTTATAATTATTAATTACTCTGGGCTTCAGTATCTTCAGCTGGTGGAGTTAAACTGGGTGATCTTTAAAGCATTTTATTCCTAACATCCCAAGATTTTGTGAACTATTTTATCAACAAAGAAATTGAAACATATCTTCCTTCATGTCCATGAGGAAACTATATACAATAGTAAGAAATATGCAAATATTTTATCCAAGAATCATGGGATGGGATACAGAAAATAAAATATATTCCAGCCTTTTTATTTTCCTTTCTTTCTTTCTTTCTTCCTTTCTTTCTTTCATTCTTTCTTTCGTTGTTTCTTCCTTCCTTTTTTTTTTTTTTTTTTTTTTTTTTTTTTTTTTTTTTTTTTTTTTTTTTTTTTTTTTTTTTTTTTTTTTTTTTTTTTTTTTTTTTTTTTTTTTTTTTTTTTTTTTTTTTTTTTTTTTTTTTTTTTTTTTTTGCTTTTGGTATGGTAGCTTCTCTTTTAATAATCTTCCCCCAAATAAAAATATTAAATTCAGAATTATTAGGTTATTCTGGAAATAAAATCTTCTTTATGCAACATAGAAGTTCAGTTTGCCTCAATCCTGGTCAATCATTTAGCAATTACTATTTGCAAGGATATTCACTAAATATTTTTTTAATTTGGATTTAACTTGTATCTATTTATTGATATGGCTCATTGGAGCATTTAGGCAGCCTAAGAGATCTATACATACATGTTTAGCAATGGATCTTGTATTGTGCCTGCAGAGATGAGAAGAATTTAAAGAAGGGGACAGAATCAGGGTATGACATTTCGTGATAAGGGTGGAACAACATCATGAAGAACAAAAGAAGGAATGTGCAAGACTTTTTCTATGTGCCATAGAGCAGTTGGCCTACAGCAGGATTACAAACCACTGTACCATTAACATTTGAGGCTGATTCATTCCTTGTAATGTGGGGATTTCCTGTGCATTGAAGGATATTTAGCAGCATTCTCTGGCATCTACTTACTAGATGCCAGTAGCCTCCCACACTGTGACAATCAAAAATACCTCCTTAAATGGCCAAATGTCCCTTGTGGCAAAATCACCCCTGCTTTAGAATCTCTAGGCTGTAGCATTCCAGTGGGTAATCCAGTGGATGATAATCTTGTCTCAAGGGACATACAGCAAACAGTCTTTATTCCCTAAAAAAAAAGAAAGAAAAAAGATGCTAATTTCCTTAAGAAATGGGAATAAATGAAAGTTTTCTTTTCCTGTGCCTGTGATATATGAGTCATGAAGTTCCACTGTAGTATATAACATAGAAAGGGGGACTGCATAGAGACTAATTATGGACCCTGGCTATACCATTATTCTCCCTGGCATTAATAGAAGAAAAGGTGAAGATGAAATTGACTATCTGCCACAGTAAGAATGTTTTATTAAACAATTTTTAAGATTGATTAAAAGAAAAATCACAACTTACCAATGTTTCACAATAACTCAGGGGAGGGGGCACCAATGAAATTTAGATTTCTTTTGGGCACAAGGACAAGATAGGAACTGCAGCTTTGAGGCACTTCCCCTTGCTCTTTCTTTGGGGATTTCCAGCATCTGTCCTGCCCCTGAGCACTAAGACTGGGAGCAGGGCAGAAAGTACACAGATTGCTGGAGGCCAGCAGAACTGGGTGACAGGCATTCTGAAGTCAGACAAGGAAAAGGGAGAAAGGCCATAAACATTCGTTTTAGGAGAAGATGAGAGGTCAATATATTTTGTTGACTCTTTCACTGAGGTCTTCATTCAGTGTCAAGTAATCAAAAACCTTTTAGTAACATTTGGTCTGTCAAACTGAGAACAAAGCACAACCATAGTCATAAAGCCTTTGTTTGTAAATAAGAAATGTTAAGTAAAGGTTGTTATATGGAGGGAAAAAAAAGCATGTTTAATTTCCTTTTTCAAAACAAGATGGAAGAGAAGGACTTATGCCATATATGGGAATTATAAAGAAAGAATGTTAATTTTCAGTTTTATGAAAGTCTATTGCAGCATTAATTTCCATTTTTAGAAAAAATCTAATGTTGACTCTGAAGAGAAATCTATGTCACTAGATTTAAAATATGACTCTACATTGTAGGATAAAGCAAGAGAAATCATCTCTCTCAAGTAAAATTTTGCATTTGCACACGTGTGCGTGCATCATATGCACACCAATTAGGCAATTGAGGGTTTACTCAGTCCTGGCAGTGACTGCCAATGTGCACAGTTCTGAATCGTGTTCATTGCTCCTATTCAGGTCCCTATCTATAATTCAGGCTTATTCAAAAACACTCCACTTTGTCAGTTTTCAGTATGCTATTTTTAGTGATAAAGAGTTGTCATTGGGGAGAAAGAAATATGGTTCTCCTGCTTTTGTTCAAAGATAACTATTCTGCAAAAGGAATGCTTATGTATTTTTTTTTTTTTTTTTTACTTGTTCCTTGGCATTTACTTACACTTTGACATGGAAAGTTTGAGGTCTTTTATGAGCCCATTATTCCTACCTTTCCCTTTGTGTTGTTAAGGTGACTAGATGCTGTTCTGTTATCATTATTTTCAATGAAAAGATGTCTTAAAATTCCTTGCTATTTTAGGCAGATCATTCAAATCTTTTTAAAGACATTAGTATACCATTTCCAGGGAAGCTAAGTTTATTGAATCTTTCAAATATTCTCTGCTAAGCTCCGTTGTGTGGTATATAAATAGCCTTCCTTTAACATGTGAGAAATTATACAAAAGACTCCTTCTGGGTGTTAAGATGTGAAATTAAACTCCAGGTGCTTTTCAGAGTTATTTGGGACATTTTCCCATTGTCAATATGGAAACCCCGTCACTCAGGGCAGGGATCTGTTGCCATGGAGGAGGCCAGAGCTGCATCCTTTGACAAGTTGGCAGTTGTTGCAGTTGGTAGAAAAGAAAAACTTCAAGACAGGTATTCGAAGAAAATGACCATCCACCAGGAATTGATGAACTGGCTTGGCAACATTAATCATTCTT
Source organism: Noctilio leporinus (assembly GCA_004026585.1). Lineage (NCBI taxonomy): Eukaryota > Metazoa > Chordata > Mammalia > Chiroptera > Noctilionidae > Noctilio > Noctilio leporinus. The sequence goes on along the minus strand of PVIW01002016.1, from coordinate 59,749 downwards.
CTCTCCCTTTCATAGACATCTGTTTTTGCATAATAAAGATTATGGTCTTTTAGACACACTGCCCCTAGAATTTAGGTAAAACAATTATCTCTTAACCACATAAATTCATATACAACTAGCCACTTAATGGATTCATTAGTGAGATTCTGATCCCAATTCCAATATATATGGGGTTTTCCTCACATCATCAAGTGACTATCTGACACCAGCTGGGTGTCCCACAATTCAACTCAGTACTGACACTATCTAACTGGACAACATCAAATCCCACAGGTTAAGGACTAAGTGCCACAGGACTGTCCTCCACTTCAGATGCCAATTAAAAGTCCACATTGATAGCTGTATTTCTCACTGATTGGCATAAATCAGAGGTTCCCCCAACCTTCTCCTTTCTTTCTCTTAATTTGCTAGAGAGGCTCACAGAACTCAGGAGAGCAGTTTACTCACTAGATTACAAAGGATATTAAAGGATCTGAATCAGCAGTCAGCTTAAGTGATGTGTATGCACAGCTTCCATGCTCTCTAATATGCTACTTTCCTCGAATCTCAGGTGTTCACAAACTTGAAGCTCTCTAAAGCTCCCACTTTGAACTAGTAGGGAGGCCTCTGTACCTTGGCATGATGGATTAGTTCAATGGCCATTGATGATTGATTCAAACTCCAGGCCAGCTCCCCTCCTAAGGAGTCAGGAGGTTAGAATCAAGTGCTTCAACCCTCTAATCACATGCATGGTTCTTCTGGAAATCAACCTCTATTCTTAGGGGCATCCAAAAGATACCTCATGAAGATAATAAAAGGGAGGAGCATATGTCACCTCAAATATATGTCTTTGGCATAAGGATTATTTTTAGGTTGGCTATTTTTAAGAAACAGTAGACATAGGAGAATCTCCGAAAACTAGAAGTTACTCTTTTATAAGTGTCATTTATATGTATGTACAAGTGTAGCTTCCTCTTTGTACCAGGAAGAAGGAAATGGTTGAATTTCCAGAAATTAATGGAGAAAGCATGAACTTAAATCCCAATAATAATCCTACCCCCCAACATCGTGTTTCCCTTTGGCTGGAGATGGTGTTCCTGGGTATCTCCTGTGTATACAGGTGGTACACATATCATTAAACATCTGTTTGTTTTTTCTTCCTGTTAATCTGTCTTCTATCATAGGGAGATCTCAGCTAAGAACCTAAAAGAGTAAAGAGAAAATTATTTTTCTTTCCCCACAGCAAAAAATAAACTTTTATTCCTCTCATCACTTAGGAAACTTTAAGGGTTTTAGAAGCTCTGGTCTCAAAATAAGGATAATAACCAAATATGCATTTTTATTATAAATTGCAATACCACAAATACTCTCTATACAATGATGATAAGTTAGATGAAAATTTTAATATTAACTTGGACTGGACTACATCTTCCAAGAGCCAAATGCCCCATTGTTGGGTACAGGAGATAAAGACCTGTTTTTATTTAGACCTGGAGAGGTTTCCATGAAAAACATTGTATTTCATTTCCATTCACTCAGTAGCCTCAAAGAGGTTGACAACTAGACAAAAGTTCAGAGAAGAGCAAGGAATGTTAGGGTGATTAGGGCACTGACTTGTCAACAAAACAAAACCCTCCTCACCATACTTGAAGCAGTGTGTCAATTATCACTTTCGCTTTAAATCTAAAATCTCATCACAAAGAGAGTAAAACATCTGCTGTCTCTCTAAGGCAAAACTCACCATAGGCCAGATTTGGCCTTAATCTTCTAGGATTTAGCCACTATTTAAGATGTTAAACATTTGGAATTATTAGAGTGTGCAACGTAATAAAGTCTCTTCTATACAAGGATATTTTGCCTGACATTCAGAAAGTATAACAAAATATTTGATTCTCCAATCAACATTATCTGTAATTCTACCTGGGGGTAAGAATAACTTTGTCTTTCAAAGTAAATTTCCAAAACAAATTAGTATGTTAAAATAACTAATAATTGAGTATAACAACTGATAATCAAGTAAAAGAAGTGCAAAAGTGTTTTTTCTTACATTCACCAATTGACTTAAACTTGAAAATTATCCTGTGCAGACAGAGAAAATAGAACTTTTCTTTCTCCCTTATAGGGTTAAGCAATGTGAGGATATTCCTTGTGGCAAAAACCTAAACACCTATTATTCTTCAGTTTTTTCTTTTTTATAATTTAATCGTTATTGCATTTTTTACATTACCATTTAGTTCCCTTATACCGTCTCCCCCCACCCAGCAATCACCACACTGTTGTGCATGTCTATGAGTCCTTTTTCCTCTTTGTCCAATTCCTCTATCCCCTAACCTCCTGTCCCCTACCACTACCTGCCATCTGATCCCCATCTATGAGTTTGTCTCTGTTTTACTTGTTAACTTAGTTTGTTCATTAGATTCCACATATGAGTGAAATCATGTGGTATTTGTCTTTCTCTGACTGTCTTATTCTATTTAGCATAATGTTCTACAGGTCCATCCATACTATTGCAAAGGGTAAAATTTTCTTTTTTTGGGTGGGGCTGAATATAGTTCCATTTTGTAAATGTCCCATAGTTATTTATTTTTTTAAAGAATTTATTTATTTACTTTTAGAGAGATGAAGGGGAGGAAGAAAGAGAAGGAGAGAAATATCAATGTGTGTTGCCTCTCATACACCTCCAAATGGGGACCTGGCCAGATACCCAGGCATGTGCCCTGATTGGAAATCAAACCAGCAACCTTTTGGTTCATAGGCCAGCACTCAATCCAGTAAGCACCTTCAACCACGGCTGTCCTATAGTTATTTTATCTACTCACCTATTGATAAACACTTGGATTGCTTCCATGTCTTAGCAATTGTAAACACTGCGATAAACATAGGGGTGCTTATGTTTTTTCAAATCAATGTTTTGAATTTCTTTGGATACATTCCCAGAAGTGGGATCACTGGGTCAAAAGGCAGATACATTTTTAATATTTTGAGGTACCTCCCAACTGCTCCCCACAGTGGCTGCACCAGTCTACATTCCACCAACATTGCAAAAGGGCTACCCTTTCTTCACATTCTCACCAGCACCTGTTGTTTGTTGATTTATTGATGCTGGTCATCCTGACAGTTGTGAGGTGGTATCTCATTATGGTTCTAATTTTCATTTTTGTTTTCTGGTGTTGAGTTTTATAAGCTCTTTATATACTGTTTATATTAGCCCCTTATTAGATGTATCAGCAAATATGTTCTCCCATTCTGTGGGTTGCCTTTGTATTTTGTCGATGATATTAAGGGGTAGTTTGGACATTTTAATGATGTTAATTCTTGCTATCCATGAAGACAGTATGTGCTTCCACTTATTTGTATTTTCTTCAGTTTCTTCCATTCGTGTCTTACAGTTTTCCATGTACAGGTCTTTTACATCCTTGGATAAGTTTATACTTAGGTATTTTTATTCTTTTTGAAGCAATTGTGAATGTGGTTATTTTCTTAATTTATACTTCTGTTCATTTGATAATGGCATACAAAAATGGAACTTTTCTGGATATTAATTTTGTATCCTGCTGCTTTGCTAAATCAGTTTACCAGTTCTAGTAGTTTCTTGGTGGAAACTTTGGGATTCTCTATGTACAGTATCATGTCATCTATAAATAAAGATAATTTTCCTATTCCTTTTCAATTTGGATGCTTTTTTAGTTATTTTTCTTGTCTGATTGCTATGGCCAGGGATTTCATTACTATGTTGAATAAGGGAGGTGAAAGCAGACATCCCTGTCTTGTTCCCAATATTAATGGGGGGATTATTGTAGGTTTTACCCACTGAGTATGATGCTGGCAGTGGATTTGTCAACAAGGTCTATTCTGAAAGTATCAGCCAAGCAAACTGTTTTAACTATATTGACTTGGCTCCATACTTTCGGGACAGGCTTTGTTTGTGGACTTTATAATGAGGTCTGTCCCAAAAGTGTCAAGCCAATGTCAATATAATTAAAACAGTTTGTGTGGCCGATACTTTTTAGAAAGACCTCATATGTTTAGGTATGTTCCCTCTATTCCCAGTTTGATGAGCATTTTGATCATAAATGGGTGTTTGATTTTATTAAATGCTTTTCCTGCATTTATTGATATTGTTATGTGGTTTTTTTCCTTCATTTTGTTTATGTGGTGAATCATATATATTGATTTGTGAATGTTGTACCATCCTTGTATTCTTTGAATAAATCCCACTTGATCATGGTGTATGATATTTTTGATGCATTGCTGTATCTAGTTGGCTAACATTTTGTTAAGGATTTTGGCATCTATGTTCATCAGGGAAATTGGCCTATAATTTTGCTTCTCTCTAGCTAGTGGTCAGTTGGTTATTCTGGATGATTTCTCTACAATTTAGTTGTAATTCCAGATTGGTCCTGGGAGGAGGTTAGTGTCACTTCCTCTTACTCCTCTGCCATTTTGAATCCACCTTATTTTTATTCTTGAGCTGTGTAAGTCACAGTTCCTCAGACATAGTAGACTTTTAGTAAATGTTTTCCTTTGCCAATGTTCATGTGAATAGTTGCTAAAAAAGATATAGAATTCTTTGAAGGCTTATAGTGGAAAAATATAGAATTAGTAGGCATATGAAACTTTGGATGATACATTCTAACTTATAACTTAGTCAGCTACTTGACAGATAGGGATTAAAATAGAAAATGAACCTACAATAATTTAAAAATTGCAATTTGATTCTCAAATTAATTCTAGAAAATTTAAAGTTAAACTGATTATTACATATGTTTATAACATAATATATTAATATTAATATGTAATTACCCATAAAACAACATGGCAGACAACTCATTTAGAATAAGTTGAAAATGTGTATTAAAATAACTTTATAGTAAGAAAAATATAGGCTGTTTGAGAGAGGAAAAGAATCACTTTACAGAGCACTCACTATGTAACAGCTACTATCCTAGGTACGTACATTACTCCAAAATGAAAAAAACTTAGGCTCAGTATTTGACACTCAAATTCACCAAGCAAGAGGTACACTAGTATTTAGAAAACAAATCTGTCTGATTATAAAATCTAAATTTTACCATAGTTCGTTAGTATTTTCCAATAAGATGGATTTAAAGACTGCTCATGCTTGCTCTTTTTGTAATTAGTAGTTATACCCTCAAATTAAATTCTTAATACTATCTTTTATTCACCTCTTAAATAAAGTCTATCTGATTGAGGTAGTATTCACTATTCTCTCTCACCTGTTCCTTGTCATCCATCTGTTTACCACATTATTCACATGGCTGACTTTTCCTACTAGAATAAATTAAGTTTTCTTGAGCTACACAATACTTATATGTTTTATCTCTGACAAAGACTTTCTTTTAACTAGAATTCTAGTCAAGCTTTTCTGAGCCCTGTTTTTGACTAGGCCTAGAACTTGAACTTCTCTATCTTTTCATCAGACAGTTTGGAGAAACAGCTGAGAGAAAACCCTTCATGCTCAGTATCTTATCACTTTGGACACCTGATTAAATTCTTCATCCTTCAACATCCTCTAGATGATGTTTAATCACCTTGACCCACCTTCAGAAGAAATCCTATCAGATCAGTTTATTAAGAATTCCTTGGCTGTAAATCCCCACTGTATTTTGAATGGATCCCAGTTCCATACTAACACCTCTTTCCCCTATTGCAATTGTTCCTGAATAAAATCTATTTTAACCACTTTACTATCCAACTTTGGTTTTCCTTGATATCTCCATTACAAAAAAAGTACAAAACTATCATTGTTTTCCAGTATCTTCAATTCTAAACTTTCCTGTGACTTTAACTACACATCTTTTCCTCTTTTAACACTTTCCAATGTTTGTAGTTCTTCATACTCATTTTTGACTTCTGAAGTATTCAGGGATAATACGAGTAGAGACTCCATGAAAAACACTAAAATTGTCATGTGAATTTTTTTCAATCTGTACAGCAATTCATAGTTTTAAATTATTTTACATACATAACCACAACTGCAAACTATATTTAAGCATATTCTACTTATTTTTTATTTTTTTTACTTTCCAGGTTTAGTGAGATATCACACACACACACACATACACACACAAACACACACACATTCACATGCATAGTTTCTTAACACACAGAAACTCATTATGCGAGTAAGGATATTTTAAACTAAAAGTGAAATTGAAAAAATAGCATTGCTTCAATATGGTCCATTGAATCAAGCATTTTCTCCTCTTTGTAAAGGCTTTAATAAAAAAAATGTTTTCATAAAAAATGTTTCAATAAAAAAAGGGAGGTAAACTTTTGTAATGTTCTCTCTAATTGTGGGTGTAACAATTTATTTTACTGGTTGCAATTGTTCCAGAACAGGAATATTTTTTGCCTACTTTGTCGTACTTATGCTTCCAGGGGTGTAGCTGAAAATCTGAATTGCTCTGCATTAGGTGCTTCTCATTTTCATCTTAGAATTTGCATCAGAATTAAGGATTCTATACTTCTATTTGCATCCCTGTCTACTTGTGTCTGCCAGTGATAGTAACTCAACTTGGCCCTTTCACAGCCATCAGTCAGGCTCAGAATTCCTTTACATTAGATGTTATAAAAGAAAGGTCTATGTTATTAATGGAATTCAGGACATGATACTAAAAAATATGGTACTTTGGCATATTGAATATTTCAAGTAAAAGGTAAATGGCAGATACAAGAAAACCCCTGACCATCTTCATCTCCCTTGAAGCAGGCTGTTCATAAAAACTTCATATGAGAGGTGCCCTTCCTATACCAGAAGGAAGGAACATCCTTTTTTCCAGAAGCAGAGGGAAGCTGAAAGAAATCTGAATAAACAGGTTTTGCTAAATGTCCTCCAGTTTACTACCCTTACCTTATACTTGCCACTTTTCTACAACTTGCTAACTTTCATCAAACCTAGTGTAAAAAAACGCTGTGTTTAAATATTTCTTAACATCTTTATTTCCTTATAAAAGCTAAATAAATATTTGGGGTTTTCTGTTATAAATCTGCCTTTTGTCAATCTAGTTGAAAGGTTCTCCTTTGAAAAAGTTAAGATGGGTAGAGGGAGATATTTTTTTCTCTTCTACATTAAAGTGTACTAAATAGAGTTAAGGCTGAAGCACGACAACTTTTCATTTGAGACTTGGCTCTTCAGTTTAATAGCTTTACTGATGAAGCTTCTTGATAGTTTATTTCTCCAACTGTAAAATGGGGATGAAAATCTCTACTTCTCTAAGCTGCTGCAATATTAAATGAGATTAGACTAGTTAATAACTAAAAGCACAGGAGGTGCTTTTTAACTAGCTCCTATTTTTCATATTTGTGGATTTTTTTAAATCTTCACTCTAGGACATGCTTATCGATTTTAGAGAGGAAGGAAAGGCAGAAAGGGAGATGGAGGGCAACATCAAAGCGAGAGAGAAACATCAATTGGTTGCCTTCTGGATGTGCCCCACGAGGGATCAAGCCCACAGCCTAGGTATGTGTCCTGACTGGAATGAAACCCATGGCCTTCCTGTTTATGGGATGACACTCTGACCTACTTAGTCACACTCTCCAAAGCTGTGGACCTTTCTTTAGTGATTAATTAGTATAAGATTATTCAATGCACCACGATACAATCTTATCCTTTCCTCTCTAATAAACTATGTGGTCCAGAGTTTTGGGGAGATGAGGTTAGACCCTTTGAAACCTTAAACACTATTAAAGCCAACTTGAGTAAACGTGCTTTCTAAGTAACAACTCCATGCTATGCAAACACAGCTTTCAAACCTGCCACTTGGTATGGCCCATCAACAGTAGGCCTAATTCTGTATCTGCCACTGCCTCTACCCATTATTAACTCTTTAATTCTTCTCTTACCTGCTTTTGTTTACCTGTGCTTTACTGTTTCCTATTTCTGAGTAATTTTTTTGTCTCCATTTTATCACTAATGCCTTTTCTTTCACTTGCCTGCTCTATACCCACACTCACCTATAAACACACTGGTAAGGAGATGGCCTTAGGTCTTCTTCTCTCCCAGCCTGAACTTCAGCTTATTCATCTAAATGAATATCTTAAGTTCCACAGTTACAGTGGACATTTCTTTGTTTTGCTAATTTACCATAGCTCATGGAGTAAAGTTCCAACTTTCAAGTTCTATTCCACATCCCCTATGCATCCTACTCTGCTTAAGCCTACCCCTTAGCCAAACATTTTCCACAAGTGCTTTACAGTGTCATTTTTGCCACCCTCTCTGAATAAAACATGCTTTTTCATCCATGTCCAACTATAAAGCCACCTATCCAATTGAAACGGAGTACAGAGTGAAAGATTCTGAAAACAGGCATATTCCCCCACCAGCCCATGGTTGGGGGATGGGGGAGGGGAGAGTGGAAGATACTGTGGTCCAGATACTTTGCCATATCTATGGCAAGCCAGTAGCTAGATAATAGCCGAATTACTGCCCTGGAGCAAAAACTGTGTATGTGACTTTCAGAAGTATCCTGACTTAGGACAGAGCCAAGGGAGGCAAAGACACTAAAATCACTGAGTCACTCCTGCCTTAACTAAAAATGGCGGCTGAGAGAATGTAAATGATATGGGGAAACTGGCAAATGTAGCTCATTGTGGGATGAGTCAGAGATGAGGTCACACAGAAAATTCCTGTTCAGGATTTAAAAAAGGCAGGTAGTCATGAGGATAGAAGAAGCCATGATGTAATAGCCATGTGGGAAGCAGCAAGCAGTTACGCAGTTTATAGGCAAGATTCAGCCATGTGACCTGGGCTAGTAAGAAGGCAGGCATGTTACTACTTTGATCATGCCCATCTAGCTGACTCTGAAGCCACCAAGGACTCTACCTTGAGACCTGTCTCCATCTGGACTCTTAGAATGGGGGACATTTGGAAGAATGTTAGGACTTGTACCTTTCCTGGGTTTCACCATGATCCACTGTAACATAACATGTGCTTTCCTAAACTATTATACAAAGGCTAAGGACAACATACCCCAGATCCTGAAGCAGAGAGCTGCTGTGAGACAATATGACATTGAAACCCAGGGAGTGTACCTTCCAGAGTGATTGGAAGACTGTTTGCATAGCTGACCTACAGGTAAGGAAATGGGGAACTATTGGGCCTGTTTTTGGCTTATAGCTTGGTGGGGACCAAGGGAAATGCTGGGTCTCGTGGGGGAACAGGGCCCTGAACTACAGTGCTCCCAGGTAGAACCACCCACCCTCCCCAGGTAGGAATCTCGTAAATAAAAACCTGTTTCTACGCCCTAGCTGGTAGCACAGTGGATAAGGTGCCGGCCTGTGAACCCAAAGGTTGCAGGTTCGATTCCCAGCCAGGGCAACATAACTAGGTTGCAAGCCAGGTCTCCAGTCAGGTCTGTGGCTGGAGGCAGGTGAAAAGCAACCATTCATTGATGTCTCTCTCCCTCTCTGCCTCTCTCTCTTTCCCTCTCTCTAAAAATAATAAAATAAAATCTTTAAAAAACAAAACAAAACAAAACAAAAAAAAACCTGTTTCTCTCAACACTAATTATTGGGTCATACATAAAGGAACCATGGGCATGAGCTCCTATTTGCTCAGTTACACTTTGTCTTAACTCAAATACCACAAAGTCTATTTACTTTCTTTTCAAAGCAACTTCTTAAAATTTATTACATAGAATTCATCACATTCTGCCTATTCTCTTGTTTTTATCTCTTCTATTAAATTATAAGCTCCTTAGAGATGAAGTCATCATATTTTTATAGCAACTGACATCTTTGTATTACTTACAGTCTGTGGTGTTTTTTTTTTTTTTTTTTTTTTCATGGATCAAAAACAGGAAAGTAGACTAATTTTTAGCATATAACCATGGTGTGTAAATATTATGCTGTATATTTTCAACACTAAGAATAAGATTATGATGTCCATTTTATTTATTGGGGTTACTTTTAACTAGGACAGGGTTACACACTTTGAAAGCGGAGCAGCCAATTCTGTCTGAAACCCAAACTCATTCTCTATCCTCTATTCCATGCTACCTCTTTTACTGCTTTCCCAGGTGTGCTGCAATAATTTACTTGGATGTCTGTGTTCTTCAACTAACTTTAGTTTCAGAAAATAAAGCTAATATTTAGTAGGTACACAATACAGGCTTGTGAAATGGTGTTTGATAAGTAAATGTAAATTTGTAACACGTTGAAAATGGACATTATTGCAAGACAGGGCTCTCTTAAATCGTTTTGGTTTAAAGTATTTATGAGGCACATTTGAATTTTCTGGTTAGTGAAAAGAGTGAATGATGCTCTTGCAATTTCAGAGCCTAGAACTTTGCCATGTAAAGTGTGATCCTTAACCCAACAGCATGAGCATCATGCTGGGAACTTGCTAGAAATGAAATATCCTGTTTAAGGTCTACTAAATCAGAATCTTCACTCTGCAAAAATCCCAGGCAATTCTTACACATTGTTAAACATTACCTATGATTGCAAACTTCTTAAAGGTAAAAGTCATATAAATAAAAAAAAAAAAACACAAAAACATTGTGAACTTCACTTTAATTAGTAAATTCTGGGTTGGTGGAGCATGTTTGTGAGCAAACGCTGAGGCAGCCAATCATCCCTTTTAATATAATCAGAATTAACAAGCAGCACAATCTACAATTACTGTCAAGAGACTTTATTGCTCCTCTTTTCCTTGCTCCTGCCCAGGCCATTCCATTAACTGAGCCCTGGGAAACATTTCAATGACAAGCACAGTAAGTGGCTTGATTTCCCTTTCAGTTTATATTTGCAGGCAAAAAATAAAAAGGAGGAGGGATGAAGAAAGAACATTACAAACAGCATAATGCAAATGAGGTCCCTTTAAACAGCACGCAGTCAGCAGAGGCACATGCCTTCTGCTGCAGTCCCAAATGCAATCATCAAACTGCTTTCTCACTAGGGGAAAGCGAAGACATTGAGTGCTATTGAACATTGCCAATTTTTATAGTGGATCAGCTTGAAAATATTTAGCACAGATGTTTCTGTAATTGCGACACACTGGGAAAATTCACATGTTCAATAGCCCTCTAACTCTCTCTTCCATCTGTGCCCTGTGATGGTCCGCAGTTACTGCACAGAGCCATTATATGAAACAGAAAGTAATGGGGTCTGGCTCAAGACCTAGAGAAAGGTTCCCTTGTACCATCTGTGCAACTCAATTTACTTGCAGGTATAAGTGTACTTGCTCTTATTTACAGCTGTTGCTACCAAATACCTAAAAGGTTGCATTTATTTCCTGTACTTAGTGGTTAAGCAGAACTTTTCCCACAACCAGGAGCTAGAGAGAAGGAGTGGTATAGGGAATTGGAAAGCCGGTACCCTACTTTTCATTCCTTGGCTCCAGCCTTACATCTAATCAAGATCAGTAATGGCTGAAAGTTTTTACAAGCTGCTGATTGTTTGCTGTATGCAAAGGAAGTTAACTAACTCATTTGGGTTCTCAGTGAACAGTTGCCCAAGTCACAATCCATTGGCTCCCTGTTTTTTATCTGAGCAAAGGGATCTCCTAGCTGAGTGTTCTGAGTATTCCATTCCTCAGTGCTCTTGTTCTCTCCTCTCCAATACAGTATCACTGTTGAATATGCCACATGGCTTAGCTTTCAGTCATGCCCAGCTTTTTTCTTGGCTGCTATCCTTTCCAGACTCTTCAGTCCCCTAAAGATTACATATAAATGCTCTAAGAAAAAGGAACCTTATTATTGTAGTTGCTCCAGTTATTCTCACTTTCAACTACTAAGAGTTCTCAATTTGTGTTTTACTGGTGATAAAATTAATACAAATATTAACTCTCATACAGATTGCATGAGAATATAGTTGGAATATACTATTATGGGATAAAGATATGACTTAGTCTGTCTTTCATGATTTGCTACCTCTCTTCTAGCCTCTAGTCACATTGAAACTAAAAACTATTTGCAAAATGCCAAATATTTGAACTGACTTTTCTCTTCTGCAATAAACTGCAAGGCCAATAGAGTTTTAAAACCACTCAATCATTTTTAATGTGACTCCAGAACATTTTTAATACAGCATTTTCAATGTGAGCTGTAAACATTTCATATATTTTGTAAGCAATTTGCAGGTTGAGTAAGCTATCCTGCCTAGATTGCTCATAAATTGAGGAATGCCTCATTATCATCACAGCCAACTTAGAAGAGCTACTACACCAAATTAAAGGGCTAATTTTATCTTTAACAATATTTAGCAATTATAGAGCTTCAGAAAATATTATACTTGAATTCTGACCTAAAGAAATAAGGAATATTTCTAACTCTAGGTTGTAACTCTCCATGATTATTTTGCTCCACACCACAGACTTAAGTTACACATCTATATTATAGGTCATATGTACATTTTTTAATTAAAATATTTTAAACTCCACATAAAAGGGAATTTAATAAAAATATTACTACTCTGCTTGTTATATATACTGTGAGAATATATAAGAATGAACATAGGCTTGACATTTGTGTTTTCAACCATGTATTCTAATTCATTCAAAACATATCAATTACATAACTGTTATGTGTTAGGCACTAAGCCAGAGTGTTGATCAGCAATATGAAAAATAGAACTGATGAGTAATCTTTCTTTTTAAAGCCAATAATCCACTAGGGATATAAGAAAATATATGGACAATTTAAATATGAGTTGACTCATTACCCAGATAGTATAGGATATCATGAAAGCCCATAGAAGTCACCTAACTCTCACTTAGAAGTTGAAAGATAATTTGTCCTAAGATATAAAATATTACAGATATCAGAAGGATAAGTAGGTATTTTCCAAAAGAAGTGGAGAGCAAAACTATATCATTTCAAAGCATATGTATCCACAAAGCTCTAGAGGCAAGAGGCTTTACATAGAATAATTATGTCCTGAAATTAGTATTGTACAAATTCAGATTAGGGCTCATAGGTCCATATTCCAGAGGTAATATATAGAAACTGGAAGAATCTGAAGGGCAACAAACTAAAATCAGCCATAAGGTGTATTAGTTTTTTCCTTGCTACCATGAAAATTATCACAGATCTAGCAGTTTCTGTGAACCATAAATTGGAACACAGGCTTTGGTGGGTTCCCTTACTCCTAGTTCCCAATGGATGGTATTAGTGTGGCCACATTGCTTTATGAAAGTTCTGGGAAAGAATCTACTTCCAAGATCAGCCAGTTATTATTGAATTCAGTTACTGAGGAATTTAGCTTGAGGCTCCCGTTTCCTTGCTGGCTATTAGGTGAGGGCTGACTTCAGCTTCTAGAAGCTGCTCTTGAGTCCTTGAGTGTGGCCCCCTATACCTCAGAACCAGTAACCATGTGTCAGACCCTCCCAATGTTTGGGATCTCTCTGATATTTCTATTTTGTATCTCTCACTCCAGCCTAAGAAAGTTAATTTGCTTTTAAAGTCTCATGTGATTAGCCTGAACCCACCTGGAGAATACAGGCTACTCTTCTTAAGGTCAGTAATTAGTAACCTCAATTACGTTGACAAAGTCCTTGCTATCATGGAAAAATATATTCACATTTTCCAGGGATTAGAGCATGACACCTTTAGGAATCTATTCTGTCTAACATAGTAGATTTAGTTCACAAGATACATGGTGGAGCGAGGTACCTGGTAGATGTTGAAGTCTGTCCACTTTCTATATTACTATGTCAGTGAGTTCAGTTGGATGTCAATTTCTGGGGTTAACTAGTACACCTTGTGGATGAAACCGTGCATAAACCAGCATGAAATTTGTATTGTGCCATATCCTTAATACATCAATTACATTGGAACAAATCTGTGTGTTCAGAACGATCACTATAAAAGAGCTGATAATATATATTTTAAGAAAAAGAAAATTAAAAGTGGCTTATACACACGTGGGTATGTGAAACATTCATGGGCACAGGGGACTCAAAACTATGTCTGATCTCAAATATATTCTAACCTTAGAAATCTGAGCTAATATCACTTTTACTTAGCCTTCAATTTCCTCAGAGGCAAAAATAAGAGGTTTGGTAAAATAGTCTCATAAGTCTCTTCCAAATAATAAATTAATTTCCATAATAAATTTAAATTCTTGGTAAGTATATAACTTATAAACAAGATTTGAAATAATGACAATTTTTATATTTATGGGTGAGTACACCTGGTCAAAGGCTCTAAGTCCATTACTCAATAAAATGTCATTTTTATACCCTTTAAAATCACTTGAGAACATATTTTTTAATATATTTTAAATGAATACAATTTTGGCCCTGTAAGTGAGAATGCAAAAAATAACTTAAGTGCAAAAAAAAAAAAAAAAAATGCAAAAAGTATGACAGGATTTAAATACTAGCTGGTGATAAAATATATGTATTTTTTTCAGTAGGAAAAAAATGGTCTATAGAATATATTACTCTCTCGAGCTAATGCCATGGATGCTTGAATACAGATATTTTGAATCAGATATAATTTTAGGCAGGCATTGTCAAATATTGTATCAGGAAGCAGAGTGGAGAGTCAGTCACCCCACTGACAATATTTCACCTTTCTCTGAGTTAATCTGATTGGCCCAAAACTGTCAGTTAGGATCGAGAAGATTTTTGTGCCCAAGTGTTCAGATAAGGTTGTTTGGTCAAAGCTATAAAAATCTTCTTGCTGGCAATGATATTTTAATTTACTCAAATTCATTGAACAACTTCAATGAATTGCTTCCTAGGTGTCTTGCTAGGTTGTATAGGGTTTTTAAAATACGCGATCTCAGGTTCTGAATCAAGAAACAGCCACAATAGGAAAGCTGTTCCTCAATATGCTATCTTCTATGTATTTCATCCCACAGATAAAAGGAATGAGTCAAAGGAAGCACCATTATATCTAACTAAATTGCAATTCCCAAAAGACCCCTTTCTTTATCAGCTATCAGTTCTGATGTGCCGCCCATTACCACAGACCTTGGAATTAGCTAGCAGATTACATCATACAACAGCCTGAGTCATTTAGTCCCACTTTTTCCTTCTCATGGCCTTGTGCCTTCCCCTCACTTCCTCCTCCCTAAATGCCAAGCTGCATTTGTTTTCTCTGGGTTTATTGTCAGAGCTGGTGTTACACTGTATTGTCCTTATTGGTTTGCTTTTATAGCTTGGAGAGTAGACTATGAGCTGTAGGAGGGCAGGGACTGTCTCTTGTGTCTCTGTTTGGCATTTGAAACTGACTAAATTAGAGAAAGTGCTTAATTAATGTGTGTTGACTAGATGATATCAATGGTGGTAGTCATGTCAATTGAGTGATATTGAACCCTCTTAGTGGACAAGGCTTAAAGAATTCAATATTCTTTTTGTAAAATTTTATTTATATTTGTTTTTAGAGAGAGGGGAGGGGAGAGAGGGAAAAACATTAATCAGTTGCCTCTTTTACACACCATGACTGGGGACTGGCTTTGTAACCCAGGCATGTGCCCTGACCAGGAATTAAAGCTGCAACCTTTCACTTTGCCTAACTGGGCCACTACAGTTAGGGCAGAATTCAGGATTCTTAACTGACCATCATTCTTCACAACTTAATCCCTGTAGTTTAAAACTCTTCCAGGCCATGGGCAAATAATTTCATTAGAGTTGATACATAATGGAAACAAGTTTATGTATTCTGAACCAGTGTGGCAAAATGACTCACTGGAATTTCATTCAAATATCAGAGTATTTATGTCAAAATTAGTTACAGGAGAATGGACACAATTTATGAATATTTTGTGCAACCAATAACCACCCAAGCAAAGCAATGTAACAATCATACATTAATGCTAATTGTATGTCAGTAGTGTTATCATGAAATTTGAAGTCCTGATTTTTGAAATGAAGAAATACGAGGCGATATAGCAATCTTGAAATATTTTGTTCTTTTTTGTGTGTAGTATTGAAATAAGCACACAGTCATGTTTCAATACATAATAAAATATCTTGTTTATGGGTTAAGAAACATTTTAAAAATAAAATCTACTCCATTATTCTGTGCCTCCAATTAAAAGCTAAGACAATTCAGAATAAAAACAACAACAACAACAAAATCAGCCTGTGTCTCTGAGCAAATAGAAATTTATATAATGATAGGCCTTTGATCTCAAAAGCGATGGTGTCACTAACCTTGACTAAATGGATCTATTTATTTTCAAAATCAGTACCTGTGGAAGGCATTTTGGGTAAAATAGAGAAAACAGTCAAGTTAGAAGTCATTAAATCTTTAATATAGCTTATTTTTTTTAATTTCAAGATTAATTTGAACTCTTTATTAGTTGTCAGACTTCACTCAATTTTAGTCCCAGCTTTGCTACTGTGCCATCAATTACTTACTTAACTTGTCAAATGATAGTTGATTTTTTTTCTTTTTTTGACTTCAATCTCCTAATGCGGAAAATTACTAAAGGTTTGACAAAATGAATCCAAAGATCCCTTTCACCTATAACATTCTATCATCTTCTTTGATTTTCAGTAACACTTTAAAGCTCAACCAAATATTGCCCGTCTTCCAGTTTTACTTCTCCCTCCCTTTCTGAATAGCAAAAATAGCTTGATTGCTCTTTTTTCCAGCACCCAAGTCAAGTCCCTTCCTTTCCTTTTCCCTTTTGCTCAGCACCCCTCCCCGAGACTTGCTTTTGTCTGGAGTGGTGAGGGGAGCAGAATACATGACCCCGACATATGCCACTTGGGCATATGAATCATTTTGAGCTGAAGGTAATCGAGACACAGAAGATTTAAATTTTTTAACCTCTCCTTTAAATATCTAAAAGAATTTAGACAGTGGGACTGGACCAGAAAGAGAGTGAATACCACATGGATTTTTTATTTTATTGACCCTCCCCTGTCTTAGGATAAATGTCAAATTAACAAGTATCTGGCATATTTTTTGTCTTCTGAATTGCTTTCCTCCACTTTGAACATCTAGGCCCTATCCCATTCCTTAGCTCAAGATGGCATATAAGCCTCAACTGCCCTACCTATATCTATGGGGCCCCCTATATACATAATTTAATTTGTTTTTCTCCTGTTAACCTGTCTTACATCAATTTAATCATTAGAATCACTAGAAGAACTATAGGGGTAAAGAAAAAATTGTTGCCTCCCCATGGGGAAAAGAAACCTCCACTCCACAGACTGCAGATGGTAAGAATATCCACGGAGGCTCAGTTTCAGTTAATCAGGCCACCCCAACAAGGTAAATGTTGTTGGGGTGTCTTGTAATAGAATTGGGTTCTTGAGGGCACAACTTAAAGAGCTGAGAGTAAAAATAAAAGTGGATCTAGGTGTGGATTTAGTAAGAAATATAATGTCTAGATGCGACAATACATGATTCAATGTTTACATTTTAGGAGACTCCTGAAGAGAGCAGAACTGAATGACACAAATATAAATACTATTTTGGTATAACTGAAAGAACAGAGTTTAGAAACTAGGCAAACCTGAGCTAGATACTGCTTTATAACTCGAAAACACAGGCTAGTTGTTCAACCTTATGAGCCACAGTTTTCTCCTCTGTGAAATTTGATGAATTTTAATTGGTTAGGGGAACTCAATCATATTATACACATAAACACTTAACACAGTACCTATCATATTTTAAATTATTACAGATTTTCCGAAAGCAAATTGTATTACAATTGTCATAATAGGCCAGTGCCTTGCTTTTTTTTTTTTCTCATGTGAAAAGAGAATCTTAGGGAACATTACTATTTTTAGAAATAAAATTTGATTGATTTTCAATTCAGTGTGGCTCAGTGCCCCTAGTACTAGTCTTTCTGCCAGATATCCCACCTGTTTTAATATTATGTCTCAGTTTGTCTTTCATTGTAATACATATAGAGGAGGTTGACTGCTCTGGAAGGGAAGGTGGATCATTCAGTGATTCATTTACTCAGTAGATGTGGGAAGACACATATATTGGGGTTGCGTATTCTGCTCCCCTCACCACCTAGGGAAGGAGCATGGAATTACACTGAATTGATTGACAAGAAAGTATCTGAAATTCAGAGGGTAATGGGTTAAAAGAAAAGATGGGGCAAGGAGTGGTATTGGAATAAGATCCACTTTATCCTGCTAGCACTGAAAAACATTTCAATCAGGAGTGGAGGATTATATTTTCTGGCATCATTGTGCAGAATTGAATGAAATGGGGCCCAGGTGGGTAAAAAGCAAGCCACTCTGAAAGCTGTTTAATCATTGAGATAACAACTGATAGATGATAAGTGGCTAAAATGGAGATGGATATGGAATTAGAGATCGAGATTCCTGCGGAAGATCCAGGAAGAGTTATTAAAGAAGCAACTGCACCCACTAATTTGCTCCTCAAAAAGTAGGACTGGGATGATGACAAAAATGTATGAGGCAATCCTATGTAAGTAGTAATGTTACAGGACAGGCACCTGCCTGGAGCTGGTCTGCCTCAGACCAACCTGTAGTGTGTGGGTTCTTGACTTTGTGTAGGAAAGATTTCACACTATGAGCCTAGGTGATTTTGAAAATACACTTATTAAAGCTGGGGAAAGTGACACAAAGGAAGAAGATGTAACTGAGAGTAAAATAAGACAGCCTAGACAGTACTCCACTTTGGCTCCTTAGAAATGCTATAGGAAAGGAGGGAGGCAAGGCAGGGCTGCTATTAGCTCACTGGGAGGTGAAGGTTACAGAGACAGAATTGAGCCAAGGCAGAGTTGCTTTTAGCTCGCTGGGAAGTCAGAGCAAAAGGGGGCCTTGGAGACAGAATCAGGGGGTACGCCCGGGTTAAGCTGCCCACTGCTCCTCTAGCGGCAAGTCTCCTGGGAACTTTAGAGTTTAAGTGGAAATAAAATGTTTATGCCTGGGGAGGGGCAGGGGCGTGCTCTAGAGCAAGCAAGTCACCCTGAATCTTTGTCCTGAGGACTTTTTATCTTATGCAGGTGCCAATCTTAGGGGAGGGTTTCAGCATAATATTCATTAGGTTGCCAGATACATTTTAAATATGCTGCTGCATCAAAACGAGCATACATGGGAATCTGAGATTGTTCTTTGTCTGTTAATATTGTTTTACTTTTGTCTTGGGTCTTTCTGGCTTTTAATGAGGTTTTAGTTATTTGTTCCCCTGACATCATCTCTCCCTGGGTTTATGGACACAAATAGCATTAATTGGGCCTCTGTTTTCTATTTCCTAGACCAGGGAGAATTAAGGACTGTATTCTTTGGTTAAGGAAGAAAGGTAGAAACCATTTGCTCTCAAATATCCTTGATTAGGGGAGATAAGGTCTTGGGATTGACCAGCTGACTGTAAATTGCTCAAATTATTTGGCCTTGTGTCATTTTCTTGCATTGGTTTCCCTACTCCACTTGCCCAGGAATTTTCCTACCTTCTTACTATTTTGTCACATTCACTGAATTTATATATATGCGTAAAAATTATCAGTAAGGAGTCTAGAGTAACAAAAGGTGACATTGACTAAGAAACAAAGAATGAACAAAGAGGTAGAAGCAAAACCAAAGGAGTATTTATGAACTTGCCTATCTATGTCAAATAGCCATTTGAATACCTTCCCTGATTAAATTTGACCTAATTACTACGAAACCAGGTAAGACAGAAATAGCAAGTTCACTACTATAGAAAGTTTCCGTACAAAGAAACAAGTTATTGGCTGCATCAGCCTTGTACTCACACTATTTAGAAAACCTGGATAAGGTAATGAGTTGCCTGTAATTCTTTTTACATAACTAAAAACTTTGAAATTCAAAGCAATAGTTTGCTAGCGAAATTGTATTTAATGTAACTCTTTCTTTATTGTTATCTACATATTTCCCTGCTTTATTGTAAATGAGTTTTTTTGTGCATTTATTATTTATTGACTCTTTAGCATATTAAGAATAATAATAAATATATGCAAAATATTTTTGGCTTATACTTCATGACTAATTGAACTCTTGTATTCTTAGGAGAATTTGACTAAGAACTATATTTTCTACCAATGAGTGGGAGAGCCTTGGTAGATGAAAATTTTAAAGGACGTACTTTGAGACTAGTAGATATGAGGTTCATTTTCAACTTCATCCTCCCCAAATTTGGCAGCAATTAATAATATTTGAATTTATTTTTAGTAAATGGGTCCTAACTGATGATTTTTCAGTTAGAAATAACTTCATTATTTCTTTTATATTTATACTTGGCATTCTATTCTTAGGAATTCAATTGTAAACCATTGCTACCTTTATTTATTTTAGTGTGTGTTCACCTATTTCTCAAATTTACTCAGTGAGAACCTCTTCAAGATGGTTTCTATGTCCTTTTACCTCACCTTCTCATATATGGTTTAGTATATTTTATTACTTTCTAGTTCATGTATTATCTCTAATTTGGTCCTATAATTAGCCTTTTCTTTAAAGAGCTCTGATTCCTCTAGGTGGGAAATGGAATTTAGAAATCAAAATATAGACAGTACATATGTTTACAAGGCAAACATTTAAAAATGTACTTTGTTTATTTCTAAAGGGAGGCAAAAGGAAGAGAGAAAGAAAGGAAGAGAAACATCAAGCAGTTGCTTCTCCTATGCACCTCAACCAGGATCAACCCACAGCCCAGGCATGTGTCCTGATCTGGAATTGAACCAGCAACCTTTTGCTTTGTGGAACAGCATCCAAAGAACTGAGCCATACTAGTAGGGATGGCAAACATCTTTTAAATAAAAATCTAATGCTAATCTCTGTTTTAGTATTTGGCCAAGAAAATCAACCAGCCAAAAACCAGACAAACAGAAATGCTAAATCTTACATCGAGATGAAAACAAACGGTAAAATTTAGGTAAAAATTCAACAGCACTGCCTGCAAATTATTATAGGACATTTATTATTATAATGAAGTACATCAAAAAGTTTATCAGGATTGAACTAATTTTTACAAAGATTAAACTCATTTTCAACTTATATTTGGTTAGTTAGACTTTGAAATACTTAATTAGGATGTTAAGACTTTGAAAATTGAGTTTCTTCTCATCTTAAAAGAATTAAAACAATGTTAGATAAATTTAAATTTTTATTAAACATTAGAAATCATTTTTTTCCAAGAATCTAAGTTTCTTTCCAAGGCATGAACTAATTATACCATTTAAAATTAATAGCTTGGTTATACACATCCTTTGTTAATAATTAGATGTTTAAGTGGGTGTAAAATGTGAACATGTTTTTACTAAGAACTACATTGTCTAAGATTCAAGTTAACCTTTGTACTAAGATGAAAACATTGCTTAGTTCATGAGTTAACTAGATCCCAAATCCAGTTCTGATTACATTCATGTGAAATTAAAAACGCCTATGTTATAAGAGAAATATTTCGTGACAAACTCACTTTCTATCTCTTAATATACTCTGTTTACCAAATATTTGTTGTTGCTTATCTCACTTAGCAGTACCTGATATTATGCAATGATTTTTAACATTTATTTATTGCCTTTATCCTCCATTAAAATATGTGTTTCAGTAGGATAAGACTTTTGTCTCCAGCATCTAAATAGTGCCCAACCTACAGTAGCTTAGAGGATCAAATGTACACAGTAGAAAAAATGTAAGTACAAAGTGGATTGCCATTTTCTGCTAGAAAGAATGATATTGGAAACTGTATAATGGGACATCTGGAAAACCAAAAGGAAATTAAGGGAGTAGGATGGGTGTGTGGGGAGAAATAGGTCAGGTTATAAAGTTTGGGACAAATAGGTCAGGATATATATCAAGATAAAGTAATACCCAAGTTCCTATTTTTATCATATTCTCAAGTGAAATGTTTATATAGCTAAAAGAATAAAAGTTTCCACTTTTGTGTTAGATTGCTTTTTATCTTAGATAAGTAAAGATTTAAACTATAATTAGAAATGGAGTGAAATTAATGTGTGAGCATGAAACCACTAAGTAGTTAAGGGAATTCTGAACCACAAGTGGAGATCAAATTAAAAAAATAAGAAGAGTAACAGGTTACAACATTATAGCATTGCACATGCTACTATAGTAGTATGTGGTCATTTATATACAAAAGAAATAAATAACAGCATTTATATAGGTAGCACTGTATATATATTCTCATTTAATCTTCACAATGACCCTCATGATGTTGGTTTTATTATATCTTTTTATAAAGCTTAAACTATTTGTTTATAAGCACATCTAGTCACCATGTCCAATTTTAAGGCAGCCATAATTACAGTATTTCATTCTTACTGTTTCTGAAGTAAAGAGATTTGTTTGCCTGACTGCATCAAAGCCCAATAAAATGCAAACATGAGTTTGCAGCAAAGAAAGTAGAGGCTTATTTAAGGAAATGGCACCAAGCCCAGAGACACAGATGTTACCTAGTTCCTAGGTGGCTTGCAGGGGATAGATTATATAGGGGAAAGTTTTAAGCCATGGTGACTATGGTAGGGTCCTGGGCTCTACTGATTGGTTGAGGCCAGAGTAGGCTGTAGATGATCATCATATCAGGTCCTGAGGCCAGCCATGACATCTATCACTTTGGTTTCTTGAGGGTGTGGTCAGTGGGGTCATTCTTCTTTTAAGGGGATAGAGGCTGAAACATAACTGAAGTCAAGATATTACCTTTAGTTGGAAGGAAACTTTGTTCCCTCAGTCAACAGACCTGTTCAAAACATTTTGAAACTGACCAGAACCTGACATCCTAGGGCTTAATAATGAAGGGAGTGGACATGCAGTATGTGCAAAGGTGGAAGGGTCTGGTTGAACTTTGCAGGCTAGAAGGGGATGTCAAGAAATATTCAGTCATGAAAAGCAGAGACCTATAGCCAAGACTGTTCTACCTAGCAAACCTATCACTTAGTAAAACAATCGAAGGGCAGATAAAGAGCTCAACAAGAAAAAACTAAAGGAGTTCACCATCATTATCATATGAAATGTTAAAGGGATTTATTTAAGAAAAATAATATCAAAACTATGAATAATAAACTGCAATAAATGCATATGCATCAACAATTGAATCTAAAAAACAAATTATGCAAACAAGAACAAAGACAGAATAAAAAAAAATGTAGAGCATTTTGATGATTGCCAGATGGGAGAGGGGGTGTGGGGAAATGGGTGAAGAGGGGAGGGGATTAAGAAGTACAAATAGGTGTCACAGAATAGCCATGGGGATGTAAATACAGTATAGGAAATGGTGTAGCCAAAGAACCTACCATGAACCATGGACCTGAACAACTGGGAGACAGTCATGGTGGGTGGAAGATGAAAAAGGGGGAAAATTGGGACATAATCAATAAAATATAATTAAAAAATGACTACATTCCTTCAGAAGTACCTACGTAGGTGGAAAACTATAAACCCTCTTTGTAAAGTCATCTCTCATACCATTGCTGTCCTTGAACTACTACAAGTGCTTCAATCATGGACTTTATTAAATTGCACTGCAATATGTATTTATATTCATATGTCTTTCTCTTGAGATTATAAGACATCACTTTATTTCTTTTTTTTTTTAACTCTAAGTCTTAGCAGAGTGTGTGGTACAGACTTTCGCTGAATCAATGGATTCTATTTACAAATTAAAAGACATGACAATTATGCCAGATGAAATGTCACTTTTAGAGAAGATGTTGTTCAAATGCTATGAGAACAAAGCTCAGAAACTGCCATTGTCATTTAGAATATTTGGAATCAAGAAATCCTGATTATTTGTTAGAGTATCACAAATGGCTTTATATGAACATGATTGAGGTGATGATATGTACAAATATTTTTTGTGTTTGTGACCTAGTTCATTCATTAATAGTTGTGAGTATAAGAGGATAGCTCACTAAGTACTTGGTTGTTAGAAGAGAAAGCATGCACACAGTTTATTTTCCTAAAGTGCTATACAAAGATTATTGAGGTTTTTGCCAAAATTAGAGAACATGCTTCTTCTGGATATATGCAAACACTGGATTGATACTGCTGGAAGCTTTTCTGTGAACCTAGAGAAATTTCATTGTCACTGCAAAGCATAAAGCTTTTGAGTGAAAATGAAAATTAATGTAAATAGCAAGAAGTATTTCTTGAGATTTGATGCCCTGAGACATTCTCATAGCATAAAGTTTCATCAACATATTCTTGAAATAATGGGATAGTAGATATGTCCCTGGGCACTTATTCTTTTCCCCTGACATTTTGGAGGGTTTTTTTTTTTTTTCTTCGTGTATACGGAATAGTGTATGTTGTGAACTATAATTAGACACATAACTTGTAGCTTACTTTCATGGGAACAAAATTCCTTTTCACAAAATTGCAAGCTCCTCTCCTACAGAATGCCCTTTCTCAACTTCTCCATGGTGTCCAAGAAAGGTCTTCATCAGACATTGATCCACCAGATCTTTACAGATTGTGCGTTCTGATTCATGCACTGTGGGAAGGTATTGGGGGAGAGTGAAGAACAGGCAGGCAAGGTCTCTGCAGAGGGCAGCAGTCAGCAATCATGGTGCTTCATGCCTCTTAGGCAAGAAAGAATTTGAAACTAACTGCCTTTTATGATGGAAGATAGGAAGAGAGGGTGCTACGGAAGTGTAATTCCGGGCCATAACTTCATTTGTGAGTTCTGGAAGGTCTGAGAAGCCTTCTTTGCAGAAATATGTTAAGGGTGATGCTTCCAGCAGCATTGGCATGTACCCTTTTCCCCCGACAATCTGGAAAGCAACTTTAAACTTTTAAATTGACAATGTATTTCTGAACAGTCACTGCTATTTCTACAATATTATCTATCTTTAATATCTACACACACACACATATATACATATACATATAACATGCAACATAGTATATATCATATATTACAAGAGATTAATTATACATTACATTATATACTCTATATTATGGTTCATTTATTTTTAGTAAGTTTCTTTAAATAATTTGTGTGGTTATTAGGAGAAAAAAATCAGATCATAGTTTTCAAAAAATTTAAGCAAAATTTATCTTATGTAACCATTCCCTAATTAGATAGCACTTCTTGAAATGTAAAATGCCTAGAAAAATTATTTAATTTTTTTCTAATTTGGCAATATAATTCTAATTAGTACTATCTTAGAGGAAATAAATGCTAATAGATTTTGTAAATGATTTAAATGATTCTCAAAAGCTATGTAAAAGGCACTTTATTCATTTAAATACTTCAACATATTTTCCAGATATATAATCCAAACAAAAACAAGTTAACTAGCCTTGGCTGGGTAAGATCAGTTGGTTAGAGCATCATCCTCATACAGCAAGGGTGTGGGTTTGATACCCTGTCAGGGCATATACAAGAATTGACTAAAGAATGCACAAATAAGTGAAACAACAAATTAATGTCTCTCTTACTCTCTCCAGCCCACCTTTCCTTCCTTCTCCCTCTCTTTCTAAAATTAATTTAAAAAACCAATGAATTCGCATAACAATTATTGGCAAAAGTTTGGATATATTAGGTTTCAATGCTCATACTCCTTTGATATTTGAGATTAGGTATTGTTTAAAAAATCTTAGAACAAAATAATAGTAACAATGGATATATTTATTTCTCTCTCCCTTTCCCAGTTTCTCTCCGTCTGCATAATAGGCTATGTTTTGAACAAACATTTGTTGTGTTGGGACCAAGCTACCATGCCCTATTTTTAACATGTCACACAGGTAACAAAGATATGATCACATTTTTATGTAAAAATCTAGTACACTGCTATAGTAGTATTTAAAACAGCAAAGTTTCAGTGGCTACCCTAATAATTTTATACTTGTGTCAGGCCATCAATAATCAACATATATGGATCTCTGAACAGCTCCTAGCCTACTGTTCCCACCTTGGGCCTTGTGAATTACAAAGATCTGGTCCATTTTTCTTGCTAGACTTTTTAAAATTTTTTCTGCCAACTTTGAAAACTCACATCTCCTGTGTTTTTTGTAGATACCAGTTGTAAGCGACAATTTCCATAACAGGAAAAAACAAAATCATTCAGCTACATAGTAGAGGCATTCAAGTCTGGAAGGGGCCTCAAAGGTCATTTAATGTAAATGCATTAAAATTTTTTTTTCTTTATCGTATCTTTTATTACTATTTAGTCCCCTTCCACCCCCACCCATGCAATTACCACACTGTTGCCTATGTCCATGAATCCTTTTAAGCTTTTGCTCAATTCCTCCTAA
Source organism: Noctilio leporinus (assembly GCA_004026585.1). Taxonomy (NCBI): domain Eukaryota; kingdom Metazoa; phylum Chordata; class Mammalia; order Chiroptera; family Noctilionidae; genus Noctilio; species Noctilio leporinus. The sequence continues at coordinate 33,636 of PVIW01002016.1, read as the reverse complement.
ATGCACTTGAAATGCTTGAGATCTTTCTACAATATTCCTGCCAAGTGATAGCCAGTCAAGCTGCTATTTACATCCTTCAGTGACAGGGGACTTCATTGCCTCAGAGGCAGTGTGTTCCCCTGTCTTTTGAACCCAAATATATTTTTTGGTAATTTTTTCCCATGACATGTAAAGCCATTCCTTAACTTAGGGCCATATTGAGTGTGTCTAACCCTCTGACTCTTGCTCCATGAGTCAGCCTCTGAGATACTTGGATATGGATCTTGTCTGCTTGGGAAGGGAGCAGTCCTGAGAGTGATGACGAGTCAGGAGGCCAAGGCTCCTGTATAGCTCTTGACAGCAAGGGTTTCAGGGTGGAGACTGTAGAACATTACCTCGGAGAAGTAGGAGGGAAGCAGGAGGGCCTGAGTCACTTTGGAAAAGTACTCTGAACATGATGAATGAAAGGGGTCAGCCTGCTAGTGGAGAAGTTCAAATGCTTATTTAGCTGACTCCGTAGTTTGTCTGACTGTATGTAAAATTATCATGTTAAAGTGATATTTTATTAAATGAGACCATGAATTATTATGTTTCTTCTTTCAATAAGAAAACTCTAAACAGCTGTTAGAACTCAAGGTAAAATCAATATATTTCTAGAGTAGCTACAAGGCCAATATACCATCAAGAAAAAATAGTGGTTAAGGAAGCAGACTCTGTGGTCAGACTACCTCGGTTCAAATCTAACTTTTATTATATAGGTTGTTTGACCTGTGGTCTCAAGCTCCTCATTTATAGAAGGGGGGATATAATGAGCTCTCATTGGTGCAGCTCAGTTGTCTGGGCATTGTCCTGCCAAGTGGAAGGTCATCAGTTCAGTTCCTGGCCATGGCAAATTCCTTGGTTGTGGGTTCAGCTACCAATCAGGTGCCTACAAGAGACAACTGATCCATGTTTCTCTTTGACATTGATGTTTTCTTCCTCTCTTTCTCCCTCCCTTGCCCTCTTTTCTAAAAATAAATAAATGAAATCTTTAAAACAATTAAAACTACTAATATAAAGGGGATACATGATAGAAATTACTACATTATTTAATTGTGACAGAGGGTTAAGTGAGCTAATATAGACACTGTTTATTCGTTACATTATTTTACACCTTCTATAAGCCAGGTGTCCTAAATCATCTTAAATGACTTGAAGGAAGCATAAATTTAAATTTGCTTTTTAGTATTAGAACAAATGGTATTGCATTGTACTTCTATATGATATTCTGCTTGATTAATATTTTTAGTAATTTTAATTAAGCCACAGTTTTGGAGAGTAAAGTTTACTGGCTCCAATTCATCACTGATTAATTTAGTCAACAGATCATTCATTCATTGTTCCACCATAGCTGTGACACATTTTAGTTAGGGAGAGAACATGAAGTTTTTTGTTAACTGAATTTTGTGATTGTCATATTTTTTGTTTTTGTTTACTATGCTGTCTTTGCCTTAAAAAATATATCCCTTCAAAATCTGGCTTTTAATAGTCCATTTTTTATGAGAGGAATGTCAACTATTTTTCAAGTAAAAAATCTAGAGCTGAACTTAAATTGATTGAAATACATAAAATAAATGAACAATTTTTACCTTGAGTTACCAAGATCAGTTTTTTCAATTGCAGTAAGGTTCTCCCTTGTAAATAATCTTTCTGGATTTAAATGACCTCTATGAAGAAGAAAACAAATTTATAAACTCAGTGTATATCCTTAGCTTCTCTAGTACACACCATGTTACATGAATAGATCAGCATTATGCCTGTTGGTTTTGTTTTTTTAGCAAAGAATTCAAGGACAAAATATCCATTTATTGGCATTTCTGTTGTGTTAGACTTAGTAACAATATTGTTTGTAGTTTGGAATTTACAAAATATTTTACATTTTCAATGGCAACAAACTTCTCTGATTCCTATTTTTTTAATTAAATTTTTTTAGGCTTTTCTCTAAGCATGCGTTCTCAAGTATTAAGAATAATTGGTAATTGCTAAGACTTGCAAAGATATGTTAAAAAGCAGAAAAGGTGATCAAATGAAACACTATAACATTCTTACCTTTATGAATGACTTTAGACTGAGAAGGTAGCTTCTTGTCGACTTAGCTTGCAAGTGGCTTACAAGTAGCTCCTGTATGCTGGTGAATGACAGTGACTCTTTGATTGATGCTCAGGTCTCTCAGTCATATGTTTTTCCTCTTTCCCATTTCTTACCCCATGAGATTCTTTATTTAGTTTAAGAGCACACACACACATACATATACATGCACACACACACATAGCTTATGGGGACACACAATATTTTTCTTTCTCATAATTTGACTTTGGGTGATAAAATTCAAGTATCTTATTGTCTTTATTTTTATGTTTCCCAATGTAGCAGATACTATTAATTGCTTGCACTGTACCTCTTCTCTATTTATTTCCTATATTGGAACTCCAGTGAAATTCAGGGTTACAGTTTTCCCAGTTAGAAAGCTTATCTCACCTATTAGGAGTCCCTTGTAACTAGAATTGGCTTTATGTCTAAAATATGGCAAACAAGATATAAGTAAAAATTGACTTAGTGGAACTTCCAAATAAGTTATTGTTTTCTTGATTAAAAGAACACTACACCAACTTGGTGTGTTTCTTGGGTATCATTCTGTCCTTCTTCCTAACTTGGTTCCTGAAATAATGCCTGCATATAGGGTGTCCATTGCCTTACTATGAGGATGAACTAATAGTAGGATGACATTATAAAAAGCTAGAATGCATCTTGGTATTGGACAACATTTTTTTCACCAATGATGATATCTTGGGATTGTATATTTTGAGACTTATTGTAACCTGATAAAAGAGAAACACTAGGTATCATTAACTTGAACCAATGTCCAAAGCAATCTCCTTTTATATAATACAGGGAGACCCATGTTTAGGCATCTGGGTTGAGCCAGTGTGGGAGGAAATAGGGATATTCCCAAAGTATAAGAGATACTTCAATAACAGGAGCAGCAGTCTTACAAATTGTGCTTTAACATATTCCCCTGCCATGCATACATATTTCCTAGAATGGTGTCTATCACACAATTATGATTTTACAAATGGAAGTGAATTGATTATTTTTAGAGGCAGGTTGAGAACTAGAAAACTTATGTTTCCTGACTCTAGTTCTATTAAATTACTATGTGGATCAGTACTCCAAGAAGCAATGAGAGCCTGAAACTGGTAATTCACTACAGAAACGTACCAGCCATCCCTCGGGAAAGAGTACAGAACATAGCTGTCAGATTGGAAAATAGTCTGAAACTTTTTATGGAAACTTTATTTCCCTACCTCAAAGAACTCAAATGTCTTTTTGCTTTTGTTGTTTTCCACCTATAAACTTCTTTGTCAGTATGATAGAGTCAATGGACTTATTCTAGAATAAGTCTTCTAAATACACAAAGCAACATGAATGGAGTTTAATAAAATCAATGAAGTAAAATTATGGTTATATTTGATTCAGTAGTTTTTGAAATAATTCTTTCTAGAGCTGTATGATCCATAGATGGCCTGACACTTTTGGAAAAGGTGCTTCTGTTAATAATGAATTATTGCCATTGTGATGTAACAGTCTTAAAGAAGAGGAAAAAAATTAATCTGCCATTAATCCAGGGATGAGTCCTTTGTCAGCCCCTCTGTGATAAAGAGTTAAAGAGCTTTTATGACTACCAATGAATAGTAAGATGAATTTTTACAAGCACACACAGGTGAGTGCACCAGACACATACACACACACAGATACAGATACAACTAAAAATAAAGTAGTATGTGAAGCTAGTACCAAGGTCATATTAGGTGTCTTTTGATTCTCTGAGGGGAGACAGCAGATGGCACACTGAGAAATTATGTGACTATGTGAAGGTGAAGCAAGCTCTCTGCTTAGAATGGGGTCCTTTGGGTGGTCTGATGGAATGGGTCATTTGAATAACCCAAGTAAGATTAAAGCTTTAAGAAGGAATAGAAAAAGCTGATCATCAAATATGGGAGAGGGGAAAACACATAAAACCATTCATGTATTTATTTTTAGGTATGCCAATTTCTGTCAATTATAAATGAGAGTAAAGGACTTTCCACAAAAAGAAATTGGTATCAGGTAAAACATAATCAACTACATATGAAGTCATAAGTTATACAATTAGATAGATTTGTAATATTTTTATTATCATTTTGCTTGAGTAGTTAATTACTTACAATATACAATTCTTAATCACTCAAAGCAAAAACAAGCATTTTTTCTGTGCCATGTATTTTCTATTATCTAATAAACAGCTGATAATGTTGCATTGAGTTCCTGATTGGATCCTTGATGCTTTCTTGACAGTGAAGAAACAACCGAGAACTGAGAGAGAGAGTAAAACACTTATTCTCAAAGAAGTTTTCTCTCCTTTTTTCCATCCTCCAATAAATGTCGTTCAAACCACAATTAGACTGGGTTGCACTCAGATATGATAGATAACTTTTACATTTCAAGGTACATACATATTCTTGAGGGGACACCTGTAGGAAATTTTTTGTGCAGCAGCACTTCATAGCAGCCATGAAATTTGGCAATTTCCTCTTGACCCAGGGACCAATGAGTTACATGGCATTTCAACTAAACTGGACCCTTGGTGGCTGGGGAAATGCCGCATTCCACCTTTACCTGTAGCCATAACTTTGATTACAGCTAGGATATGACCCTACTTCTAATTCTTTTGTTGTCCATTTGTATCTCTTCCAGAATCATACAAATGACTTTGTAGTTGCTTTCACAGCCTGTTCTTTTTTTGTTTTGTTTTGTGTTGGTAATATTTTGGCAAAGGATTAATTGAGTGCAACCTTCAGAGACCTGTCCAGCCAGTCCAAATATGGATCAGTGCAAATCAGGAAATTGCAGTGTCCAGGATTATCCTGTCCATGGTGTCTGTGTTTAAATTTGTGGAAACATATGCTTATGTCAAATTGTGTGTGGCTTTGATCTTGACTTTGCCTGAGATGTAAAAACATTCTATAACTGTGAGAGAATGTCTGACTATATTCCTCTGAGTTTATCATGCCACAGATTTGATAATAGTGAGAACTTAAAAGGATTCAAGGTTGTCATTTGATCACTAGGTGGTATTGTTAAAGATAAATTTGGTAGGTTAAAATTTTTCTGGCTTCCACTAGATCTTTCCAATTATTCCAGAAGCTTATTCTAATTAAAATTGGATCAATATCAACTTTCAGTTGTGTATTATCATACTATTAGGGCCATTTCAACTATAAATTACTTATAAATATATTTATTGAACTATTTAAAGTAGAAAAAAATTTTTATTTATTAAATAATATTGATAAATTTTACTAAAATTTATAAATAATAGGTTAAGTAGTAAAATATTTAATATTATCTGCTACCTCTAAACAAACACATACATGGCATTAACAATGGAATTGTGCTTTCTCACAGAAGGATAATATTGTTTATGTAAACATTGAATAGTAAGGAAACTATTCTTAAACAAACACACACAAAAATGGGGAAATAATACAACTAAATGTCTATGGAATGTGAGTTAAAATAAATAAAATATTGTTTTCTGACAAGCATGCTTAATATAGCTATAGCATTTACAAATTATGACCAACAGTCTTAACCAACTTAAGTTAAAAACTTTCTATTATATTTAGATACTATTAAATACACTAATGTTCAGTTTTTATTAATGTTCAAATCTGAAAAACATTGCTAGGGATCCTGCAAAATATGTTTATATCACCATGTCATTTTGTGTTAAAACTTTATGTGAAATTCATATGCAATAGATATATACAGTCACTTTAACGGTGTTTGAAGCTAAAATGCACTAGATTATTTTTAGCAGGTATATGTTAAAAAGAATCAGAAATATTTTATTCAGTCCAATTTTTAAAAATTTTATTCAACAGACATGATTAAACAAGACCCAGTTTTCAGTTTCTGATAGATGAACAAGGCATGATCTCTAGCCTTCATGCATCAATGGTCTATTGGAATAAATCTATACAGAGGCAAATGGAAAAAATGATGTTTAAGTGCTATAAGAGATTTTTATGTGGTCTTAAAGGAAGGACATTAAAAGGAATGGGCTGAGGATGGTATTAAGAGGGAAGATTAGAGAAGGAACCTATACTGAAATAAATTAAAGATATAGAAGAGTGTATAGTTCCTGAAGTACAATGCCACTGGTGATTGGAAAAGCAACTGAACAAGGAATATTTCATCTTATGTTAAAAAACAAAAAAACAAAAAAAACAAGACCTAACATGGAGTAGCTTATGCTAAGATCCACATCAACTACAAAAGCTGAGGGTCCTGCAAAAGCTGTATAGTCAAGAAGACAGTCAAGAATAACCTCAGTGGCACCATGGACAAGGTGCTGGCCAGTAAACCCAAAGGTCTCTGGATCGATTCCCAGGCAGGGCACACAACCAGGTTGCAAGCCAGGTCTCCAGCCAAGTCCATAGCTGGAGGCAGGTGAAAGGCAATCATATATTGATGTTTCTCTCCCTCTCTGCCTCTATCCTTTCCCCTCTCTCTGAAAAATAATAAATAAAATCTTTGAAAAAATAAAAGAAGAACCTCAGAATAGAACTGTGGAAGATGTTTTAAGTGATCAATAATATACAATTCCCCAATATCCAAAAATTTATTGTCAAACTGAGGTGTTTTGGATGTGTTTCTAAGGAAAAAGAAAAAGAGACAGTATATAGTGGGAGGTACCAGGCACAATTAGCATATTTCAAAGGATAATATATTTAAAATTTTTTATACTAAAGAAAAGTTTGTGAAACTCTTAAAAATTAGCCATGCCTACAACAGAAAGTTCTTTCTAGTCAGTTTGAAATTCTGTGACTCTACCACACTACCATATCTTAAAGAGGATTAGTGCCTTAGCCAAAAGTAGCATCTGTCAGCTAAATATGTAGAAACTGAAGGGCCTTTGAGATTATCTCAAGATAAAGTCCAATGACAATGATCCAATCAACTTTCTCTCAAATAATATACTATCAAAAAATTAAGAGTAATAGTGAAATATAGTAGTAGAAACAAAATGTATATCCACAGAGTGACAGGAGGGGAGTGAGAAACAGAGAAATCCAAAAACAGGCTTAGTTATAAGAAAGCAAAGTTAGCAGAGTAAGAGGGCAGTCACTTTTGAGCAGAAGACCTAATGCTGAATAACCAGCAAGACCACTGGTGTATTTAGGGTTGTGTTATTTGCAAAATGACCACCTGTGTGGGTGACTGCAAATAGATGCACAATGAGGTTAATGATCAAAACTCTAACTTGGAATAAACAGCATGGTTCACTTGAAAAGTCAAGGATTTTTTGTTTTTTTGTTTTTTTTCATTTTTATTCTATTTTTTCCATTAATATTTAGGCCCCTTCCCCCCTCTCCCCCCAGCAATCATCACACTATTATCCATATCTATGAGTCCTTTGACCTTTTTGTTGAATCCCTCCATTTCCTAACCCCTCCCCCTACTAGCTCTCCATCTATGAGTCTGTCTCTGTTTTGCTTGTTCAGTTTGTTCATTAAATTCCACATACCTTTTTCAATGGTATGGATGGAACTTATGCTACATGAAAGAACATTATGCAAAATGAAATAAGCCAGTCAAAAAAAGACAAATATCATATGATTTCACTCTATGTAGAATCAAGTTTTTTGATTGAAGACCTGCAATGTACAAGATGTGCAAGAATCATGAAATTTGGATCCTATGTAAAATTCAGTTGCACAACTATTGCCAGCAATATGAAAATGACTGTTGAGTTTTTTTTATAATCTTTGATCTAGTTCTTCCACTTTATTTTCTAAGAAAATGCGCAGACATGTGAAAAATATAGTCACATAAAATATATTTACATTAATAAAAATAAGTGAATTCTCAACCACAATGTGACAGTTTAATAAATTACAATATAGCAGATAATAATTTTTATTAACATGCTAAATCAGTTTTAAAGCATATGCATTAAAAATGATATCAAGTTCAGAATATAAATTAAAATCAAATAATGACTGTAACTGTAGTATATCTTTGTAAATACATAGAGAAATACAACTTTAAAAAGTAAGGCAAAACCCATCAACATTGATGTTAATGGTAGCAACTACAGGACTGGATAATAGTCAATTTTCTTTATATCTTGTGTTTTATTAACATTCTTTAATGTTCAAAAGTATTTAATAATTTGAAGTACTTGAGTTACTTAAAACAAAAAATGAAGGCAAGAAATATGAATGTCCTTCTTAAAGTATGTTTTTAATATTTTAGGAATTACATGCCCAAGTTCAATAGGAGTTTTAATTTCTATTTTTTCTTACCTTAGCAAAATGTATCTCAAAGTATATTTTATGACCTCCTCCACATGTCTGCTGAATGGCCAGTGGTCCAACTTTCCAGAATAATGTAAGTTCTTTCTTACAGAAGTCTTTAATTGGTGGCCAAAAATCTAACATCTGGGATGTGAAAATACCCTGAAGGCATTAATATCAATTAAAAGTCAAAATGTTGGTAGATGAAGCGCATATTAAACACTGTTTTCATCCACATGAGGTTAGTAACATTCTATATAGGGTCACCATCATCTGTCTCTTGGTTACTGTAATAACTGGTAGTCTATCTCAGCATGAGAGTCAGAGTTATCCTTTCCAATTATAAAAATTATTTCATTTCTTTACTCCAAACTCTGTAAAGGTTTCCCGTTTCACTAAAAGTAAATACACAAATGCTATATAAAAGGTTTTGTATGGTCTGGTCCCTGTTCCTTCTCTGAACCCATCACCCCACTATACTTTTCTTTGACCACAGCTTTCTCCACACTCTGAGCCCCTCATTGTGTCTTGAGCACATCATACAGACTCTTACATTAAGAGCCCTGCCCTGGCTGTTCATTCTGCCTGGAATTCTCTTCATTTAGATATGTGCATAGTGAAGGCCCCATCTTCTTCTGGTTTTGTTTAAATTCTACTCTAAATACAACATTCAAGAATAACCTTTTTTGAACCCACCACACTTCATATACTGATTCCCACTGCTCTGATCTACTTTTCCTTTTTTATATAGAATTTAACACATTTTGATACTCAAAATAATTCACTTCTTTAACCTGCCTACTATTTACTGTTCTTCACTACCTGCTGGAATATAAACTCACAAAGGCAGTAATCCTTCGGTGTTTTAATCACCCATGTATCCTAGGTACATCAATGTGTAGCTAGCATTTCATAGGCATTCAATGAATGTTTGATAAAAAAGAGTAAATGATATTTAAATAAAGAGTTTTTGATGCTTAAAAAACAAGACAATTTAATATTCAATTAAAACAAGCAGGCATAAATTTTCCAACAATATATTTACAATAATTAAATTAGTGTATGTATTTAGTATTTGAGATTATCCTAGAAATTCTATTCCAGTGTTTTTAGAAGAAATAATTATTGTATAAGAATAAACTAGATAACACCAAAAATCTGTGTTCCCTCTGGTTATTTCAAGGGAGAAACCACCTAGCCAGGGGTTACCTCTCTCTGCCATATGACTAATTCCCATCAATAGAATTTGAGTATTTGTATATCACTTCTAAACCAAGTGATATACATAAGTGAATACATCTAATTCTAAACCATCTCTTTATCTGTTTGTCAACTGGGAGTAGACAGTGATAAAATACTAAAGGATAGTATGTCACAAGATAAAAAATCCTGAATCCCTGAACCCATAAATATTACATGGAGGAAAGCCACCTGCCAATTATTAATACCTGCATTTGACAGTTATATGACTGACAAATACACATTTATTATGTAGGTTACAGAAATCTGTGGATTTATTTGATACAACAGCTGGTATGACCTTAATTTAAAAAGAAAAATTAGTTAGGATATAAAATTGGGCATCATAAGTTTGTATATGTCACAACTAGAGAATTCTTTGTCACATATAACTGCATTCTGTAATTCAAGTGCCTGGGATAAACCATATACTTAGTGATATTGGTGGAGTCAAATGGTTGAGGAAGTGGTTTATAAGAATAGAATATACAGTAAGTTTAGTTTTACAACAAAATTTATTTGGAATATAAATATAAGAAAAATAACTAATATATGAATTAAATAAGTGTGGTTGGTTGGAGGTCCTGGTAAAGTCTTAAGCCACATTTAGTTCACATGTGGGATTAGTAAAGGATTATATAAATAGTTTACACTAGGAAAGAGAAAGCTCTAGTTTGTGATTTTGAAGATGAAATAGTTTCATGTTCATCCCAGTTTTTGAAGGTGATACATCACTAAAGGTTGGTGACAACAGAGAGTGAAAAATACTTCGTTTCAGGAACAAAGTGTGCCTTTAATGGAGATGTTGCAATTTTTGAGAAGAGGAGAAATTTCTATTTATTATGAAATAATTTCAAAAGACTAAAATTGGTCTGGAATGGCATATGTCTACCATGGTGATAACTAGAAATGAGATTTATAGTTTAATGATTAATTGAATGAAAAGAAGTAAAATAAAGAAGAAAAGTGAATGGAAAGTGTCTATAGAATTATAAGCCATTAAGTCTAAATATCTTCAGTATAGACAAGTCAAAATTAAGGTTTTTGTAAGATATAATATCTTCAGCAGTTATCTCAAATTTAATACAATAAAAATGAGTGTATACTGAAAATATTTTTGCTTTAATTATTTGATCATGCTCCCAATACATATTGACTTCTTTAACAAATGGAACCTAGGAATTATAGGCTTTCTTGTCTCTTACTTTGGACTGTGAAATGCTTCTGTGAATATAATAGATGTTTTGTATGCATGTTAAAACAAATCAATAAATAAATGAGAGGATCTATGACTGATTATCTCCCTTTACATACAAAAACTAATGAAATATATCATTTTCAAATGGCTATAAAGAGTACTTATAAATTTGTTCTTCAGTTCCTAATCTAGGTACCAATATTGTCTGAATTTTAAAGTTTCAAAAGAAAGAACAAGAGCTCTTGCCTCTAGCAAAAGTAAAAATGTCTTTTCTACATATGGTCTCTATGCTTAAGAGAGGGAGATCAGAACCTTTTGTAGAGGTGGGAATTCCAAACTAATGGATTAAGCTGAATAAAGAATTACAAAGATCATAAATATTTATAATTTAAAAGATAGAAAATACAAAATTTCACAGTAGCAAAATATTACAATGGGAACATCTACAGAGAAAATCTGAGAAGATATGAGTTCTAGGCCACATGCATCAAGCAATTGTAATGACATTTCACCATTTAGAGCTTATAGATTTTTTAAAAATGAAAAAGAATGCAGCAAATACTCTATCATAGTAATTTTCAGGGAATTAATTGGAAAAAATTATTACATTTGTTTTATGTTCTGGGTGTCATGAAAAGCTCTTTACTACATTATTTAATCTATTTTGTTAATTATATTTGATCAATTATGCTATTATGCTAGTCTCAAGTTTTTCCCATTGCTCTCCTTGACCCAGTACTTCCCACTCCTTCAGACAATCCCCTCACTGCTGTTCATGTCCAATGGGTCATGTGAATGAATTCTTTGGCTACTCTGTTTCCTACACTGTATATTACATCCCCATGGCTATTCTATAACTACCAATTTGTACTTCTTAATCCCCTCTCCTCTTCACCCATTCTCCCACAACCCCCTCCTATCTGGCAACCATCAAAATGCTCTCCATATCCATAATACTGTCTCTGTTCTTGTTTGCTTAGTTTGTTTTTTAGATTTAAGTGTTGATAGATATGTATTATTGCCATTTTATTGATTATAGTTTTGATCTTCTTTTTCTTAAATAAGTACCTTTAAAATTTTATAAAATAATTGTTTGGTGATGATGAACTCCTCTAGTTTATTTCTTGCCTGGGAAACTCTTTATCTGCCCTTTGATTGTAAATGATAGCTTTGCTGGGTAGAGCAGACTTGGCTGTAGGTACCTGCTTTTCATAGCTTTGAATATTTCTCCCCAGTTTCTTCTAGCCTAACTGTTTTTGCTTGCTGCTTTTAATAATCTATCTTTATCTTGAACCTTTTGAATTTTAATTATGATGTATCTTGGAGTAGACAACTTTGTATCTATCTTGTTTTGGATTCCGTGCTTCATGGACTTCCATGTCTTCCTGGACTTTCATATCTATTTCCTTCACCAAATTAGGGAAGATTTCTTTCACTATTTTTTAAAAATCAATTTCCAATTTCTTGCTCTTTCTCTTCTCCTATGACACAAATGTTGAATGCTTAAAGTTGTTCCAGAAGCTCCTTACACTATCCTCAGTGTTTTGGGGGATTCTTTTTGTTTCTTGTTGTACCAACTGGTTGTTTTTTGTTTGTTGTTGCTGTTGTTTTGCTTCCTTATGTTCCAAATCATTGATTTGACTGTCAGGTTCATCCACTCTACTGTTGTTTCCCTGGAAATTGTTTTTAATTTCATTTAGTGTATCCTTCATTTCTGACTGATCTATTTTATGCTGCTGAGGTCCTCACTAAGCTCCTTGAGCACCCTTGTAACCAGCGTTTTGAACTCTGTATCTGATAGATTGCTTATATCCATTTTGTTTACTTCTTTTTCTGAAGTTTTGATCTGTTCTTTCATTTGGGCTACTTTTCTTTGTCTCCTCATTTTGGCAGCCTCCCTGTGTGTGTTTCTATGTATTAGGTAGGACTGCTACGACTCCCTGTCTTGGTCGCCTAATGTAGTAAGTGTCCAGTGGCATAGCTTCCCCTACCACGCAACCTGGGTACTTCAGGTGTGCCCTATATGGGGGCTGAGTACATCCTTTTCTTGTAGTTGAGCTTTGATTGCAGTTGGCATATCAATAGGAAGGATTTGCCCAGGCCAGGAAGACTGTAAGTACTGGCTGTGACCATTACCACAACCTGTGCTCCCTGTGGAGGATCAACTGTGCAGGGGCAGGGTGGTGGTGCTTCAACGTGGTCTGTAGCCACCCACTGGATGCTCAGGCTCTGGGGTTTTCTGAGTGGTATGGGCCAATGTTAGCCCCACCTGGGTTCTTCCTGGGGCCACACCCTGCATGAACTATAAAGCAATCTGAGTGCCTGACACCTGTGCTGGGCTTAGAGGTTCCCAAGTGAAGCCAAGCTAGGAACCTGGGCTGGCTGCTGCTGTTGCTGGGCCTGAAACCACTTAGAAAGAAGTACAGGACCTGGGGACTCATTAAGGCCAGTTGTTGCTTACTTGAGAGGATTCAGGAAATTATGAAGCCTGAGACAAGACCAGCCATTCATATGGAAAAGCAGCTTGGGTGGTCCATAAGTTTAGTGGGACAGAGTGTCTAAGGATCTCCATGGTGGGGAAAATAGTGATAGCCAGATTGATGGAGTTTCAGATATGGCACCAGCCTGCCAGCCCTGTGGTTCTGTTGCGGGGAGGTTCGGAAAAAGACAATGGCATCTGCCTGCCTCTCTGTTTGGGAGAAAGCTTCCCCCAGCTCTCACTTTTATGCCAGACACTTCAGTTTCTCCCTGTATGACATTGGTGCTTTTCAAGCTGTTACCCTGGAGCTCAGGGGGAATGAGGCTGAGTAAGTCTGCGTGTGGCTTCTTTAAGAGGAACTTTTTGGGACTCAGAAGTTTCTTCCACCAACTAAATCCCTGCTGGTTTTTGCAGCCAGAAGTTACGAGGAATTATCTTCCTGTCACTGGAACCCTGGACTGGGGGCCTGGTTTTGGGCTACAACTCTTGCTTCCAAGATATCTCTCCCAAATTTTTATCCACCATATGTGGATATGGGGCCAACCTGTTCCATGTCTCCACCCCTCTTACCATTCTGGATGGATGTGGTTTCTTTATTTCCATAGTTGTCGGACTTCCATTCAACTTGATTTCTAACTATTCAGAGTGATGATTGTTGTATAGTTTCATTGTTATTTTGATGTGTTTTTGTGAGTAGATGAGTTGTTTTTACCAATGCTGCCACCTTGACCAGAAGTCTAATCTATATTTGAAAAATAACCAAGTTTTATTATGTGCAGTATTTTGTAGTGATGAAAACTGAAGCCTACCATGTTAAGTAACTAGCCCAAAGCTATGCTACTAATAATGCTGAATGAAGATTTGAAGTAGAGTCTCTGTCTTCAGACCCTGAGATCTTAACCACTATGCTGCCCTACTTCTCTAATACCAAAAGCATGTATGAAAAGTTCCTTTATCATATGTACTCATGGTGGCCATACTTTAGTCACCATAGACACTCACACACATTATAATTTAGATACCATTGTTCTACTTAAAGTGTTTCTATTGACTCCATCTTCAATATCTACATATGTAACACTTTTAAAAATAATTCTCTAGAGTAAAGCTAGTATCTCTAAATCAGAGATTTTAAGCCAGATAGCAAACTGTCTAGTATGAATGTGACTACCTAATGGTCAGAGAAAAGTGTTGTAGCCACTTTTTTATTTCAGCTTTATTGAGGAATAGTTGACAAAAATTGTATATGTTTAAGGTATTGATATACATATACCTTATATTACAAAATGATTACCACAATGAAATAATGTATTTATTGCCTCAGCCACATTTTAGTATGTATGTGGGAAAACATTTAAGATCTATTATCTCAGTACATTTCAAGTATATAATACAGTATTATTACCTATTGCTAGCAAGCTGTACAGTACATTAGATCTGCAAAACTTGTTCAACCTCCCTAACTGAAACATTTTACTTTTTGTCCAATATCTCCTCATTTGCTCTTCCTCCAGCCCCTGGCAGTCACCATTCTATTCTCTGCTTATGAAAGTTTGAAGTTTCAGATCCATAATGAGATATTTAGTATTTGTCTTTCTGTGTCTGGCTAATTTCACTTCACATAATTGTCCTTAAGTTTCATCCTTAGATTCCATTTTTTTAAGGCTAAGTAATATTTTTATGTATATAATACATACATATGCAACATGTGCACATAATACATAACATGCACATATGTAACATACAATATTTATGTGTGTATATAACATATGAGGCTTGTCCCAAAAGTATCAGTCATGCACACTTTTAATTGTATTGACATTGGCTTGATACTTTCAGGACAGACCTTTATGGGTGTATATCACATTTTCTTTTCCAGTTATCTATTCACAACACTTATGTTTGTTTCCATATTTTGGCTATTGTGAATAATCATGCAGTTCACATAGGTGTGTAAATGTCTATTTGAAGTACTGATTTTATTACCTTTGAACATACTTATCATAGGACTAATAGATCATGTGACCATTCTATTTTTAATTTTTTGAGAAATATCTGTACATTTTTCATAATAGCTATACCAATTTTTATTTTTGTTATAGCTAACAGTCTTCAGGCATCTTTTTATTCTATGGAGACTTGCTTATAGTAGGCAGTTGCCCATTGAATGACTATGTTATTAAAGCATTTTGAAAAAGCGTAAGTTCAGAACAAATGAAATATATTGTTAATTGTCATGATTGATAAATTTAACAAGTATTCTTAAAATTCAAAATAAAAAAATATTTTTTCATAATATAGAGTTTATGCTATTTCCATTCTGCCATACTAAAAAAGTTTTTTGAAGAAAACTTTCTCAGTAAGATTATCAATTTAACAATCTGAACATAGGACTTGACAATATCATTGCTCCAGTTTAGGTTCTATGTTTAGAGTCAGTTAAAAAATTCTTTGATTTCTGAAGCTAAGAAAATCGGCTTAACAGCTAGCTGACTGGTTCATTCAGCTAGAAACCATTCAAATTTCAAAGACATGAAAAAATGCATTTCACACAGCGTCAAGAATCATAAAGTTATTGAGCCAAGTGGGCGTTAAAAGAACTCAGGCAAATTAAAGCTGGCTTGGTAACATAAGAACAGATCAAATCCTCATTGACCTTCTCAAGCTAAACTAATACTACGTCTAACACTTGGACCAATTTCACTGAATTTTCTATTGTAAACCTTCTCACCATAATAGTCAGTCTTAAAACTTTCAGTTTATGGCCTTCTCTTCAACAGCCTTCTTGATTGATTCCCCATGTTCTGTCAAGCTAGCACACCATATCAGCATACAAATTTCTCTAAGTTTGTCTTATTTTTATTTTATTTAATTATTTTATTTTTATTTTTTACCTTCAAGGGATGGAAATGCATGGTGTTTGTCTAGAATATTATGACTACAATGTAGGTTGTGTCTCCCACCAGCAGGGGTGCCACATAAAATGTCTCCTGCTCTGTCTTGATGGGAAATTGAGAGGAAGTTTATCATTTACAGTATTTAATGTATTTCCTGTAAATGTGTAGGAAATGCCTGTTTGAAGTTCTGAAGCAAACTACCCTGATGTTCAGAGAGATGAGGTAAACTACTTGATGAAAGAAATCATATTCAAGGAAGACTCCTGTGAGAGAAAGGCAACCTATTTATTTACATGATGATCAAAGAAACTTCACACAAATTGAAACCACATATTTTTCCCTGAGTAATTAACAAAGAATAATCCACATGGCTGGAAGAAAAGTGGTAAGTCTTTAATGAATATATTATGTATTAAAAAATTACTAAGCCAACTAAATACTTGTAAAATTTTTGTTTTTTAATGAAATAGTCTATATTTTCCATATTTAGCAACATTAAATTATAATGAACTAAGTTAAAATTCATTGATATTATATTTTTTACCTTTTAAGAATAACCGGAAATTGGACTTAATCAAACACAAAGAAAGCTACACTTAACAAATAAATGTTATCAATAATTAAAAGCCTTTGTAATCAAAGCCAGTGGAGTGTTGTATAGAACAGATGCCAGGATAATTTAATACAACAAACACAATTTTTCTAAATACCCGACACTATCATGATTTCCTGCCTAATACTATATTCTTCTCTTTATAAAAGAATGAATGTTCCCCTGCAATGAGAAACTTAAGAACGATAGTTCATATGAGGGAAAATCACACATAATTAAATCATTAGCTTTTTCTTTCATATGTAATATAACTCCTTTTTCTTACTAAGATTGAGTTTCAAAGAATAGGAAAATAGGCAAAAAATGCAATGAACTTCAAAAATTATTTTGGCACAGCATAGCAAAATATATCCAATTAAAACATTAAACATTGTGCTATGTTTCCCTATAGAGCCTTTCATCAAGGATTTCAAAGTCAAATTTACAATTTCTTAGTTCTGCTTTGGGCATCTCTAATACTGATGGCCAGCAAGTCTTTCTCCCCTTCCCCTTCTTAACCTGTGCTCAAAGTTCTAACTGAATTTGGGCAATCATTTCGCCACTGAATTGTGATTCGGAGTCTCCTTCATCTTCTTTTGCCTTTGTTCAGCTAGAGTGACTGAAAACAGTAATTTGTAAACACTAGCTGGCCAATTTTAAAATGTTAAAAATTTGAATTATAGGCTTTTAAAAATGAATGAACTTTTTTCCTGACTTTCAGTCATAAAAGCTTAGCTTGAAGTACACTTCCAAAATTCTACCTTCACTAGCAAATGGTAATTAGCAAGGAGCGTAAGTGAAGCATTTAAATTAGTGCTTTTAAGGCTTAAAAATGGCATTTCTAAATACATAATCTGTAAATATGTGCCACTGCCTTCATAGCAGTGTGTATTTTTAATACACTATCCCTTTTTAATACAAATATATGAAATTGTGTTTGGTCCAATAACTGTACACATAGTCAAAATTCCAAATTAATTGTGTCTAAGTAAGAAACTTTTACTGAATAATTTTACCTTGTTTCTATAATTATGCTGCCTATGACCTTTAATCTCTCAACAAGTTCTTTCTGGAATTCTGTGACTTAGAAAAATAATAACTATCTTGTTATATTTATATATAAATATTTTCTCTTTTCTTTTTCTATTTTCTTCAGAATGAGAATATTTTCTACTCTTTTTATGCCATTTTATTTTTGATGCTTGGTGTTAAACTGTTCTGATACTTCCATTTTCCTGGACATTTTTTTACATGACTCAAATACTTACAAAGTTTGCCTTAAAGTAAATTAGACTCCTTTATAATCATAGTTAAAATTATGAAAAGCCCCAGATCATCTAGAGTGTAATTTCAACTGGTTATTAACTATCCTGTATCATTTAGCAATCTAAAAAGCACTAATATTTAGTGTCTTTATTGTTCATACAAAGTGAATGACCTTAATATATATTTTAATATTAAAATACATACAGTTCAAAGATAAAGCTTAATGTTATTGTGTCTTGAAATTCCTGATACTTTGTTAGCTAACAACAATGATACAATCTGTACTGAAAACCTACTCTCTAGAAGGTACTGATTAGGATACGTTAATATGAAAATAAATAAAAAATGTTATATTTATAGAATATTTATCTGTCTGTGTCCATATATGCTGTCATATTTGGTGCTCATAACAAATTATGAATTAGAAATGAAGTTATTATTCCATTTATTAGATGAAAGCAAGTAGTTTCAAAGATCAAATAGTTATTAGAAAATTCTAACACTAGTGAGAGAGGCAGAACTAAAACTATGTAAGATTTTATTATTGTTATATATTGATTAGTGTGCATTATTGAATGACATTTTTCAGGCTTCTCTTACTGAACCATATAATATTGTCCCAGTATGAGAAAGGCATTATGATCTTGTATTTATTTCTAATATATCTCAAAAGGAATCTTGTTTAATGATTTAATGTTTAATTTACATTTGTAAATTTCTTCAAATAAAGGAATCATTCAAATGCAGATTTCTCCTGAACATTATCCTTGTACTCTCTCACAGGATACATTAAAATCAAATAGGGCTGACTTTTAGATCTTTTAGAAACACAAGAGTGCCATAAATTGACTTTTTGCAACTTGCTACACCACCCCCTGGAGAAACTGTGTCCCTCAGGCAAGTCTCTAAGTGAGGTTATGGTGCCCAGGACACAAGCCCTCCTTAGGGCATAGCAGGGGAAGAAAATTGACAAGTTGAAAACCTTTCCTAAACTAGAACTTAATCTCAAACCAGCAGGCCCTGGGAATCTGTTTCTCACATAGCTCCAGCAAATGCATGAATAGAGATCAGACTTGCACAGGAGGAAAAACTGTGGCTCTTGGAATAAAAAATGATGCTGCAAGACAGAAAAAAAAAAGAACTGCATGATTTACTTCTCTTGGTGCCATTGGCCATTTCATGTGTCTCCTCTTCCTATTTTTCCATGATTTTCTATTGCTCTTTTCAACCAGGCCTTCCGATAATCTGGCATTCGTATCTGAATGGATTTGCTGCTCAGGTTTTTAAAAAATCTTAATTTCCCCAAATCCAATTATTATAGATCCTTTCCTTGCCCAAGATGTACCCCTTTTTCTATCTAATATAATCCCCAAATTTCAGTTTAGGATAGAAAACTTCACAAGCAGTGCCTGATTTTCTTGTTTCACATGGTTATTCTTGTGGCCCTTTTGCTTTTTTAATGTTTCTCACTAATTTCTCATGCTTCCCACATTTAGCTAGCCAGCTGTATCTCACGAGATTCTTTTATACACACCCTTCATCTTTTAAAATTGTTGATGTAAAGTTTTTACACAGGATTTTAAATTAAACACTCAATAATTTTTGACAAATGGATATATCTTTTAAACAGCACCCCTAACAAGATACAGAACATTTCCATCAATACAGAAAATTCTTATCCAGTAAATCCCTATAACCCCATAAGGTGTTTCTTTTCTGATTTTTATTTCCATAGGCAATCTTTTTCTGATTAAGGCTTCATGAAAATGGATTTATACAGTATGTACACTATACTACTAATTCTGGTTTCTTTGAAATTCTGTATCAATTCTAGATAACATTTATCAGGTTGAGGAGTTATTTTTCTATTTTTGGTTTGTAGAGGGCTTTTATCAACACTGCATTTTAAATTGTGTCAAGTACATTTTTGCATCTATTGAAATTATGACACTTTCTTCCCTTATTCTGTTAAATATTATCAATTTTTTAAGTATTAAATTCTTTTAAACAAACTTTTAATTTTTTAAAGATTGTATTTATTATTTTTAGAGAGAGGGGAAGGGAAAGAGGCAGAGAGAGAGAGAAATATCAACGTATGGTTGCCTTTCACCTGCCTCCAGCCACGGACCTGGCTGGAGACCTGGCTTGCTACCTGGATATGTGCCAAAATATGAAAACTAACTAAATATTCATCAACTGATGAATGGATAAATAAAATATACCATACTACCATGTGACTGAATCTTGAAATCATTCTGTTAAGTAAAAGAAATCAGTCAAAAGGACCACATATTATATGATACCATTTATATAAAATGTCAAGAATATGCAAGTCTATATAGACACAAAGTAGATCAGTGGTTGTCTAGGGCAGTGGGGAGGAAAACTGAGTGGTAACATCTAAAGGATACTGAATTTCATTTTGCAATAATGAAAACAGTCTAAAATTAGTTAATGGCTGAATTACAACCCAGATTTAATTCCAAGCTTCACAGGATGTCTCCATTTTTCAGTAAAAGCACTAATGGGGAAGAAATGAGATCCTCAAATTTGGATTTGGCATGTGTGAGAAGGACATGATGAAGCTGGTAACACTGAGCCCCTAAATTCTGATGTGCCAGGAGAAATAGCCCCACCTCGCCCATCTAAGGAAGTTCGCCTTGCATTGCCTGAAGAAACTCTGATGGCCTCTCCTTAAGCATCTTCTTTGCAAGGTACCACTGATTCTTCTCAGGGCTCATTCTCATTACCCCTTTTTTCTACCATACCAATAATTAGATTCAAGTCCCAGCTAGCCCCTGAGTGTGACTCATAAGGAGGCATGCTACTCTCCAAAATAATGAATTCAATGTCCTAATTTGTAGAGACAGAAATTCAAAGAATATGTATGGGAATGGATATTAAGAAGTGGTACATGGTGAAAGAAATATAAAGATAAATCAGCCTAAATTTATTAATATGGGCCCATTAAGCAGAAATGCTATATTTGGTATTGCAGCTCAAGTTGTTAGTTAAAAGTGTTCCAATAAGATTAGGTTGGTTGGCTGAAACCCGGACCAAAATTAGTTCACAGAAAAATGAGTTAGAAATGCAAGACCTCCCTTGATATGCTGTAGAGGAAGAGATGCAAAGATATGGAATTTGGAATCTTAGGGTAGGGATGTCATTTAAGACTTAGCTGAGAGGATTCAGAGGACACCTTTTCACCATGATGGTAAGAAATAACTTTTAATCATTTTTACAGAATTCTGCAGTGGCTCTTCTCTGGGGGCTGCCTCTTACAGTTAGCATTACAATCACTGAATTGAGAAACTCAAATGAAATGGGAATAATAATTGGATCCGTGGTATCAGGATCTAAGCAGTAGCCCTCAACCACTTAAGTCTAAATGGATGCAGTTATCTTAATAAACATCAGAGGCAACCCAATAGTCAAAGTCATAGAACTTGGGCAGACCTGTGGTGTTGGCTGGTTCACCAGGCTGGCCCTGGAAGTGAAATAGAAACAAAATCTGAAGTTTTACTTGATCTAAGTAGAAGAGTTTTAGCTTCAGTTATTGAAAGTCTAACCTGAATTATAAAAAGAGAGGGTCATAGTCCTGTCAATTCATTCTCAAACCTAAGCCAGTGAATAGACCTCCCCGAAAAGGAATGTGTCCTTTTACATGAGGAGCTACATATTGGAGAAAAGGAAATAATTTGACACTTCATGAACTTTTAGACACTGACTCTGAATTCCAAGAAAACCAAAATGTCTCTGTGGTTTATTAGTCAGAGAAAGGGCTTACGATGGTCAGGGGATCCATGAACCTGTAGCTCAGATCTGCTTCATAGTAGCATCAATGGTCCCCCAACCACGTCCCATGATTATTTCCTTAGCTCCAAAATAAATAATTGGATTAGATGAACTTAACAGCTGGCAGGATCCCCACATTGGTTCCATGACCAGTGGAATGAGGACTATTTCTGAGAAATGGCAGGTGGAAACCATTAGAACTGCCTCTACTTTGGTCAGCAGTGAACCAAAAGCAATACTTCATTCCTAGAAGGAGTGCAAGCATTAGTGCCACCATTAAATACTTGAAAGACCTGAGAGTAGTAATTCTGACCACATTTTCATTCAAGTCATTGCCTCTTTGGCTTGTGAAGAACACAGGTACCTTGGAGAATGACAGTGAATTATCACAAGCTTAATCAGGTGGTGACTCCAATTGCTGTACTAGAAGTGGTTTTGTTGTTTATGCAGATTTATACATTTCCTGATACTTGATATGCGGCTATTGATCTGGCAAATGCTTTTTTCTCCATCCCTGTTAATAAAGACCACCAGAGGCAGTTAGTTTTCAGAGGGCAAGCTCAGCAGAATGCTTTCACTCTCCTATCTCAGGGCTTTATCAACTGTATCAGTTTGCTAGGACTGACATTAAAAAAAGAAAAAGAAAAAAAAAAAAAAAACCAGACTGGATGCCTCAAACAACATAAATTTATTTTCTCACAGTTCTAGAGGCTGGGAGTCAAAGTGTTAGCATGTTGAATTGCCCTTAGGACTTCTCTCCTTGGCTTACAAATGGTTACTTTCCTGCTATGTCCTCACATGGCCTTTCCTCAGTGCATGCACAAACAACCCTGGCATGCCTCTCTCTCTTCTTATGTAAGGGCCTCACCCTGATAACATTATTTAAATTTAATTACCTCCTTAAAGGCCCTGTCTCTAATTGCAACCATGGTGGAGGTTAGGGCTTCAATGTAAGGTTTATAAGGGATACTACAATTCATTCTGCAACATCCGTTCTCCAGTCCTATTCAAAATAAAGTTCACAGGGATCTTGATTGCCTTTCCTTCCACAAGATATCACACTGGTTCATTACATACGACTTAGTCAAGAAGTAGCAGCTACTCTAAAGTTATTGGTAAGATATTTATGTGTTGGGAATGGGAAATAAAACTGACAAAAGCTCAAGAGCCTTATATCTCAGTAAGATTCCGAGGGGTCCAGTGGTGTGGAACATGTCAAGATATCCTTCCTAAGGTAAAGAAAAACTTGTTGCATCTGCCCTGTCCTACAATCAAAAAGAAACACAATGCCCGATAGTTCTCTTTGTATTTTTGAGACAACATATTAGTCATACATCTAGGTATATTTCTGTGTCCTATTTAACTAGTGTCCCATAAAGCTACTGGTTTTGAGTGAAGCCCCCCAAAACAGAGGCCTCTGTAACAAGTCCAAGCTGCTATGGAAGCTATTATGTTAGTTGGACCATGTGACCTAGTAGATCCAAAGGTCCTGAGGTGTCAGTGACTGATAGAGCCTTTGATGGGTCCCTGTACATGAATCACAACACAGGCCCTTAGCAATTTGGGACGAAGTCCTGTCATCCTCTGTGGATAACTACTCTCCTTTTGGGCAATAGCATTTGGCTTTCTACTGGTCCTTAGAGAAACTAAAAGTTTAACCATGGACCATCAAGTTACCATGTGACCTGAGCTGCCCATCATGAAACTGTTATAAAGCTGGTGTGTACTATAGCACTCTGTCATTGAGTGGAAGTGTTATGTATGGCCCGATCTGTAGACCCAATCAGGTAGATTATAACCAGAGAGCTACTGGATACCTATTAAGATGACCTATTAGTATTCAACAAAATAAAGAAATAAATGTGAGAGCTATTTTTTTATGTGTCTTTTGAAGACAGGACTGGAATGAGAGCCTCACAGATATTTAGTAGATAGTCAGCAAAAAGTCCTAAGGATAAAACCTGGGAAACCAGCCCTGGCTGGTAGCACAATGGATAAGGTGCCAGCCTGTGAACCCAAAGGTCGCAGGTTCGATTCCCCAGCCAGGGCACATAACCAGGTTGCAAACCAGGTCTCCAGTCAGGTCTGTGGCTGGAGGCAGGTGAAACACAACCATACATTGATGTCTCTCTCCCTCTCTGCCTCTCTCCCCTCCCCTCTTTCTAATAATAATAAAATTAAATTTAAAAAAAAACTGGGAAAACAACAAAACTATTTATCAAGTCACTGGGGTATGAGGTGATGAGCACAAAAGAACATAAAACAGAAGAATGAAATAGCTATATGTATAGGTACTTAAAATTATGTGGGATAGGGAAAAATTAAAATAATGAAGTATTGCTCATTACACATCAGTTTTTCAAAAATTATAAAGCTGAAAAATGACTAGTAATGATTGTCATATAGAAAATCAGGTGCTTTCATGTACTGATGAAAGAAAGAACAGATCTTGAAGTTGCCTTGCAGAGAAATCTTAGTCTTTACACAATTCCAGTATTTGTTTATAATTCAGTAATTCCACTTCTGAGTTTATATGCCAAAGAAATGTGCATTTGGTACTTATGGGACAAGGAGGGGATATTTGTCAAATTGTCATTCGTGAAAGTGGGGAGTTAGAGAAAAATGAAAGCTTGTACATATATGAGGACATGGATAGTGTGGCAAATGCATGGTATGTGTGGCAGATATACTGCTGTTAAAACATTCACTGTATTTCTCATAAGATCCTCTTCATTGAGCTCATCCTATGAAAAAATTATATTTCCCACCTAATCCTTGTAGCATTGAAAATGTGACTTCCCTGGACCTTTGAAGTATGTGTGGAAATGACATGTAGCCTCTCTAAGCAGAAGCTGTAAGGTATGGTTCATCTGCATCTCTTCTCTTCTGCCATGGAAATGGCTCTGTTGTAGATAGGGTCCTCATCCACCATGTAGGGCAGAGACATAGACAACATGTGAGGCAAATAAGAACTAAAGTTTTGTTTTTATAAGTTACCAGAATTCAGGTGATGGTTTTGATTGTAGCACAACCCCTCAAAAGCCGATGGTTACCCTGTGAAATGCAATGTAATAGTAAAAAGAAACTCATGTTGGCATCTGAAATACTTATTGAGGATTGGCAAAAAGAAGTACAGAATGAGGTCTTTAACACAATATTAAAGTTAAGTAAGTTAAAAGCATAGCAAATGAGTCAAATTACTTATTTAAAAAAGATACATATAAATGCAATGAAACATATCAAGCACATTAGATTATTTGCTTGTGAGAGCTAAGAAGAATGTAAATGAGAAATAGAGATGAAAAGATGTAAAATAATAAATGAATATTAACCTACATGTGAGTGTGCTTAAATTCATAATGGAGATATCCTTTGAGATAAGAGAAATGTTTTAAATGTGGATAATAATGAGATATATAATTAACTCAACCCTTTGGTTATCTAAGAACCAAAAACAAAAACAGACAACAGAATTGAAGAGGGCAAAACCAAAAGAAGAAAAAACAAACATTAGGGAGATTTATAGAGGAGGATGTTTCACCAAGTATGTGGAAATTTAACAAATGTTATGGAAGGTTAAAGAAGATAAGAATTGACAAGTGACTGTTTTGCCTGTTATAAAGTCACTAATTTAATCATGAGTTTTTATAATTGTATGTAGGTATTATGAAAGCTTGGGGCTGATTTAAAAGGGAAATTTGGAAGTTGTTTGTCAGGAGGCTGTGTAATTGCATCCATCATTCCCTCATAACTTTTTTCAGGAGAGAAGGGGATTTGACAGTATTAATTGTATGCCTATACTGGGCATACACTGGGTTTGTAATAACAGCACCTTAAAGGTTTTGGCCAACTCATAAGGTAGTATGGAAAGTCCCTTTGGCATCCAACAAAAAGTTTTAGATCACTTCCTGCCTACACTTTAAGAGATTATAGCTATCTCATTCCAAATTCCATTAAATGCATTATAGTTACTTTTAAATAAGCTCTTATTTCCTTATTGTGATTTTTCATTTACTGAGTCCATTGCAATAGTCTCTGTCAGCGCTGGACAGGAGTAGCCCCAAGCAGGTATGGGCTGGCTTTGGTTCAGTTGTCTTCTCCACAATAGAGAAGATTAGAAGATATAAATCCATGTACAATGATGCATGTAGATTTCCCCTACCTCTATTTCACATTTGCCTAATATTTGTGGCCAAAAAAATATTATTCTGTATTTTTCCTTGACACCTCCATGACCCAGTGTTTTATGGCAACAATTCTACAATCATGACCTTAGATCTTCTTGATATGGTGCATGCTTTTCTCATGCTTCTTTTTTAAAAATATTTTTGGAAAGATGTTAGAGAATTGGTAAGGAAGTAGAATATTAATTTCTCAAAAATGCAGTTTTGGTTTTAAATTATCATTAGGAAAACTATATGAGAAAAAGAAATATAAAAATAAAAGAGGTAATTATTTTTAAAATCAGACTTGAAATTTAAAAAGTTAAATATATATTATGAAAGTAGATTATTATGTTTGATTAAGGTAAAGGCTACAGGCATTTAATTTTTTTTAATTTATTATTTTTATTTTTTATTATTATCATTTTTATTGTTGTATTACATCCATCCCCTTTTTGCCAAATTTGCATGTCATCCTTGTGCAGGGGCCATGCTAATCTTCTCTGTATCATTCCAATTTTAGTATATGTGCTGCCGAAGCGAGCACAGCATTTAATTCTTACCCTCAATTCACTTCCACCTCTTGAAATATTCTCCCAAAAAGCATTGTGTTTTACATGAATTAGTTGGTGTTTATGATGAAAAATAAAATTATTTTAAGGTGCCAGCCTGCGAACCCAAAGGTCACAAGTTCGATTCCCCAGCCAGGGCACATAACCAGGTTGCAAACCAGGTCTCCAGTCAGGTCTGGGGCTGGAGGCAGGTGAAATGCAACCATACAGTGATGTCTCTCTCCCTCTCTCTCTGCCTCTCTCCCTTCCCCTCTTTCTAAAAAATAATTAAATAAAATCTTAAAAAAAAAATTCTTGAAGTTTGATCCAAAGAATAATAGTCCTAAGATACCCTTTGATATAGAAAGGGAGAATTCTACTTACTATATTATCTTGGAGACTCCTGATTTACATTAATATATTAAAATCTCTAAGACAAATTGAGTTAAAGAAACTTCTTTATTTTGATTTAATAAGATTTTTCCAAACTTATTTAATTCCATAACTTCTTTTATTCAACAGTAGCTATTCATATGTATTAGAATTGAATATTTTTGGACTTCCTTTAATAAATATGATTTGGAAAGTGCTTATAAAATTCATTCAGTAAATATTTATTATAAATTTAAAGCCAATGAATGTATATTATTTAAGGTGATTACCCAAACAATATCTTAAGATAATTGGGTTAGGTGTTTCCATCCCTGGTGAACAGAGGAGGAAAATAAAACTTAGTAGAATAAAAACATTCCCCAAAATCATATACTTCTAATGAGTTGATAAAATCAGAAATTAAGGAAAAGATTTTTCTTTTCAATTACTATTTTTTGCACTAGTATAAACATATGGGACAAATATCTAAATTATATAATAGCTGTGGATTACCACATTGTATAATTCATCCCCTGAAGAATTTTCACAAACAAATATTATATTCTAACAATGTATAGCATAACAATGATCAAACAGAGAGTAACAACTAGTTTTTGCTTGCTTTTCCAGCATTTGGCTCAAATATCAGGAAGAACTTAGGAGATGGGATAAAAGTAACATTCTAAATTAAGGAAAAGACAAGTTTTAACTTGTTTGTTCCCTCTTTAACTTAGACTTTTAAAAGAAGCCAAATACTGTAATGATGGCATGCATTTTGGTATAATGAGGCCACTCTCTAATATTTTGCACTAAGCAATGAAAATGGCCCTCTGCGTTTTTTCAAATATGAATAAATATTATAATATATTCTAAAATTCTCACCAGCACAAAATGACCTATAAGTTGGCATAAATTCTATAAAACACTTTAACCTTTTGTTTCCATACCCTGCAGAGACCACGCTTTCTAGAAGTGAGCTCAGCTCTTAGGATTAGCAGTGCTGAGGGAACCAGAGCCAAGGAAAGGCGTCCTGCCTCCTGCTGAAAAGCAAATGGCTTCTCCATTGCTTGAGGAAGATTTGATCAGAGTAGATCTATTGAACACAATTTAAGTCTCTGTTTAAGTGCATTAATATATTCTGGGAGACCTCAATATTTCAATAAACTTTCACTATTCATTAGGCTCTTCAGTTCATTATCGAGTACAACCGACATTAATCTAATATTATTCATGAATATGTCTAAGTTTTTCACATCATGGCTTTTTAATATTTGCTTAAAATGGGCCAAAATAGCATTGATTTTTTAATATTAAAAGTAGAATTCTTGCCAAACAAAGCAGCATCGACAACAGTTTATTGCCATAACATTTCACAGACTTCAACAAATCTAGTGTAATATATGCACCTAGCAGGCATTTGTTCATCGGATTTCCACTGGATGATGAATGTGGTAGAAAGCTGCATAGATTGTCCATTGTCCATTGTTCCTTTGTTTCATTGTAAGTGTTTTATCCACATTGGCAAAGGCTACCATGGAAAAGACTCTATCTTCCAGTGTCTTTTGTACCTGGTTATGATACAAATTTACCAATTTTATCAATGGGACACGAACAGAAACCACATTTGGCATTCTTCAGTTGTACCCTTAAAAAACTGGCCACATACTTCCTGAGTTTCTTTCCTATTTCTGTGATTGAAACAGAGGAATCTTGAACCTGAGATGGCAGCTACATTTTGGAGATGGCAGAACCATCTGATCGACTTGTACTATGAGAGGGATCCCCCCCAAAAGGTCCAAATTATCTTCTGGAGGGAAATCCCTTGTAGTACAGGTTTCCTCTATCAGGTGAGTATTCCAGGAACCCATCTGTATCAATCACCAGCTGATGTTGTAGCAACAGGCTGCATTCAGTTTCAGTTAATTTTTTTTTTTGAAGACTCTTTCAACTCATTTGTCCAGTTCATGATGCATGATTTACAAGTGCCCCTGCCCATGCTGTCCTGAGTATTCAGCAGTTTTTAACCAAAAACCAGTGTGATCCCTGTGCCCTACCCTTGCAATTCACTCAAATTGACCCAAGACATTTCTTTATTTCTTCAAAATTAAAAAAAAAAAAGTCTTCAAAGGGAAATATTTTGCTAATGTAGAAAAGGTGAAGAAAATAAATAAATAAATATTTTTAAAAGGCAGAAGCACTAAAAAGCATTAAAATCAACAGGTTCGCCCTGGCTGGTGGCACAGTGAATGAGGTGCTGGCCTGCGAACCCAGGGGTTGCTGGTTCTGTTCTCCAGCCAGATCCGTGGCTGGAGGAAGGTGAAAGGCAACCATACATTGATGTCTCCCTTCCTCTCTTCCTTTCTCTCCCATCCCCTCTCTCTAAAAAATAATAAATAAATAAAAATCTTAAAAAAAATCAACAGGTTCAAAAATTGTTTTGAGCAGTGGAAAAGAACATCTTAATAGGTATATTGCATCAAAGGAACAGTCTTTTAAGGTGACTGAAGTTCAAACATGTAAGAATAAATACACAATATTTTATAAGTAAATTCCTCACTTCTATATTTAAAAATGCCTGAAGCAGTCCATGGGTTTATCATGGTCTTACATTGGCCTTACAAAAAGTCTTAAAAGATTTATCAGACCCTAAAAATAAATACTATCTTATTTGCTGGGCATTAGAAGCCCTCAGTGATTTAGCATCTGTCTACCTGTTTATAATATTTACAATGGCTTCTCTCTACGCTCTGAACTAGAACCACATGATACTGTTTGCAGAACATCCAAGGTAAGTTCTTCTCATAAGATACCATGCCACTTTTTACATTGATATTCTCTCCAACACACTTTTCTGCCTGGGAAAATTTACTCATTTGTAAGATTCAGATACGGGGAAGCCATACTTCTCCATCCAGAAGGAATAAATCCTAACTCAGCCATGGCAGCCTCTGGTGTCTGCCTATTACCACTGCACAGCTTTACATTGGAAACATAAACAAATGGAGTATGCATATCCATCTTGTTCATCTCTCATCTTTGTATTCTTAAGGTTTGAGGATGACAATGCCTTTCCCGTGGAAAGGGTTAATAAAGTGAATGGTGAGTGACTCAAATAAGAAATAATAACAATTATTGTAGCAACAGAAATTTATATAGCACTTACTGCAGGCCAGGAACTGCCCAGAGCACTTTAAATATTTCAATTCAATGAATTTCATTTGTATAATCACCACATGTGGTATTTTTCTTATCTTACAGATGAGACAACTGATTAACTTAACAGAGATATTAAATCATTTCCCCAGGGTTGCACTGCTAGTGGGAAAGACCCAGCCTTTGAATCCAGGCAGACTGCTTCCAGATTTGTAAACCTTGCCAATTCCGTCTCTGGCTTAAGATCATTCAGTATCTCCCCATCTTTGACAGCATAAGTTTCACTGTTTTTACAGAGCAAAAAAGTCCCCTTCTTTCATGGCCCCAACATAGATTTTCAGATGCTTATTGTTCAGATCCCCAAAACTGCCCTCATATTATAATATTTGCCATTCTGCTAAAATGATTTTATCAAGCCACAATATGTATAATTTTGATTTGTCCTTTTGAAAGGACATCTACACCAACTCCTGCATTCATTTGACTGGGGGAAGCATGGTCACCTTGTGAGAATGTTCAGACAGCACTGTTTCTTTGAAGACTTCCTAGACAGTTTCTCTCTGAGATTTACATTTTTTTAATAGAATTTATTTATTATTTTTTAGAGAGAAGGGCAGGGAGGAAGGAAGAAAGGGAGGGAAACATCAATATATGGTTGCCTCTCACCTGCCTCCAGCTGGAGACCTGGCTGGAGACCTGGCTTGCAACCTGGTTATGTACCCTGATTGGGAATAGAACCAGTGACCTTTGGTTTGCAGAGCCTATCCACTGAGCCATCAGCAGATTTACGTTTTTTAAGTGCCAAAGAATATGAAGATATGCTGGTCAGACAGAGGCATATTTTAAGAACCATTGCTCTTTGTGGTTATATGCATAGATAATAATATTAGAATTACAATTTGGAGAGACAAACTGGCATTAAGAGGCGATAAGCCAAAACAAAAAACAAACCAAACCAAAACAAAACAAAACCCCACATGTTGTGCAAAACTGCAAGTTCCACTTGATTCTCTTTGTTGCCTTTTGCCTTAATTTATTGGAAACACAAATTTTTATAACAGGCATGGTAGAGTAGTAATAAAGATCAAGTTGTCAACATATGGCTTCATATCTAGGTAGTTTGTGAGATTAATGCTTCTGCCTATGGGTTACGCTTTGCTAACTCCGGTTCTACAGAAATGAAACGTCATGAGCCGCAGCATGAGCTTTATTGCTTAATGTGTGGCCTTCCTTTGGATGGCACAGAGAATCAATGGCACAAAGAATCAATGTCCTTCTATTAGTTCCCATATTTTGTTTTATAAGGCCCATTCCTGCTCAGTCTGGTCATTGATGAATACTTCCTGTTAAACAGTGGTCATTTAATGAAGAGAGCTGGGCACCAGGGATTAGAAAACTAACCCCCCTAAGAGGGTAATTAAGTGTTATATACAAGGATTTTGCAACCACATAAGAAAGCAACACTGAGCTCTCATTTTTAATGGCATGAAAAAGGTCAAGTGAAATACAAAAACAACAAAATAAAGAATAGAACAAAAATCAACTTGCTATAAAGAGAAGCCACAATTTAAGGTTTCACTCTTTAAAACTACCTATATTCAAGGTATGTACATATATACCTCTTCATTTTCAAGTTTTCTCCCCCCTACTACTCTTTTTAGGGGGTAATTGTAAGAGATTTCCCAAATATAACAAGACTGGAATTTGGTTCCTTGTAATGGTAGCATTTTTCTGGTTAACTGAATACCTCTATCATTAAATTAGGGAAATGGGGAGAATTGTTGCTGGTGATGATGATTTATAGGGGTTGCTTCCAATGCAAAGAGTCGCAATATAAACTGTTCAATTTTTTTCTTAGTCTTTTATGGATTTGAGCAAGTTATGTAATCTCACTGAAAGACAGCCTTTTACCTATAAAATATAAATTCAAAAAGTTAATTTGTAGCTTGAAATAACATACGTATAAAATCTAGCTTATAAAATAATGTGTATTAATTTCATAAATATTTTATTAATACAAACAAAGCAGAATCTGTAATTATTTTCTTTAGAAGTCAAGATTTATTAAAACTCTTTTCTTGCATAGTAAAGTAAGCAGCCAAAATATTAGATTAAAGAAAACAAAAATTATTTATAATGCTAATTTAAAATAAACAGAAACTTAGGAAGCACATTTTCTTAAGAAAAAATAAAATGAGAAATTATATATTGAATAAAATTATTATTCTACCAAGAGAAATTAAATAGTTAAATATCTATGGAAATTAAGAATTATGCATCATTACCATGAAAAACACTTTAATACTAGTGCTATTCTGTTTTATTCTCTGATATTTATTGTGACAGTAAATCAACTAATTCTGAAAAATCAGAATTGAGCTAATTCTAAAAAATGTGTCTTTGGTTGTCAAATGTATATATTAGTGCTCCTTCTCCTCTATTCCATGCTTTAGATAACCCTATTTCTAATTTTACATTTTGCATTTTAACATTTAGTGATTTGATTGAATTACAGAATACTGTCTTTTTCATTTACAAGAGACTATTGTTAGTTGAACCAAGGTCAGTACTCTGAGAGATAAGGCTGAGAGGTTGGGTTATTAAGACAAAGGTTGGTGTTCTGATGTTAATAGCAATGCAGCAGAATAGAAAACAAAGCCCTGCATTTGTTGCTGAAGTTAATAATACAAACTCAGTGGTGGTGGTGGCTTCCTTGCAAAGGTGAATGCTGGATCTCTGAGGTCAGTGTCTGTTTCCTGTAAATGCACTGATTGTAGACAAACATGATGGTATGTGACTTCCATTTAAGATTCATAGTGATTATGATACAGATACAATTCAAACACAACTTGCTAATGCTTTATAACCAGCTAAATCTCCCCCCAGGATCTTTTGCCCCAGATTTAATGACCCTTTGAATAATACTAAAAATCTTTTCTATTACAGACAGTACATAAATCTGGATTTGGGTTCTCAATTATATTTGTACCTTCTTTGTACACAATATAACTATCTTTCTGTAAAAACAAATATTATTTTTTGTTCTGTGCCCATTTCAAATAAATAAAGAGTAAATATATACTTATTGGAAATAACATTATGCTAAATGAGGAGTATTAAAATAGTCTTTAATTTAAGATGCAAGAGAGAAAATATTAACCAAATATTTGTTTTATTATCATCCTGCAGTAAAAATAATGATCAATGAATGTAACTGGTAATTAAAATATATAGACTTATTGTTTTATCAATATATGTATGTACATGGTACAATTAGAAAATATTTTGTAAATTATTGTATGAGAGAGATGTACCTGAGGAAAAATTTCTTTGAAATAAAATAAAAGGACTGATTTTTTTTTTTTTTTTTTTTTTTTTTTTTTAAGATTTTATTTCATTATTTTTAGAAGGAGAGGAAGGGAGAGAGGCAGAGAAGGGAGAGAGACATCAATGTATGGTTGCTTTTCACCTGCCTCCAGCCACAGACCTGACTGGAGACCTGGTTTGCAACCTTGTTATGTGCCCTGGCTGGGGAATTGAACCTGCGACCTTTGGGTTCACAGGCCGGCAC
>PVIW01002015.1:0-246663 GCA_004026585.1 Noctilio leporinus | reverse complement strand
TACATCCAATATCTGCAGTTCTCTTGCTGTGGAGTGCATTGACTTTCCTGGATCTTCATTGATGATCTCCTGGATTCTCTGTACAATATCTGGACTTGTGCAATCCTTGTGTACCTTATGCATTTTCCCTGTGGGTGTTGTGACATCGAGATCAACATCAATGCACCTTCTTCATGTTGTCAGCTGTGTGTGAAGGGATATTATTAAAGTCAGCAATTTCCTTAACAGTTCACCCTGCACACAGTCCAGAAATTGTGGTGGCTCTAGCATTGTATTCCTGCAATATGATGGTTGCTCTCAGAATTTAATATTTTGTATCTGTAACAATGATGTTAAATCATAACTTTAGAAACATAGTTTTTCAAAATTAATAAGAAGCATGTGAAATAAGGAGATGCACATTTATTGCCACTTTATTGCATGTACCCTGTAAAGATATCCTGTATAAGATGTCAGTTGGTCACATATATATGTGGAAACCCTCTCTGAAAGTAACTTTAGCAAACAAGTGCATGGTCTAGGGGAAAAAAGAATCCAGGAGGAAGAAATTAAATGTGGACAATAAGAGCAAGTAAGAAATTCAATGATTTTTATATAAGGAATCAATGATACCTTTAGGTTTGTGATGGGATAGATAATAAAAAATAGTTGTCCACTAAAAATAATTTAAAATGCTGAATAAAATATACAAATATTCACTCAAAGGCACAGGTGAGCTTTGAAAAAATAGTGGGGGAAAAATAAAGAAAACGTTAAAATTCGAAAGAAGCAGTGCTACGCCCATTGCTGCCTATTTGAGTGGGATATCTGCAAGACCTTTGTACATAAGATAAATGAAAAACATGATAACTTAGCCCTGGCTGGTGGCACAGTGGGTAGGGTGCTGGCCTGCGAACCCAAAGGTTGCCAGTTTGATTCCCCAGCCAGGGCACATAATCAGGTTGCAGGCCAGGTCTCCAGTCAGATCTGTGGCTGGAGGCAGATGAAAGGCAACCATATGTAGACGTTTCTTTCCATCTCTACCTCTCTCTTTACCCCTCTCTCTAAAAATAATAAATATTTAAAAATATATATGATAACTTGAGTACCCAATGGTTTTGTAGCATATTGATAACTGAAATTATAACAAAACATAACATGTTGATAATTATTTGAAATTAAAACACAATATTATTTCAACACATAAGAAATTAGCCAGGAGGAATGGTGGAGAATGAGCTTTGAAAGAAATCCAAGATGGTGAGAATGTTCTAAGAACATAGATATGTTGTGCTTTTAATTATTGATGGGAAAATTAAGCATTAGTATGCATTGTAATACAAATAACCATTTTGAAATAGAAGTAGAATGTATAATTTTATACCCACAGGGGAAAAAAAATCTGATCTAGCTACAGGAAATCAGGAAGAAAAAGTGAGACAAAAAGATGAAATAGGGTATTCCAAGTATGCTCAAAGAATAATTGGCATAAGCATATGGGGGTTAAACTACTGAAGCTGGACTGTCCAATGGATAAAACACAGAATGCTATAATATATTGTTTATTAGAAAAAAACATTTTAAAGCACACAAATTAAAAATAAGGTAACAAAAATAGTTACACTTGTCAAATAAAAACAGAAAGAACAAGAAACAATAGATCAAGGGAGTAAAATAAGCAGAAACATATGTACATGCAATAATATAGGAAGTGTAATTTATAGTATTTGACATTGTGGGCAACATTAATTGGAAATCTTTTCAGGAATTGAAGAAACACTACAGGTAAGCAGTGAAAAATTTGGATAAATTTACTTTACCATGTATATAGAATTCTGTACTCAAATGCAGAATATATTGATTTGTGAGGGCATGTGGATTAGGCACATGCTTCATCTTTCAATGGATCTGGAAGGCAACCTCATTATAAAAAAAAAAAAAAATCAGTTCTTTACAGTGTTTTGAAATCAATTATCACTAACAGAAAGAGCAAGCAAAAAGATATACTATGAAATAATCCTCAGGTAAAATAGGGAATTATAACAAGAATAGCATAACTTTAAAGCTGAGTGATAATAAAAGCATCATAGGTCAAAATTTGAGGGGTTTGATATCCAAGAAAAAAATAGAAAGTCTGAAACCCCATAAGTTCAACATTTGACTCAAGTAATTAGAAAAACTGAAACATGGTAAACCTGAAGAAACAATAAAAGGAAAAAAAGAGAAACATAATTTCAGAAAATAAGCAACAAAATTAGAGATAGTAATAAAAGCAAAGAACCAACAATTGGTTGTTTGAAAACTTAATAGGCTAAATATAATTCTTGAAAGATTGATGAACAAAGCATCTATACATTAATAACAAAGTAAATAAAATATTAAAATACAAAATAGGTAAAAGATAATTATAGATTAGATTTTTAATCTTAATATTATACAGTTTTACCAGGAAAGATGGACAATTTAGATGAAAAGAATATATGCCTAAAAAGCCAATGCAAGAAGAAATTAGCAAACGATTATAAGTTATCAAAACTTAACCTTCCCTACGACATAAAAAGGAGCCCAAACAGTTTGACAATAAGTTCTGTTTAACTCTCAACAGATAGGAAAATCCTTGTTTATGAAACTTTTTATAGAACAAATTAAAAAATCCAACCTATTAAGTTTGATTTTAAGAAAAAAAAAACTGGGGGAAAATACATTGGCCAGCTTTACTTATGACATTTGAAAAACACTTAAGAATTCTAATGCAGCAGTGTATTAAACATAATACATTTTGATTAAGTTGAATCATAAAAATGAAAGGCTGTTTTAAAAAATATGTTACTGTAATTTACTACATTAATGGCAAAGAACAAGAAAATGTCTTACTAATGATAAAGAGAAAGCATTTATTAAATTTTTCAAAATGGAAACAATCCTTAGCAAACTTGAAGTGGCAAATTTGTTTTTTTAGTCAGATAAAGGCTTTCTACTAAAAACCTCAGTCAGACATTATTTTTAATGGGGAAGAAAAAATAAATCTTTAAACTTATTCCTTTAAAGTTGGAAATGAGGCAAGAATGTCTGATAGTCCTATTTCTCAATATTAGGAAACCCCTTACCAATGGAATAAGAAAAAGAAACCAACAAAATTAAAAGAATTGAATTGGGAGATGTAATTATTTCCAAGTAAAATCGAGTACAGTTGACTCTTGAACAACATAGGTTTGAACTGTTCAGACCTACTTAAAACACACTTTTCCCTAATAAATGTGGAGTTGACCCCTCTGTATCCCCAGATTTTGCATCTACAATTGGGAATAGGCAGATGCAGAGGGTCAGCTTAAATTATGCATGCTTTTTGACAATGGAGGGGTCGGGTCGGCACCACTAGCCATTGCTTTGTTCAATGGTATGTAGAAAACCAGAGAATCAGCAGATACTATTGGCAGCAATACAGGATTTCAGCTAGCTTATGAGAGTAAAATATAAAAATCAATAGCTTTCCACTGTATTGGAAGTAACCAATTATAAACACCGATGATAATAATAAGACACCACTTATAATTGTGACATAAACTAAAAGCTATCTAAGAAAGAAATTATTAAACATATAAGGGAAATTAAAAACCCAATTATAAAAATTTTATGAAGGTATTATAGTGTATCAATGTAGCATTCATAAATGGATTAATTGAATATATTGTGAGCATGTCATATTTCCTCCATTAAATTAAATTCAGTGCAATTCCAATCAACATCTGAGTTAGAATTTTTTTGGAGGGGCAGAGTTGAATCTAAATTTATGTGGGAGAGTAAGTAAAGTAGGTTTCTCCCTTTATAAGACATTAATATTGTACACAGGAGGAGTTTGCAAACTACAGCCCACAAACCAAATGCAGCCTGAGGCCTGTGCTCACAAATAAAGTTTTATTGGGATACAGTCACATCTATTCGTTTAGGCATTATCTGTTGATGCTTTCATGCTGCATTGGCAGAGCGGAGTAGATAAAATAGACTGTGTGGCCCACTAAATCTGGGCCTTTACAGAAAAAAATGGGTATACCCTGCTCTCCAGCATCTGATACGGAATCAGAATGTAATGAAGGCTAGGCTTAGTCCTTTGTATTATGGGAATTGGTGCTAGGAACATTGGGTTCACAAAAGGAGAGAAATGAAATCATTTCTGTACTTCATGCCATGAAAAAAGCTCCAAGACAGTTAAATACCTAAATGTTAAGACTGAAAATATAAAGCCAATAGGTAAAAATGTGAGGATATATGAATATTTTTGTAACTTTTTGACAGAGAAGGGTTTGTTAAATGCTTTTTGTTCAAGAGAGGGTGTGAGAGAAAAACTAACAGATTGTGAATACATATCATGTTTAATAGACCAAGGTCATTATTCAGAATATTCAAGGGACTCTGGAAAATCAGAAAATGGAAGAAAGAAAACCAATAAAAAAGAGGGCAAAGTATGAATTGGCAATTTATAGAATGAGTTACATGTACAGATACACTCCACATTGGAAATAAGTAAATAAAAATTAAATGCTGTTTTGCCTGCATATCATTAAAAGCTGGGAAATTAGATATTCTCAAGTGCTGGCAGAGATATAAGAAAGTAGAAATCTGTGTGTATTACTTCTGGGAATGCAAACTGGTATGCATAATTTAAAAAATTTAAATGAATAACCTAAAACCCAATAATGGGACTAAAGCATAGATACTCAGGAAAATATGTGTATGAATGGTCAGTGCAATGTTACTTGTGGGAGAAACTAAAGACAAGGTAGCTCCTCAGCACTAGAAGAACCAACAAGGAAAACTTTGGTGGAATACAGTGAGAGTAACAAGCAGTGAGGAACTGAATTATGTCTATTTATAGCAAAATGAACGAGTCTCTAAAACAATGCTGAGAGAAAAAGGCAGAATGAGATTTAAAGCATGATGCAATTAATATACAGATTTAAAAACCATATATAAGAGCCCTATATATTTTTTATGTGTAAACTATTTATAAAAATTCAGTGAGGATTATAAATACAACATTAAACATGAATGTATAAAGCCATTTGGTGGGAAAGGAAGGCAAGGTGAGCAAGAGGATGATGGGGGAAATAATGATAAACAAAATGAAAACCAGAAGAAGATCGGAGCATTTCATGAATTCATAACAGTAGCTCAGCAACCAGAGCCTATGCTTCAGTTAATTCTGTACAGTTATCCTTAAGAGGAAACAAAGTCCAAGAACAATGATATTCCTTTCAAGATTGTTAGGTCCAGATGCTCAAACAGTGCCATCAAGTGTCAGTCTCTATCTTGGCTCTGCTGACTTCATTGTTGCCTCTGTTATCACGTAGACTCTTTTAGTGTAACCTCTAAACGTTTCAGGTTCATACTCTACCAGTTTGGCAACATGGCAGAAAGAAAGAAAGTCCATTTCCTATCCTATTAGCAGCAATCCTCTCACGGATGTCCTTCCTTTTGATGGCTTGTTTTTGGTCCTGTGTTCACTCCCAAACCATGTATGTGACAGAGGACTAAGAATGGCTGGGCCACTTTCTCATCCCTAGAACCAGGCAGTATGAATAGCCCCACATGTACAATATGTACAATATGGTAGAACATGACCTAGGCAAAGTTCAGGATGGTGCGGCCAGCGGTACAGAAAATGGTTGCTGGGGAGTCAGAAAACTACAGATAGCTGTGGGAGGACTCAAATCAATGGTAGAATGTTTGAAATAAATTACCATGTTTATTCCAGAAAAATTGGAAAATGAATAAAGGCTAACTTCAAAAATCTGAAACTCTTCCACTTGGATGGCACTTGTTTCATATGGTCCAACAGCATAAATCTGTGAAAAATAGACAGATGTAGTACAAAGTATTGATAATTGCTGACTTCAACTGTCTCAGAAGGAATGAAAAGCAAACTTCCTATCTCCTAGTGTTACTAGGAAGAGGCTAGGCAGCTAGCTACTTGGCAAGGATTCTTTATGGATGGACCCAAGGATTGGGAGAATAGTTGTGTTTGGTCATCTAGACCAAACCATCTAGACAACTCATTGAAGCATAGATTGCTGGGCCCTTCTCCCAGAGTTTCTGCTTAGGGAGGTCAGAAGTAGGACTTGATCATTTTCATTTCTAATAAGTTCTCAGGTGATACTAATCCTGTGAGTCCAAAGAACCTTGAGAACCACTGGGTAAGATGAATTTGTTTTCTTTTTCTTTTTCCCCATCAAGCTTTTATTATAAAGAAGGTTCCAAGGCATCAAGGCCACCCCCTCTGGCCCAGCCCCTGAGACTCTGAGCTGGGTTAGAGGATTTTCAACATCCTTACTCAACATCCTTTGTTTTTGGAGATAGGTATGTTCGAGAAACCAGTGTTTGTCTCATTAAGGCAAACCTTCCATCTTATTTCTTTGTACCTGTTAAGTTCTGCCTTTCTGTGGATGCTACTCTGGTGGATGACATTTGCATAGCCCTTTGTGTCTTTTGGGTCACTGAAAACATTAGAATCATTAAATGCACTTATTGGTTTGTTTTATGAAATACTCAACTAGTTTATCTTTAACCACTTTTTAAATTAAATTTATTGAGACAACATTATTTAACAAGGTTATACAGGCTTCAAGTATACCTTTCTATGATACATGGTCAGTACATTGTATTTGTGTACCCACCACCCAAAGTAAAATCACATTCTGTCACCATATATTTGGCCCCTTTACCCTTCACTACCCTCTCATTCCCTTCCTTCTGATAGTCACACTGTTGTCTGTGTCCATGAGTTTCCATTCTATATTCTACATATGAATGAAATTAAATGGTTTTTAACTTTTCCTGACTGAATTATTTTGCTTAACATGGTATTCTCAAGGTCCATCCATGTTGCTGCAAATGGTAGTATTTCCTTTTTTTTATGACTGAGTAGCATTCCATTGTATACATACCACATCTTCCTTCTCCCATCCTCTATCAAAGGACACTTTTGTTGTTTCCATGTCTTGGCCAGTATGAGTAATGCTAAAATGAACATATAGGTGCATATATCTTTGAAAATAAAGATTTTTAAAAATTTAAGGTAGATACCCATAAGAGGGATGGCTGGGTCATACATATGGTAACTCTACTCTTAATTTTTTTATGAACTTCAAGACTGTTTTACAGAGTGGCCATACTAGTTTACATCCACAGCTATAAATGAAGCTTCCTTTTTCTCGAGACTCTCTCCAACAATTGTTATTACTTGTCTTGTTGAGAATAGCCATTCAGACTGTTGTGAAGTGGTATCTCATTGTAGCTTTGGTTTGCATTTCCCTATAGCTAGTGAAGTTGAGCATCTTCTCATATATCTGTTGGCCATTTGTGTGTCTTTTTGGGAGACGTGATTATTTGGATCCTCTGCCCATTTTTAAAATGGATGGTTTGCTTGTTTGGTGTTGAATCTTAACAATTCTCTCTATATTTTGGATGTTAATCCCTTGTTGGAGCTGTTCTTTGTGAATAACTTCTCCTATTCCTTTGGGTACGTTTTTGTTTTGTTGGTGTATTTTGCTCTGCAGAAGCTTTTTGGTTTAATATAGTTCCAATAATTTATGCCTTGCTTTCACTTCCCTTGCCTTTGGGGTAACATTCATAAAATCTTTTCTAAAACCAAGGTCTAAAAGTTTAGTACCTGTGTTTTCTTCTCTGTGATTTATTGTTTCAGATCTTATTTTTAGGTCTTTGACCCATTTTTTAATTAATTTTTGTACTTGAGGACAACCTGTAGTCTAGTTTTGTTTTTTTTTTTTTTGCATGTGGCTTTCCAATTTTCCCACCATCATTTATTGATGTGGCTTTCTTTTCTCCATTGTATGTTTTTGTCTTCTTTCTCAAAAAAGTATTTTTTGCCCATATACATGTGGCTTTATGTATTTAGAGCTCTCAATTCTGCTCTATTGATCTGTGTATCTTCCCCCTAGTACCATGTTGTTTTGATTATCATCACTCTGTAGTATAGCTTGAAGTCAGGTAGTATGATACCTCTGGCTTAATTCTTTTTTTCTCAGAATTGCTTTGGCTTTTCCAGTATTTTGTGGCTCCATACATTTTTGGATTTATTTATTATTATAAATGTATTTATTATTGATTTTTTTTTTTGGTTCTATTTCTTTTTAAAATGTCATTGAGATTTTGACGGAGATTGCATTAGATCTATATATTGCTTTGAGTAATATGGACATTTTAACTATGTTGATTCACCACATGAAAATGGGATATCTTTCCATTTTATTGCCTTCTTCCTCAATCTCTTTTAATAATACTTTGTAGTTTTCAGTATAGGTCCTTCATATGTTTTCTTAGGTTTATTCCTAAGTATTTTATTCTTTTTGTTGTAATTGCAAAAGCAATTTTTTTTTCAAATTTCTTTTTCTGAAATTTTATTGTTAGTATATAGGAATGCAATGGATTTTGTACATTGATTTCATATCCTGCAACTTTATCCTACTGTATTTGCTTATTGTTTCTAACAGTGTTTTGTGGAGTCCTTAGGGTTTTCTATATAAAGACCTTTGGTGTGCAGAGGGGAGGGGAAGGAGGAGGGGGGAGAAGGAGGGAAAAAAGGGGAGCAGTTTAGTCAAGGAACTAGTATGGATGACCCATAGAGATGGACAACAAGCAGGATTGACTTTGTGGGGGGATGGGAGGGTGAGGAAGGGGAGAGCAGGGGGGGAAATGGGATAAATGTAATACAACAACAATAAAATAAAACATTAAAAAAAAAAGAATCACGTCATCTACAAAAATGTGACACTTTTACTTTTTCATTCCCAATTTGGGTGCTTTTTATTTCCTTCTCTTGCTTGATCACTGTGGCTAGGACTTCCAGAGCTAAGTTGAATATGAGTGGTGAAAGTGGACATCGTTGTTTTGTTCCTGATCTCAGAGATAGAGCTTTCAGTTTTCCACCTTTGAGTATGACACTGGCTGAGGATTTGTCACCTATGGCCTTTATTATGTTGAGGTACTTTCCTTTTAACACATTTTATTGAGTGTTTTCATCATAAATGGATGTCTTATCAAATGCTTTTTCTGCATCTAATGATAAGATTATATGATTTTTAATAATTTATTTTGTTAATATGATGTCTTACATTCATCAATTTGTGTATATTAAACCATCATTTTGCCTGTAGAGTGAACCCTACTTGATCATGATGTATGTTTAAATGTATTATATTCAGTTTGATAGGATTTTGTTTAGGATTTTTGCATCTGTATTTATCAGAGATACTGGTCTGTAGTTTTCTCTATTTGTGTTGTTCTCTCAGAATTTGGTATCAGGATTATGTTGGCCTCATAAAATATGTTATGAAATATTGCTTCTTCAATTTTTTTGAAAGAGTTTGAGAAGGTTATGTTTTAAATCTTATTTGAATGTTTGGTGGAATTTACTAGTGAAGCCATCTGGTCCTGAGCCTTTATATGAGGGGAAGTTTTTTTATTGTTGCTTTAATTTTCTAGCTGTTGATCAGTCTATTTAGATTTTCCAATTTTACATTATTCAGGCTAGGAAGGTTACATATTTCTAAGATCTCATACATTTCTTTTTGAATGGATGTCCTATAGTCTTTCATAGTATTCTGGTATGATCCTTTGTATTTCTATGATGTCTGTGGTAATTTCTCTTTTATTTATGATTTTGTCTGAGTCTTGTCTGTTTTTTCCTAAGTGAGCCTAGACAGGGGTTTGTCAATTTTATTAACCTTTTTAAATAACCAGCTCTTTGTTGTGTTAATTTTGGTATAGTCTTTCTGATCTCTATTTTGTTCAATTCTGCTTTAATTTTTATTATTTATTTTTTTTTCAAATGACTTAAAGCTGTTTTTGTTATTTGTTTTCTAGTTCTTTAAGATGTAATATTAGGTTGCTCACTTGAATTTTTTCTTGTTTCTGGAGATAGACCTGTAATGATATACACTTCCCTATATACTGCTTTTGCTGTATCTAAGGAGTTTTGATATGCCATATTGTACTTTTCACTTGCCTCTCTATATCTTTTGATTTCATCTTTATTTCTTCTCTGACCCAGTCATTTTTAGTGGTATGTTGCTTAATCTCCACATATTAGTGGTTTTTTAAAAATTTCTTTTTTATCGTTAATTTCTAATTTTAAAGCATGGTGGCTTGATTTTAATGTTAAATTTGGTAAGGCTTATTTTTTGACCTAACATAGGTGGTCTATCCTTGAGAATGTTCCATGTGCAGTGGAGAAGAATGTATACGCCAGTGTTCTGAATTGAAGGCTTTATAAATGTCAGTTATGTCCACTTGGCTTAATGTGTCATGTCAGGCTGATATGTCTGTATTAATTTTCTCTTTAGATGACCTATTTAGAGTTTTCAATGGAGTGTTTAGGTCCTTTACTCTGATTGTATTTTTGTCAGTTTTCCCCCTTCATTTTGTTAGTAGTTGCTTTATGTATTTTGGTGCCCCCTGATTGTAAATGTGTGTGTGTGTGTGTGTGTGTGTGTATGTATGTGTGTGTGTCTAATATATCCATTTATCTATGTATCTATATATCTAACTATATCTACATTGGGAAAGGCTTTTTTTGTATTGAGGTAATTCGATGTTCTTTTTGCTTCTTAGATTTGATGATCTAGCTCTTTCCATACATTTGGAAAGTTCTCATCAACTATTTGTTTGAATAGGCTCTTCATTCCCCTTTCCCTCTTTTCCTTTTTCTTTTTCTTCTTCTTTTGAAATATTTTATTTATTTATTTTTAGAGAGAGGGGGAAGGAGGGAGAAAGAGAAAGAAACATGCTGTGTCAGAGAAACATCAATCAATTGCCATCTGCACACCTTTATCTGGGGGGCTGGCCCACAACCCAGGCATGTGACCTGGCTGGGAATTGAACCAGCAATTTTTTGGTTTACAGGATGTCGCCCAATCCACTGAGTCACACCAGCCAGGGCT
Organism: Noctilio leporinus; assembly: GCA_004026585.1. Taxonomy (NCBI): domain Eukaryota; kingdom Metazoa; phylum Chordata; class Mammalia; order Chiroptera; family Noctilionidae; genus Noctilio; species Noctilio leporinus. The sequence continues at coordinate 235,729 of PVIW01002015.1, read as the reverse complement.
CCCTCTTGTCTTTTTCTTGTATGGCTATTATCCTTATCTTGCTCCTTCTGATGGATTCAGATAGTTCTCACAGAATTCTTTCTTTTTTAATGCTCAAGTCACTCTCTTCTTTCCTCTCTGCTATTTCTAGATCTCTATCTCTGATATAACTAATTCTTTCCTCCCTTTGGTCAGCTCTATTTCCTATGCTCAGAAGTTAATTATTGTTGATCTCTTTTATTGAATTCTTCACTTACAGAACTTCTATTTGGTTCTTTTTTAAAGTTTCAGGCTCTTTGGTAAAGTATTCACTTGTTTGTTGATTTTGTTTCTGAATTCATTAAACTGCCTATTTGTGTCTTCTTGCATCTCATTGAGTTTTTTCAGAACTGCAATTTTGAATTCTCTGTCATTTAAACCACATATTTCCATGTCTTTAAATTTTATGGAGGTTTTTCATTTTCCTTCTGAGCTGCCTCCTTATCTTGGTTATTCATGGTATTTGATGGATTCCTTTGCTGTCTAGGCATCTGTCTGAGTGGCACTTCTACTGTAGATTGAGAAATCTTTCTGTTGTTTTCCAGTAGGTAGCACTAAATCCCAAGTGTTTTAGCTCTCTTGCACTTCTTTGGCTTTTCAGGTTTTGGGGGTGAGGGTAAGAGTGGAAAATGGCCTGTGTTCCCTGTAATGGTGGGCGCCTCTCTGGGCACTGGTTGCCCCAGTTCCAGAGGACCAACCCTGCAGGGAAATGCAGTGGACATGGGACTCCATATCCATGAAATCTAGTGCAATCTTCCTCAGCCAGATACTGCCAAGCAGTGCAGCTACAGTGTGCGGATGGGGTGAGCTGGGCACCTGGCTGCTTTCTTCGTTGCTCTGGGCCCCCAGGAGTGGTGACCTTGGACCTCAGCCAAGTCCCCGCTGCATCACCACCCAGCCTGGGGTTAGTCATAGTCTGCACTCTTCATTCATGGAAGAACTATTGTTGTAGTACCAGTTCTTGGGTTTACAGAGAAGGTGCTCCGAAACCTGGCAGGCAAGTGAGCTGTGAGAGGTTCTGGGAAGGTGGCCCACCTCCATGGTTTTGTTTCTCTTTCTGGAATGCCAATTGCCAGACAACTTGGGCTGCACCTTTGTGTTTGTCCCTGCCTAGGCCACTGGGCTCAGTCACAACTACTACTGTCCACCCCTGCAGGAATGCTCACTGAATATCTTTGCTCCTCGTGGGTGATGGCGGTGCCAGCCACAACCTGATTCCTCCCCTGCCTGGCCTTAGCCTTACTCTGACCTCCAGGCTGCAGGGCTGCACCCATGGTTTGTCTCAGCTTTTCTCTCTTCTCAAGTTTGATCTCACTTGCCCACCTTTAGATGTTTCGGAGCATGGATCTCTTAGACATGTTTGTCCACTAAGCAGAAAATTCTTTGTTGAATTACAGCTGTTTAATTCTTGAAGTGTCGAGGGGGTCTCTCATACTACCTTTCCTCTGACATTACTGGCTGTTTCCTGATATCATTCTTCTTTATAATCCTGTCAGTTTTCCTGTCTGTTGATCTGTCTTCATCAGTTTTGTATTAGAGTTGTTCCTGAAATAGAAAAATAAAGTAGTTTCCTAGGAGGGTATGTCTTAGTCCTTCAGGAAGTAACTCTGTCATGTATTGTTATCTAAATGATAGAAAATCATTCCTTGTTACCCTAGAAGCCAACTGCCAAATTTTGCTTTATCCTATTCCTTCTACTTCCACCCTGCAATGTGACTTTGTTCTCAAAAGAAGATATAAAACACTTCACATACCTTGTTATATCCTGGCTCTGTGTCAACCAGAAATTACTCTCATCATGAACTATATTTTGCCCCTTCCTTTTTTCATAATTTTTTCTCTCTTTAACTTTGGAAATTTTACTATAATAGTTCTCTGGGAGTGCTCCTATGTTTTTGTAATTGTAGATAAGTTCAAACAGTGTTTGTACTTTTTAAAAATTATTTTTATATAAACAAAGATAAAACCATTGAGAAAGACAGTTAAGGATTAGAGTAAGTGTTTAGATGATGAAATAGATGAGTAAAAATAATATGTTACCTGACAGATAGGAACCATTTTATTGTCTACATACAAGATTCAGCTAGAAAACACCACCTCCAATCAGGACCATCCTGGTGGGGATAATGGAGTCTTTTAGGAAAACCTTCCCAGAATACATCTTAGTGGATATTCAATAAGAAACAGATTAAATGATTTCTTCTTGTCAACTAAGAGTTTGTAGCAATGGAGTTTGCATTCTTTAAGGTGGTGATCTAAGTTTCTCAACTGAATTTTATAAAGCCCTTAAATCATCTTCTCTTTCAGATATAAACTGTGAGAAAATGTCATTCAGATTCGGCCAACATCTCATCAAGCCTTCTGTGGTATTTCTCAAAACAGACCTGTCCTTTGCCCTTGTGAACAGGAAACCTGTGGTACCAGGACGTATCCTTTTATTTTATTTTTTTGAAGAAATGGGGAAAAAAAGGCTCTGGACCTAACGTACCAAGTGACTACAGGATTGGCCTCCATTATCTGTCCAAAAGGTAAACAGGAATTCACTTCCCTTCCTCTTTGGACAAACCAGGTAAGATATTGTGACATTTATTCTGAATCCTGTTGGTGGTACCAGTAATATGTTTGATCAGTTTCAGAACTTCTGGCAAAAGTTGCTTAGCACCTCTGTGCCTTTGAAGGTGAGTTTTTGCTTTACCTTTTATTCTGGTGGCTGTGTAAATAAGCAGGTGCTTCTAAAATGGTTCTAGTAAATATCATGGGCATTTTGTTTTCAGTTATCAACTGTGAATTTTAGTAGCAAGATAGAGATTGAGTGGCACTTTTGTGATGAGAAAGTAAGGTATTATGTGAAGATTTGATACCTAGTTGGTTTCTTTACCTTTTGGAGATCATTCAAGCTAGGAGTTTTAATTAAATTAATATACTTAATATTTTTTTCACGTTAGAGTCTGAAATAACATTTTCTCTTAGGAAACACTCTACCTTCCAGATTATTGTTAAGAGTTGTTGGTGGTGAGTTGGTTTTTTCCCTCTATCAAGTTGTAGTTTTTCCTCCTATTGACTTCAGGAGAAGTTTTATCGTTTGCAGGGGAAGTAGGAATTGGTGAAATACTCTCGCAAGTATATTGAAGATATCACTTGTGATTGTGTGCATATGACTTTTGTACTGACTCTCTAGAGTGTTTTTCCCTTCTCCCATTTTAATTTACTATGCAGAGTGCAACAAAGCATAAAATTTTATATTTTAAAATAATAAGCATTTTCAACATTGATACATGATTTTTAAAATACATTTCTAGTAATTCTAAATCTACGAATATGTCAAGGTCTTGTTCAAAGTAAGTTTTTCAGTGGGAATTTTCAAAGTGTGTGAGAATTTTATTAATAATCTTTCTTGAAAAAAATGTACAAACAAGGAAACATGCACCAAAAGATAATTGTAATTTTATTATAGACTTTCAAATTTCTTGAATCCAAATTTTAACTAAATTAATATTGTAAATATAAAACTAATGACAACAGCAGTAAACTAGTAAATGGTATATAATATTTAACCCTTCTTTTAAATTCATAAAATAGCTTAAATTTACCCAATGTTAGAAAATTTCATTCTTTTTTTATTGATGTAAAAAGATAAAAACTAGAATGATTCAGAAGGGTCCTATAAAACAGAACAATTTTCAAATTGCATACAAATTTTTTATTGAGTTCTTCTCAAAGACCTGAAATTTTTGAAATAACAGAAGCAATTTATTTTTTCATTTGCTTATGCTGCAATTTTGTGGGTTTCTTTTTCATTTGAGGAACTTTTTAATGCAAACTGTCTGGAAGTTCCACCATCAAAAGAATATGGCTTACATTTCATCTTTTTTTGGGTGTCAGTTTTAATCGACTTCTATCAAAGAATTGAAGATACCTAGGATGAAAGTGTGAATTTAGATGAACAAATCTTATGCTTTAGACTGAGAAAATGTGAGATTGTAAAGTTGCATTTTTTTAATGGTTAAAAATGAAGTGAACTTTGTTCTATGAGTATTTTTACTTATAGAAAGAAATTTGATATTTCATCATCTTTTTAACCAACTCTGAATATATAATGTGTAAGATATGGGTCATATATGTTTTTGAACTCAAGAAAATTTGAGATGTCTGATTCTAGGAAAATGTCTACACTGAACAGTGAGCAAGTAGTGAATGATGATCAATTTGTTCTTGCTGGCACTGGAATTGCCATTTTGGAAATGAGAACTGGTCAGTGACCATGTCTTTGAGTAAATGCCAAGGAGATAGGGGACATTGCATTAAAATTAACAAGCTTATTTGTTTGGAAGTTAGCAAGAGGGACCTGGCTCTTTAGGAGGATGAGAACAGTGAGAACAGGATCGTTTTTGTAATCAGTGCACTCTGTAAGGTTTTACAGCTACAGGTTTAAAGTGGTCTCAGGGCCAGTAGATGATGAATGCAGACAATCCTTTTTATATGATGATTTCATAACTTTTTATTTTACTTGACCTTTGTAAACTCTGTTAAGTGACAACTGTGAGAAGAATCTTAGTAAGTTACTTGCTTACCGAAAGTGATATTCTTTTGTTCTGTGATTTGGGACTTGGAGCTATGGATAGCTCTACCCACTAGCATTTCATAAAACAACTGGTGGGCTGTGTATAATGCACTTCAATCTTTCCCCAGTGTTCTCTTCTGCCTGTTCCCAGCTAGCCCTTTGGGGAGGTCAGCAAACTTTGTACACCCTCCCTGTGCCTGGACTTCTACAGTCCAGCAGATACCTCCTACTAAGCCAAGGATCTGATCACACTGTTTCCTGTTCCCTTACTTAGAAACAACTAATGAAACAAATGAGCCTCCCCCACAACTTTTCTTTAAGGATACAGTTCAAAGTCAGCATAGTTTAATTTTTTTTTTTTTTGGTTATCTTTTTAAAATTTCATTGTATTTTTCAATTACAGCTTACATTAGATATTATTTTGTGTTAGTTTCTGGTGTGCAGCATAGCAGTAGACAAGAATATACTTTCCAAAGTGATCCCCGTATTTCCGGTGCCCGCCTGGCATCATGCATTGTCTTTACTCAACCCTTCCCAGCCCTTTCCAACCAGCTATTGTGTTTCCATTACCTCACTACCCCCAGCAAACCTTTTCCCCACCTTGCAGCCTTCCCATCCTTTTCATTTCTGCGAAAGTGCTTTGATACCTGTCCTACCTTCTTAGGAAAAAATATACTCTCTCCTTTTTTGTGAAACTTGGTTCATTAATCACATGTTTATTAATTCTAGAGCTTATTGCTGAGCTCCTACTCCCATGCACAAATTTTATTCAGATTTTTCAGTGTCATATTCCAGCTGTATTTTCCCTCTATGCCTGTCATGCTTACATTTCTGTGCTATGAGCATACCGAGTTAAGTGTAAAAGCTGTGATTGAATTGATGCTGATGGGAAGAGACTCTTTCCCTTCCTTTTGTTTTGTTTTATATGTTAACCTGTCAATGGACAAGTCTGTATTTTAAGATGGCATTATGTGAATTGGAAATTTTTATTTTGCATTTCTACTTTTTAACAAGAGCATTCAGGTAGCCTTTGGGGAATGAGAGATTCATAAGAGATTTGTAAATGTCCCCTTTGAACTTGTGTTCTCTCTAACATTTTGAGGGCTCCCCAACTCTGAACCCTTTTTTCGTATGACCTTGCTCCCTGATTCTTTCATACCTTTCAGAGGAGGAAAAGACATGTCAGTTCAGGGGCCAAAGAAATGCGTTTTGAAGCAAAACTACTTGCTTCATCCTCAAAAGAGCCACACCTGAAGCAAACGCTTCTCTTTGGTGCAGTGTTTAAAGCCAATGAATAAGCTTTGGCCTCTGTGGTACAACACTCTAGAAGAATAGGTCATAATGCCTTTAATCCCTTAATTTCTTGTTACTGGAAAATGCTTTTCAGAGTGTCTTGATGAGAAAACACAAGCATTTAGAAGATTGCATCTTTAGAATTCTGCAGTGAACACAGTATTTGTGTACCTTAGTGTAGTCCAGCCATTGTTCATGGCTTAAATAAATTTGAATCATTATGGTTAATATTTCTCACCCTTTCTCCTTGCATTGTGCTATAGCTGCCTCTCATCTGGAGTTGAGTATGAAAAACGAATTTGAACATTGGTGAAATCCGTTTGGGGACTGGTACTTTTATTGTAAATAATATTATTCATTTGTTACGTTCTGCAGTTTTTAGCAGACAGTGTATTGCTCTTTGGGTTGCTATTCAGAATGGCCTAAGGAGCTCTAACATTAGAGGAATGTGGCAACATTTGTAGATGGGTTGGATGTGGTATGTAATGGCAGAGACAAGTCCTGCTGGCAGACCATGCTATATTATACAAATCATCTATCAATAGATTATTGAATCAGTTATTTAAAAGAGGAGATTTTTCTAAACAGGAGCATTGCACATGGAATGCTATGAGGGCCAAACAACGTTAGGATGATGCATTGAGGACAACCTCAAAGTGTATTTGTGAAGAATTAGGCTACATAACTTAAAGGACATTTCTGCTGATGTATTAGAAACAGAAGTTTTGTACAATGAAAATTGAAATCTTAGGTCCAACTTCAATAGATAAAAAAGGAAAATCTGATAAATGCCTTCTAAAACAAAATTTTACCTATTCAAACAAGCAATTTTTAGTTTTCTCCATTTTTTAGACCATTGCCATGTTAAATACTCTTGAAATAAAATATCTTCATTACTTAACAGTGCTTTCTACGGAAGCACCATAAGCTATAAGATGCTGTAGGTAAAAGTACCCTTTTAATTCTCTGTAAAAATTGGAAATATTTGTCATTTCCTAAGGAGGTTGTAATCTTGTGAATTTCTTGAATTGTTCAGGAAACTGCAGCTATTAGTGATTTGATGATCTTTCATTTCTCAAGAGTTTCTTTTTAAGCCTTCCTGTGTGAATAAAATGAGCACAAGCACTATTTTAAAATTGTTATTACTAAAGATAGATGTATTTGCTTTTAAATTGCCCTGAGCCTATGCGTTTCTTCCACCCTGTGCATGCCTGTTGTATATTAGCTAGTTTAAAATGCTCTGGGAGAAGTGTTCAGAGATGATCTTGTTGTCCTTTGTCCTGAGCTGTAATTGGGCAAGTTGGTTTTCTTGTGGTCATGTTTTCCTTGCTATTTTATTTTTCAGAAGGTTATTGCATTCAGAAGATCAGCATGTAGCAGTGACTGCTCTGTTAGAGTGCTCTTTATTCTGTGTCTTTGGGAAGGATTCATGTATAAATGTGCACCTACCTTTGGGTTAGTTGTGTACATTGCTATCAGCTAGAACCAGCGTGTGATGGCATTGGCCAGCAGAGCAAAGGGAGCTCTTGGAAGTTTGTCTTTCCCTAAGTTGCTTGACCTAGAACCTGCCACAGAGGATTCTGCCAATCCCCATTGCAAGACAAATCTTGTGTGACTGCCATCCATCTTGACTTGTTACCTGAGAAATAGTCACAGCAATACAACGTATCTCAAACCCCAGCTGTTCAGTTTTCAGTGTGCTCACAGCGTAGAGGAGGATTCTGAGGCTAAGGGCAGGCTCAGAGGGCAGTAACTGTTATGGGTACCAGAAGAGAGCAGGAGCTGTCCTTGCCAGGCTCAAACTCTCCCAAGTTTGTTGTTGTTGTTGTTCCTGGAATTGAGCTGACATCTTTATTTTTTCATGTTGTGGACGGAATGATGGATTGTTGGCACCTGGAACTGAAGGAATTAATAGATATTTTGTATGTGTGCAAGGAACATTTGAAATTGGATGGAGAAAAAATATGTGGATTTTATAAACTTTACTCTGGCCCCTTCAAAGGTGCCTCTCCAACAAAACAGCATGTCTGAACCTTGTATCGTACATATAGGCCTATAGACCTCATCTGGGCCAGTTCCTGCGGGGTGCTCTTCCTCCCTGGGCCCTTGCAGCCTACTGGCTGGTACATGGTGGCATTGCCATTAGCTTGGCTCCTGTTCCTTAGTACTTAGTTTTGACTGTTTTTCCCTGGCCTTGACCACTTCTTCATAACAGGATTTACCTTCTAGCTTTAGGCCTTGCTGTGGATGAGCAGACATGGGCCGCCTGAACATGGATATGTGTTAGATGAGGAAAACCCAACTGGCTTTTCGATCAGAGCTTTTACAAGGTTCCCGCATTCTCTCAGAATTGCACACAACCTATGGAAATCGCTTTCACAACTAGGAAAAGGTACCTTAAAATCTGCCAATCTATATAGAATATAAATTTGATAGGATGTGTGTAAGAGTGGAAAGAAGGAGGACAATATTAAGTAGAAGTCCTCTCTTTCTAGCTCTGGCAGATGATAGGACAATAATTGTATGTATTAAAATAACACTGAGTATTTCTTGTATTAATTGCAAAAATGAATGCCCTATACCACAGAAAACTGCTCCCTATTTCTATTTATTTCTATGTGAAACTTTCTCAGGTAATTTTAAACTATCCTGGTTAACTCTGCTCATTATATACGGGCATATTTTTGACCTGCTTTCCGTGAAAGTCATCAGGTTGTGAGGCAGAGGAAAAGGTTGATCATGGTGTTGCCAGCCTTGCTCTTGTAATGGAACAAGTAATGAATGGAATAATACATCGTTACTCAAAGAAATGTCATGTAATTAACTCAAATAATGGAAAAATGTATCCTGATTTCCATTTGGAATGAAAATAGATTTGTTAGAACATCAGTAGGCAATTAATGTTTTTCCTATATTTTCATACACATATCAAAACTGTTAAAATCTATTGAATAAATATACATTTTCTATAGCACAATAAGTTAAGATGGCTTTCTTTTACTAATAGAGTCTCATGTAATACATTATTTATTATATATACATAATTTGTATATGTGTTCAATTCTTAAAATTAGCATAATTAATGTATATTTATTGCAAATTAATGATCAAGTTTATTTAATTAGCTCCCATTTTCTTTCCCAAGCTAGCTGACTGAAAAAATAACTACTATAAATTTGCAAATAGCTCTTGGGCACAAAATTTAAATTGGTCTTATCCTGACTACTACCTACAGTACTAGCTATCTGAACTACTTTTGTGTCTGAACTATTTTTCTGGGATTTCTGTTCCAGGCTTCAAATGCACTTCAGGGTCTTGATTGGCTTAGATGTACCCAAAGTTGGGGGTCAAAATGTCAGTAGGTATGTCTTAGGCAGAGGACTTTTCATATATAACAATTAGTATGATGCAGGGACCTGCTCAATGTGATAGTAGTTCCTCTCTGCTGCACCTGTTAATTTCTGTACTGTGGGGAGGGCTGGAGAATCACAGGGGAGGAGACAGAGAGGAGGGAGCAGCACTCAGGGGGTTGTAAGAGCAAAAGTACTTCAATATTTTAATAGCAGAAATGGGCGTGGCAATGGGTGCAGTTTCAGTATCAGCCCTGCTTTTAGAGAGGTAAATACTGATAAGGAGGAAGTGCCATTACATCCTTAAGCTCAAACCTGCATTTGTTCTTCACCATTAAGACTAGCAGAAGAGTAGATTTACCAACGAATTCAAAACAACAAACTTCTCTTTTTGTTCCAAATGGCCATCTGCCTTACAATGCACTGGAAGCGGCTGGCACCAGCTCAGGAGAAGCCAGGAGATTGAGGCCGTGTTTCTTGCCCATCTTTCCCATGTGCGTGGGTAGCAGGTGTTAAACGTGCATATCCACGTACAACTTGTTAATATCATTTATAAATATTTTAGAAATTAAAATAATGTTTTATGATGAACAGTGCTTTGGTGGAGTTACTGTTTTGTTTTGTGTTGGTTGACAAATGAGCCATTGACAACAAAAGCTCAATCTCAGGCCAATTGTGGTCCTACTTCATGAGAGTCAAGACTTCACCCAAACCCTGATCCCCATCCCACTGGTCTGTCCACCCTTCTAGGTGCCCTCCATGTGCAGCAAACATTTTAGAGTCATTGGTTAGGTGTTCTGAGGAGCTATTCTCCCTAGCCTTAACACTTCCCCATCACTCCTCCTTTCCAGTTCTGTGTTGTTGTAAATCCATACTTGGCTATTCATATTCTCACTGACTTTGGTGGCTTCATTGTTTCATTGTAATCATCATTGTCATTGAAGCACAGAATTAACTTTGGCGACTTCTGAGTGTCTGTGAGGTCAAGCCTGAGGGGGGCTGTGAGTGTGGGTCCTGAAGTTTAGCTGGATGAGCAGCACAGCTTGCTCCAACGTGAAGCAGGAGGAAATTCATCTGGCTCTCTAATTTTTCCCTTTTCTAATAGGTTTCAAAATTGCTGTAGTTATCAAGAGCTCTTTTCATCTTCAAGATTTATTTCCAGCTCAGGAGATGTGTTGGAACTAGGAATTATCTGTTGAATGCTAATACTTTAAGAGTAAACCATGATCCCCTTCCATCCAGAAAAAGGGATTCCTTTAAAACTTGTTAAATAAGATATGTGAGGATGAAATAAATCAACAAAAATTACATGAAAATCTTTGGAGTGTTTCTCATGCAGGCATCTAGAATACTACTTAGTGTTTTCTATTCTGTTTACAGGCCAAGTGAACCCCTAGAAGCTTTTTCTCTAGAGCTGCCTCTTCAATAATGTAACTGAAATGCAGGACAGCGACAAGCATGCAATGGGACTTTCCACATTGCCCTGGAACATGAGCAACTAGGATCTAAAGAGAAAAGATGTCAGCATTTCTTGAGAAATACTCATGTGACAGGCACCTATTCTCATTTTACTAAGAGAAAGCAGCAGAACCAGACCTACCTCATGGCACTCAAATTCTGTAAGGGCAGAGAGGGGAGAAATAGACAGTTGGAAGGAAGACTGTGAGAGGCTTTCCTCATTCTTCCATCTGGAGTGGTTACTCCTATTGCTTCTAAAAGCCACATGCAGGAGGACACTTGAGGCTCCAGGTGGGCTGATTTCAACTAAACAATGTTGACATCTTGTTCCGTGGCTTGATGCTGGCTCTGCAGACCCTCCTATCAAGGAGGTGCAGGACAGACAGTACAAGCATGAAATGCACTCCCTGTTTACTCTGTGAGTTTGGGATGGCACATGAGTGCCAGTGCTTGCTTTTAGTTCGCATATTTCTGATTACAGGGTGGGATGAGGAAGGATTTTATAGAGTGTTCTTGAGTAAAGCAAGAAGGGATTGGGAAATGATGTTCCTAGGAAATAGTTGGGAACAACTTTTTTATCCCACCCTACTTTTCTGTAGCCCTTGGAGGAAACACATAAGTAGGTCCTCTGGTTGCTGTAAAGGACCTTGAATGTCGTTGTAGCATTCAGGTGCCACAAGGCTGTTCAGATAGACATTGGTTCACCTGAGGTACTGGCCTAGCCAGAAAGGAGGTTGGGTCATAGGCTACTTGCGGAGTTATAAAGGGATACATGACTCCTTTTATAAATGGATCCTCAGAAACAGAGTAATGATGATGCTTGAATACCTTCCTGGAAATAACGTATCTGTCAGCTCTAAACTGTACAGAGACCACTAGGGTTGTTGAGGGTCCCAACAAGTGGAACTGGAGTAGACCAGGGACAGCTGTCTTTCACCTGCTAACAGATAACCAGTTACCTAAGATCACTCTGCCCCTAACAAAAGGATGTTTAGCTCAACCTCAGGATGGGAAAGATATTGATAGAGAACTCTTAAGTGGTCAAGACTGTGTCTTAAGCCAATGCTAGGTAGGACATGAAATTTTAATATGAGATTGGACTATTTAACTGAAGATAATTTTAAAACTTCATTAACATATAATTGATATACAACATTGTGTCTAACACCTGTCACAATGTATTATTAACAATTCTTTTTCTGGTGTTGGGAACTTGTAAGATTTACTCTTAGCAACTTTAAAATATGCAATACAATATTATGAACTATTGTTGTCTTGCTGTACTATATCCACATAAAATATTTATTTTATAACTGGATATTTTTACCTTTAGATCTCATTTTCTTTCTCCTACCCTGGCCTCTAGCAATCACCAATCTTTTCTCTATTTATGAGCTTGTGTTTTTGTTGTTGTTTTCTTATTTAGATTCTACATGTGAGATCATATGCTATTTGTCTTTATCTGTCTGACTTATTTCACTTAACATAATGCCCTCAAGTTATGTCCATGTTGTCACAAATGGCAAGATAGTATTTGATTTGTGGCTGAATAACATTCCATTATCTGTATATACCACATTTTTAACCTATTTATCCATCAATGGACACTTGGGTTGTTTCCATATCTTGGCTATTGTAAATATGCTGCAATAAACATGGGGGTGCTTATATTTTTTAGAGTTCGTATGTTTTCTTTTCTTTTTCTTTTTTTTTTTTTTTTGATAAATACCCCAAAGTGAAGTTGTTGCATCATATGGTAGTTCTATTTTTGATTATTTAAGAAAACTTCATACTGTTTTCTATAGTGGATGTGCCACTTTTACTCCCAGCAACAATGTACAAAGGTTTCCTTCTGTCCACATCATCCCCAATGTTTATTTTTTATCTTTTTGACAATAGTAATTCTAACAGGTGTGTGGTTTTTATTTGCATTTTCCTAATGATTAGTGATATTGAACATCATTGTGTGCACTGTTGGCCATCTGTGTCTTTCTTGGAAAAAAATGTCTATTCAGATCCTATTTTTTAAATAATCAAATTGTGTTTCTTTTTACTTTTGAGTTCTTTATGTATTTATATATTAACTTCTTATCAGATATATGATTTACAAATATATTCAACTATTCAGTTGGTCATTTTTTCATTTTGTTGATGGTTTTCTTTGTTGTGTAGAAATGTTTTAGTTTGATGTCATCTACTTGTTTATATTTACTTTTGTTGTCTTTGCTTTTGTTGTCAAATCCAAAAAGTCATCAGTAAGATCAATGTTAAGGAGCTTACTGTCTAAGTGTTCTAATAGAAATTTTATGGTTCAGGTCTTACATTGAAGTCTTTAATCCATTTTGAGTTAATCTTTGTTTATTATGTAAAATAATGGTCCAATTTAATTCTTTTGCATTTAAGTTTTCCTAAAATTGCTGTCCAGTGTTCCCAACATCATATATTGAAGAGACTGTCCGTTACCCATTGTATATTTTTGTTTCCTTCACAATAAGTTGAATATATATATATATATATATATATATATATATATATGCATGCATGTATTTTGGGGATTGCTACTCTGTCACATTGACCTATGTGTCTGTTTTTATATTAATATGATACTGTTTTGATTACTGTAGTTTTATAATGTAGTTTAAAACCAAGGTGCATGGTGTCTTCAGCATTGTTATTCTTTCTCAAGTTTGCTTTGACTCCTCAGGGTTCTTTGTGGTTCCATACAAATTTTGGGATTGTTTCTTCTATAGAAATAGAAAAAAATGCCATTGGATTTTTGATAGAGGTTACATTGAATCTGTAGATTGCTTTAGACAGTATGGACATTTTAACAATATTAACTTTTCTAATTCATGAGCACACAATATCTTTCCATTTGTTTTGTCATCTTCAATTCCTTTCATCATTGTCTTATAGTTTGCAGTGTATAGATCTTTACCTCCTTGGTTAAGTGTGTTACTAGGTATTTTCCTTTTTTATGAAATTGTAATGGAATTGTTTTTTTTAATTTCTCTTTATAACAGTTTGTTATTAGCATAAGTAAATGGAACATCTTTCTGTTTAGTATTGATTTTGTATTCTGCACCTTTACTAAATTTGTTAGTTATAAGGTTTTTGGTGGTCTCTTCAGGGTTTTCTGTATGTAGTGTCACATCATCTGCAAATTGTGACAGCTTTACTTCTTTCTTAACAATTTTTAAAAATTTTATTTTTCTTGCATAATTGCTCTAGACAAAAATTCCAGTACTATATTGAATAACAGTGGCAAGAATGTACATTATTGTCTTTTTCTCCATCATAGAGGAAAAACTTAGCTTTTCTGTTTGGAGTATGATACAAGTTATGGGTTTGTCACATGTGACCTTACTATATTGAGGTACATTCCCACTATACATATTTTGTTGGGAGTTTTTATTATAAATAAATACTGATTTTCTGCATCTGTTGCAATGATATGATTTTTATCCTTCATTTTGGTGTATCACTATGATGGATTTGCAGATGTTGAAACATCCTTGCATCTCTCAAAATAAAGCCTACTTGATCTTGGTGTATTATCCTTTTAATGCATTGTTTAATTCAATTTAACAATATTTTATTGAGGATTTTTGCATCCATGTTCATCAAAAATACTGGTTCATCAGAAATACCTTGCCTGGTTTTGCTCTCAGGGTAATGCCCACCTTAAAATAAGTTTGGACATGTTTGCTCTTCTACATTTTAGATGAATTTGAGAAGGAATGGTATTCTTTCTTTGAATGTTTGGTAGAATAAACATTCACCAGTGAAGTTATAAGGTCCAGGACTTTTATTTGTAGGAAGGTTTTAAATTACTGATTCAGTCTCTTTACTAGTTAGTAATTGGTCTGTTCAGATATTCTACTTCTGGAAATACTTTTAATTATGAAAAGTTAATGCAAAGTTACAGATTCTGCCCAAGATATTATTAAGGGTTTGGGAAGGGATTCAATACAATATGACTGGCAAAGAATACAACTGGAGCCCATCTTCAGCTCCGTATGGAAGCAAAGTCATGGCATAAATCCTGAAGAAAAAAAGTGGTCTGTCATTCAATGCTATGTTAAGTAGCAGCATGGGACTTTGTCAGTTGCTTTAATACATAGGAACAGAATCTTGACTGTAGATGTTTAATAAATATTAATGGAATAAACTTAATTTTGGTTCAAAACAGGGTGGTTAGGTAAAGGAACCTTCATTTATTTGTTCAACAGGTGATTTCTGAAAGCCTATCATATGCCAAGTTCTCCTCACCTGCTTTCCCCATTCAGATCTAAATTTGACACACCCTTAAGCTGAAGAAATACCAATCTAAGTGTTGACTGCTTTGGACTTTTTGGAATGACAATAGTCAGAGTGATCTTATTAAACATGTTAAATCCATGTCATATCTCCGTTTATGTCCTCATAATGGCTTCCTATTTTCCTCAATCGAAAACCAAAATAATCACAATGATCTACAAGTTTCCTACATGAACTCCATCTATCCCTCACCACCAATCATTACTCCACATTTCATCTACTGTCATCTTTGTAGTGGGTTGAATGGTGACTCCCCAAAAAAGATATGTTCATGTCTTAATTTGTGGAACCTTGAATGTTATGTTACATGGAAAAGGGTCTTTGCAGTAGCAGTTAAGTTGAGAATCTTGAGATGGGAGATCTAGGATATCATCCTAGATAAACCTAATGGCAAGTATCCCTATAAGAGTGAGGTTGAGATGGTTTACATAGTGAAAGGAAGGAGACAGTGGGGTCAGGGAGGCAGAATGAGAGGGTCATGAGTCAAGATATGCTGGCAGCTTCCAGGAGGGAAGAAAGTCAAAAAGCAGACTCTCCCCCAGAGCTTCCAGAGGAAATAGAGCTCTGCTTTCACCTGTTTTCAGACTTCCACATTCCAGAACTGAGAATCAGTTTCTGATGGTTCAAACTATGCATCTGTGCTCATTTGTTTTAGCAGCCACAGGACACTGATACAGTCCCCACACTGTGCTCCCACCTCACCCCCTTCCTTGTTCATTCAACATTCCAAACATTCACCTACCTCATAGCCCCAAACCATATAGAGTTCCTTCTCTATAGGATGCGATTACCCCTGGTGGGTGTGTGCCATGCCCTCTCATTTCTTTTATTCCAATTGTATGCAAACCATCTCAGGTTGGTTATCTTACTTAGGACCGCATCACCCCTACCATTTTATATTTTGTAGCATTAATATTCTAACTTAGTCTATAACTTACTGTTTTTGACTCAGGGTAACTGGAATGTGAACTCTGTGAGGGTGGGGATTGGTGTCTGGTTTGGTCAAGACTGCATCCTCACAGCCAGGTGAATTTAGGTTTTTAAATTAAATTTACTGAGTGAATTTAGGTGCTCAGTAAATGTTTGTTAAATGATAACCCTAGTTGGCCACCTGGACTTTTTATGTTTTATAAAACATAAACACACACACACATATATTAGCAAGTAAACTGATAGTGTCTGCCTGGATTTTTATATAGTTGCACACATACCCACACTCACACTTGGATGCATAGTTAATATGTATCATTTCAAAGTGGACTGCTCTGAAAAAAAAAATGACAGGTGGTTTCAGCATTGAAAAAAATACCCTTTCCCCTGCCCACCCTAGCATAGTTTTCATAAATTTCCACGCAGATTTCAGCCATGCTGGTAAAATCAGTTATTTCTTGGCTGAGCCCTAATTCTGAGGTGACATTTTATATCCTTATAAATGTCACAAATTAACACAGGATTTGATAGCTCATTCCCTAGTGAGCTTTAATTTCCCAAGATTTTACATGTCACTTTCTTGCCTTCCTCAGGGATATATGCAGGTATGCATACACTTTTTTTCAGTCCTTCAGTCAGCTTTTTATGATCCTAGATTCTTGGCTTCTCACACATATAGGTACCTTTACATATATCCTTATTTATAAACCTCTATTTCTTTATAATTAATCCCTTTGATAAGACCTTCTTTAAGTTTATTATTATTTGTACAATAGCTAAGGCATTGCCAATGTAGTTTGTCTATTCATTTATTTCCTGGAATGTTGAAAAAATTATTTCAGTTGACTAGTAAAGTAATATTAAGTGCTTTAAAAAGAGCAAATAAGAGTTGAGAAGAAAATAAGGAAAAGAAAATAAGATGGAGCTGAAAGTGAAGTTAATGTGTGAAACTAATATATCCTGGTCGTGCACTTGTTAGAGATGGGTCATAAAGTTGGCCATGAACTTTCTAACACCAATCTAAAGAAGAAAAGAACATTTGTCCTCAAGGTGAAAGTAGACTGACTGTTCAGGAATTGCAGAAATGTGACTGACACCAGAGCTTAGACTCCTATTTTCTGTGGATCCTTCTGGGTGAAGATCATGCTGGAATTTGTAACTGACAGCTCTCTCAAAACATCATTGCAGATCGCATAGTGGCTCTCCCTGAGAAACCTATTCCACAATACTGCTCACCACCTTCAGCACTGCTGCCAAATCTTGCCTGGACCAGTGCGATGATCTCCCTGTTCACAGCTCTCCCCAGCCCCTCCCCACACTTCAGTCAAACATCACATAGCAGCCGGCACAGTCTGTTCAATATAGACATTAGACCAGTCCTTCCCTGGCTTTAAGAACTTTTTTCATGGTTGCTTCTTTCAATTAGAATAAAATCTGGAGTCTATTTCTCAGCCTCCTAGATTTCAGACCCCTGGCTCTGCGAGCTTCTGCCTCCACTTGGGCCTTTGCACCAGCTGTTGTCTCCCCAGGAAATGCTTCCTTCTGACCATGATATGCTTTCCTGGTTCTCTTCTTTTCCATTCCAGTCACCATGACCTCACAGAAGCCTTCCCTGGCCCTGCCACAGCCTTCAAACCGCAGGGCAATGTGACAGATGATTAAGCTGCTCTCTTCCTGTCCTGTCCCCAGCGTCGTTGAATGCACAGAAGGAAGAAAGTGCTCCCTGCAGACTGGGTCTACTGCTCCCTTTGCCCTCTGTGGGCCCAGGACCATTTGTACTTATTGAATTTACCAGTGAGCTTTGGATGGGTAATTGGAGAACGGAACTTCAGTTCCCATTGGGGGACCCTAGTCAAGTCATTCAACCTTCTAGGCTTTGTTTCCTCATTTGAAAATAAAAATACTACACCTTCCTGCCTCCTGGATTCAGATGCTGTGAAAGTCAGTACAATGAATGGATTTGGCCTATGGGAGCATGGCATGGTATTTGTACATTTTTCTCTTAATTGTGGCCCTAAATTTGTAAAACCAAAGCTTAAACTAAGAGCAACTAACTGGATATTTATATAAATGTCACATAGCAACTGAAAAAAACTCAGACCATTTTTAAAAAACTTTTATGTTTTTGTATTATTTTTAGAGAGGAGAGAAAGGAGAGAGGCAGAGAGGGCGAGAGACATCAATGTATGGTTGCTTTTTACCTGCCTTCAGCTACGGACCTGGCTGGAGACCTGGTTTACAACCTAGATACGTTGCCTTGGCTGGGAATCGAACCAGCAACCTTTGGGTTCACAGGCGGGTGTCTTATCCACTGTGCCACCAGCCAGGGCCCAATTTTAAACTACTTAATTAAAAAGGCATTAAAATAATAGCCATAATTTAAAATAAACCTTTAAACTGATAGAAATTTGACATTCCATGAACCTTTTAGTTTTCTTCTTGAGAGGCATTATAATATAAAATTACATGTGTATTTTATATTTTCATATAAATAAATATTATATATAGCCTATAAAATTTCTGCCGTTTTCAGTGCCTGAGGAGAGAAGGTACATGAATGAGCCTAGGGTTCATTCATGGTTAATAGCTGCTGTGCCCTGGTGATTTTAAATGAAATCCTCAGGGTGTTTGGTTAGTCCAGATGCTCAACTCTCATTATCCATAATGGGAGTTACTGTACACGTCATTCCCCTCCACACACAGCACTGAAAAATTGCTGTCTCACACCACCTTTGTGTCTTGCCCTTTGAACTAATTTTAATGGATTCTTTAAGTGAAGCATCATCTCTATGCAACATTCAGGGCGATGAGGTTGCTGAAAAGCAACATGCCTTCATTTTGCATCCTCAACTGGCATATGCTGGGAGGGTTTGGACCAGGACTGGCTCACTCTCTGGACTATAGACTTCTCTTTTATTCAGTTTCAAGTGAAGCTATTCTTTTTAAAAATCTATTATTTCCCCATATTCGCAGCTGAGCTTTCTGATAGTACACCGTAGGCACTGAGCACTAAAAAAGTTTTAAAACTATTGAAATCTTATGGAGAAAAGGAGTTAAATATATTCAAGGCACTTATTGTTTTTAATGTATATTTTAGCAGCTAAAGAATTGCTTAAACAAATAAATGCTTTAAATATGTTTATATAAAAGCAATCTAGTTATAAATGAAGAGACTGAGGGTATGGTAATGAACCAGGTAGTTGTGTTCCAGAAGCAGAGCTGTGCTTTCACATTCTTTTTTTTTTTTTAAGATTTTATTATTATTTTTTAGACAGAAGGGCAGGGAGGGAGGAAGAAACAGAGAGAAACAACAATGTATGGTTGCCTCCAGCTACTGACCTGGCTGGAGACCTGGCTTGCAACCTGTAACATTCTAAACATAACAATACAGACTTCTTTATTAAGCTCTTATTTGTCTTTCTACTCTTAATTACCAGTTTTACATATATCTGCTCAAAGTTAATATTGAAAAGGTAAATCTTGGCAAATTGGGCAATTTTGTTACATGTTTTCTGAATTATAAAAGATGTTATATATATTAGTGTTTTATATTCTAGATCAGCAATTTTCAACCTTTTTCATCTCATGGCACACAAACTACTTACTAAAATTCAATGGTACATTGAAAATATATATTTCTTCTGATCTAAGAAAACATATTTTTGATTGATATACAAAAAATAATAATAGTTTTTACCTACCCTTTATGCTCTAAAGTGTCTTATTTATTTATTAAAAAATATTTATTATTTTTAGAGAGAGGGGAAGAGAGAGAGGCAGAGAGGGAGAGAGACATCAATGTATGGTTGCCTTTCACCTTCCTCCACTATAGACCTGGCTTGCAACCTGGTTATGCGCCCTGACTGGGAATCAAACTAGTGACCTTTGGGTTCACTGGTTGGCACCTTATCCACTGTGCTACCAGCCAGAGGTAAAGTGACTTCTTTTTAGCCTCAAATATTTAATTTTTATTTATTTTTAATTTAATTTTATTATTATTTTGTTACATCCATTCCCTTTTCCCTCCCCTCTGTCCCCTCCTAAAGTGACTTTTTAAAAAATCAGGTGCCTAAACTTGTATATAAGAATTTCTGGTACTAAAAAAATATATACTTCTGGACAAGATGAAGGCATAGGTAGACATGCTATGTCTCACAACTAGAAAAAATTTACGTCTACCTCAAAACTAAATAAAAACAAGGCAGACATTTCAGAAAATTGAATTACATGGAAGTACAACAAATGAAGAAGTAAATACTCAGCCAGATGGTAGGATGGGTGCAGATGGGGAGGAGAGCAGCTGCACCAGCATGGGAGCTGAGGCCGCAGTGAAAAGCCCAGTCATATACTTAAACTTGGGAAGCAATCCCAGGGCCAGACCTCACAAACCACAGCCCCAGCACCAGGAAAAATAGAGCCATATTGCTTCTGACTATGAAAACCAGAGGGGCTTGGAGTCGGGGAAGGAATTTCCAGTCTCAACAGGCAAGAGGCATTGTTCCCTCTAAGACCCCTCCCCACATACAGTACCCCAACATGGTGAAACAGGTCACCCCACAGTGAGATATTCCTAAGACTCCACCCCATACAATATAACATATAATCAACATAACTACCTAAGACACAGAAGCAAACACAGAAAGCTGTCAAGCTAAGGAGACAGAGAAGTATGGCCTAAATGAGGGAGCAGACCAAGGTACCAGTGGGAGAACTGAGCAATGAAAAGATAGCCAACCTAACAGCCAAGGAGATAGCCATCCTAATAGATGTAGAGTTCAAAACATTGGTGATTAAAATGATCACAGATGTGACAGGTATGCTTAAATACAGGAAATCCAGAAAGGAAGAAGTGAAGGCTAGGCTATGTGAAATGAAGAAAAATTCACATGAAACCAAGAATGAGGGGAAGGAAAACAGGGTACAAATAAATCAATGATTTGGAACATAAAGAAGAAATAATCAATACAGAAAGAGGAAATGAGAATAAAAAAAAAAATGAGTGAGTAGAGGTGTAGAAACCTCTGGGACAACTTTAAATATGCCAATATCCAAAGCATAGGGGTACCAGAATGAGAAGAAGAAGAGCAAGAAATTGAAAGCTTCTGTGAAAAAATATGAAGGAAAATTTTCTTCATTTGGTGAAGGGAATAGATATACAAGTCCAGGAAGTACAGAGAGTCCCAAACAAGCTAGACCCAAGGAGGACCACACCAAGATATATCATAGTTAAAATGCCAAAGATTGAAGATAAAGAGAGAAACTTAAAAACAGCAAGAGAAAAAAGAGAATGTTACCTACAAAGGGGCTCCTATAAGACTATCAGCTCATTTCTCAAAAGAAACTTTGCAGGCAAGAAGGGTCTGGCAAGAAGTATTCAAAGGGATGGAAAGCAAAGACCTACAACCAAAATTACTCTATCCAGCAAAGCTATCATTCAGAATGAAAGGCTAGACAAAGTACCTCTCAGACAGGGTAAAGCTAAAGGACTTCATCATCACCAAGCCATTATTTTATGAAATGTTAAGGGGACTTACTTAAGAAAAAGAGTATCAAAACATGACCATTAAAAAGATAACAAACTCACAACTATCAACAGCAAAATCTAAAAAAAAAAAACAAAAATTAAACAGGCAACCAGAGATGGAACAGAATCAAAGATATGGGGAACATTTGGAGGGGTGTCAACTGAGGGGTAAGGGAAGGGGAAGAAGTGGGGGAAGACTCAAGGACTAAGAAACATAGTTGGTGGGTGCAGAATAGACAGGGGGATGTTAAGAATAATATACGAAGAGGCAAAGCCAAAGAACTCACATTCATGACCCAGGAATCTGAACTAAGAAAGTTGGGATTGCTGGAGGGAGAGGGTTGCTGGGTGGAGCAGAGCAAAGAAATTGAGACTAATTAAAGCATAATTAATAAAAAAAAGAACCAATAAAGGCATTAAAAAATAGAATTTTTGGTACCAGGAATTAACCAATCAGATGCAACTTTATTTATTATTAAAATTTTATTTATTACTTTTAGAGAAAGGGGAAGGTACACAGGCAGAAAGGGAGAGAAGCATCAATGTATAGTTGCCTTTCACCTGCCTCCAGCCACAGACCTGGCTGGAGACCTGGCTTGCAACCTGGTTATGTGCCCTGGCTGGAAATCAAACGAGCAACCTTTGGGTTCTCAGGCCAGCACCTTATCCACAGTGCCACCAGCCAGGGCCCAGATGCAACCTTATTATACAATGTGAGCAATCCAACAGAACTCTATTATATAATCTGTATGTTTATGGTTTAAAACGACATTCACAGTGGATTGCTATTGTGTTGATTCTTTATTTAACAATTTAAGTGGAAGAGGTCAGCGCCCCTAACTAAATAGCCAGATACAGCCTGTTTTAAAGTCTTGCAGTATACCAGTGTGCCATGGCTGTGCCATGGCACCTAGGTTGAAAATCACTGTTCTAGATTATGCTTAATGTAATTATCATATAAAATGCATTCTCCAATATTGTAAACCCTTGAAAAAGATAAAGCATACATGGTCATCACCAGTTAGCTAGGTTATTTCATTATGTTTAATGCCACTCTTTGTTGTTGAAGAACACAAAAAGCAAAAAAGAACACATTTAGTCAAATTACATCATGTAGAGAAATATTAATATGAATTACCTTTTTTAATTTTTAGAAATGAAATTTATCCAAATAAAAATATATTTAACAGAAATCTGATATAGTTTTTACTTTTTTCAAATATTGAAAAATAATTGACATATTGTATTAGTTTTAGGTGAGTAATATGATGATTTGTTACATGTATATGTATTGCAAAATAATCACCTCATGTCAACACCCATCACCATACATTTACATTTTTTTCCCTGTGCTGAGAACTTTTAAGATCTCTCTTTAGTATTAACTCTATTGTTTATAACTGTTCACACATTTTTTGTTACTTAAAAGTGCTTTTGAATTGATCATTTTAACTTTCCAACAAGTTTTATTGGCCAATATTGAATATAAGAAGAATATAAGCATGAAGAGAGGATGCTGCTATCCCTCTTCTATGGAGTGGAGTTCCAATTATTTCTTTACTCTTGATTTCAGGTTGTTTAAGTATGCATCTTAATTGAATTTTCTCTCTTTATTATAACTTTCTTTATTATAACAAGGCTATAATTGTTTATTCCTATTGAAATGATCCCAGATATGAAAACATAAAATTCAGTATAATGAAGTCACCCAATGATAGAGGTTCTGCCTGTAAAACCAAGTGATGACTATTTTATTTACTTTTTAGCATTATTCATATCACACTTGTATATATATATGTCATGAGATTTTTCTATGCATTTCATAAATTTTGATTTAAACTCATAAGCAACCCTATGGAGGCAGGCACCTCTGTTTGGTAGATGAAGTTACTCAGAGCTTAACTAATCCAAATCAAACAGTTATTAAGTGGCAAAGCTAGGTTTTAAACATAAATGGTCTAACTTTAAAGTTGATGATCTAAGCTAGTGGGTCTGGGATTTCTGAGGGTCCCTGGGATTCTTCTGGGGGATCTGTGAGATCTTTCCTTTCTCAACTACATATCTATATGAGACCAGCTTTATTTTTTTTTATTCACTTCATCCAAAAGACATATCATGACAGATTGAATGAATATAGAAGGAAAAATGAAAATGCAGTCATCTCTCATTAGCCATTCATAAGAGCTTTACAAAACTGTAAAACATGCCTTTCTTGGCACTAAATATTTTTTGTTTTGCAAAATATGATTATTATAAAAATATGTTAACAGGTTGGTTTATTACCATAAGCAGTTTTTAAATGTTCTCAACTATAATTTCTAATTAAATATCAATAGGTACAATCCACATGAACACAAGCTTTTTGGTGTCATCAATAATTTTAAGGGGAAAAGAAATCAAAAGGTGTGTGAACTTCTCTGAACCCCATAGTTGTGCTTCCCCACTCTTTTGTCTCAAGTCTTGCTTCTCCTGTTTTTCCCACTACTTCTGATTTCATTCTCATTTTAAAAAAGAAAAAAGATGTGAGCTCTTTTGTCTAAAAGCAAAGGTGGTTTGGAACCCTAAGGACAGTAGCCATGACGTTGAGGATGATAAGCTTTGCAGCTCATGCCCAGCTGAACTCCTTACTGGGTGCAGGACCTGAAGTGAACTTAATCAGCTTTTCATTAGTTACCTCATGCCTAAAATGGGGTCGGTCATGGTATTTACCTCATGGAGTTGTTATGAGGATTACATGAATTAATGTACATAGAATGCTTGAACTGTCCCTGGTGTGTGTGAAGTGTTCAAATATTAGCTTTGTTGTTATTAAATTTCTACACACACAGTTAATGAGAAATCTAGAAGAGTCCAACGTGATTTTGTGTTCCATGAGTTTTCTTAAATTTTTTCTCTTCCACTTTATGCACATTTTATTATTAAAGCCTAAGCTTCCCAGTCTAATTTGTTTTCCTTAGCTTGTCCTGGTCTATGAAAGTGGCCTTTTAAAAAAAAATAATAATTGTGTGGTTAGTTCTATTTGGGGTAGGGTTGCTATTAGAGTGTATTTCTCTTCCTGTAAATTTGCAAATTTGGAAACTGTCATCCCTCATGCCTTACTGAATTCCCTCAATTGTTTGCAGTTCACATCCTGTAAATGTATAGATTTTCCTTCCTCTCCTCCCCACCCTGTCAAGGGTCAACTCTTGTATTCTGTACCAAAGACAGGGGAGGGATCACTTATGTATGCTGGAAGCTCTGCAGCCTTCTGCCAGCTGTATTCAAAGTTGCCTCCCACTCCTGGGCCCTTGTTTGATTTGTTCATGCTTCAGCTCATACTAGGATCATATTGCCTTTGTCTGGTGGCTTTTTTCTCAGTCTGCAACCCTGTGCTCCAGGTCAAAGATTTCTCTCCAGACATCAGTGGTCTGCCTATTTGTCTGCAGGGCCCACTGTCTTCTCTGCCTTGTTTCCCCTTGTCTGAATCAGTTTGCAGTCCCCATGGGAACTGGTAACAAGCTGCATTATTATATCCAACTATGCTGCCGCTGTTTATATGATCTCCTGACAGACAAAGGCCCCATATTCCTGCAAGGGACTCCTACGATGGGACGCCAAAGACTAGCATCAGTGTGGGCTGCAGAGAGGGAATCCTGAGAGTCCACAGATGCCCTTAGCATCTTTGTGTGTCTGTATAAAGGTATCAAGATGGCCTCCATTTCTTTTGATAAATTTGGGAAGATTCTTCTCCTCTCACAGACTTCTAGGCTGTCCTATCGACAATGGAGATAAAATGCTTTGTGATAAAGACTTAGAGAATCTCATCCTGGCTATTCTTAACTGAAAAACACATGTTCTTTTTTTAATGTGGGAGGAAAATAATTTTGTATTTCTCTTATCTAGTATTTACTCTGCAATCCTACTCTAACTCAAAATAATTTCAGAATTACAACACCAACATTTATAAAATTATGATCAAAAGATGAGTGGCCTGAATTGAAATGATCTTTAAAGAGATAGCTTAGATTTTGTTCTAGTTGCAGCTTGATTGGCTCAAAACCCTAACCCTATCCTGAATTCTAACTGCAAACATCCTTTGTGAACTCAGGAAGAAGGGGTTCTGAAGGGTAATGACCATTTCTGTAAAACTCGGGGCTGATGGAGTTGAAGTTGTGTGATAATTACAATTACCATTTAGTAATTGTGTGTCCAGCACTGTTGTAAGTACTTGGCATGCTTTCTCTGTTAATCCTCATGAAAATCCTTCAAGGTAGTTACTATTATCTTTTTTATTTCACTGGTGAAAAACCTTAGGCAAAGTTACACTGATAGTAATGGACAGAATCGAGGTTCCAACCAAGACAACTGATGATAGAGAATAGATTCTTAACCTGTATATCATAAATGTTTAAAAATTTTGTTGCCCAGGCTGGTGGCACAGTGGATAAGGCGCCAGCCTGTGAACCCAAAGGTCACTGATTCAATTCCCCAGCCAGGGCACATAACCAGGTTGCAAGCCAGGTCTCCAGCCAGGTCCGTAGCTGGAGGCAGGTGAAAGGCAACCATACATTGATGCTTCTCTCCCCTCTCTGCCTCTCTCCCTTCCCCTCTCTGAAAAAAGAATAAATAAAATCTTTTAAAAATAAATAAATAATTAGAACAATAAAAATAAATAAAAATAAAATTTTGTTAATAAAAATACCTACTTGTAGCAACCTTTAATTTTCCTGTCAGAATATTTTTTGTCCTTTACTGGAATTGCTTCTTGGTTTGTCTCTCACATTAGATGTAAGACCTGAGAGGTTAGAGACCTTGATTCTATTGTTTACCATTGAATATGCAGCATGCATACAGCACTTGGTACATAAATACACTCAATGATTTTTAATAATGGCAGTAAATTTATGATTCTTCTGCGTCAGACATTGGACTAAAACCTTAAATGTATTATTTTGGATTATTAGAGCAATCATACAGAGGAGCTATTATTATCCATATTGTAAAACAAATAGGTTCAGAAAGATACCTTAATCTGATTGCCCAAATCCATTCAGCTAGTAAATACTAGAGCTGGCACTTGAACCCAGATATTCTTTTGGTCTTAGAAGCCTTGTCTCCCATGAGATCTGTTTCTAACAAAATTCTTTCTAATCCAGCTCATTGGTCCTGATCCTAGTGGAAGAGTGTATGTTTGACTAGCTTTACAAAAAAGTATCAGAGCTAAAAGGCAAAAAAAAAAAAAAAAAAAAAAAAAGTGCCATTTTATGGAGCAGATGCTCCATCTAAATTCAAGGGATAAAAATAATACGTAGAAGAGGTATCTTGCCCGAGGGATTCTAAAATCCCTGCGGGGAAACAAAAATGAAGCATGGCTGTTCTAACCAAATGCTTGTAGGAACTTAATGACAAATGGACTACTTTGGGCTTGCAGAATATGTGAAATTGGATTTGATTTCAGATGAATTATGTATTTGCAGACATTGCCCATAAATCTTTGCTTAACTATGCTTGGTTTCTAGTGCTGACTCAGTGTTCCCTCCTCCCAAAGATGCCTTGCTCAGGCATCTGATTGCCTTTTGCTACTCAGTTTCCTGCATTCTTCATTCCTGATCTTGGGTTTATGAATTCCACATATTTTGGGACCAGAGCTGCCATTGCATTCACTGTTAGGAAGCAAAAGTGGAAAGGGAGCAGAGTGAGAGCACGGATGACTCCCGGGAAGAGCACTGTTTGTAGTTACATCAACGAGCTGTACCTGGAAGCTCTGGAGGTGCATGTCGCTGTGGGTGTCTCCGGGAGGTAACATCAGTACACTTTAGGTTGGTAGCATGGCCTGTAAGCCAAGCAGGCATATGGGATATTCAATGAAAAAAGAACCTGTAAGAAAATAAAAAACAAAACAAGCCAAACAAAGAAGCGCATATTCTCCATCTTTATCTCCAAAGGAAAATTTTATCCATAATGTTAGAGGAACTCATTGGGCAATTTTCTCTGAAAATGGAACAGATCATTATCAGCAGAGGATGAAAGATCATTCTGGATTAGCATAGCCACAGAAAAATTATCTGAAGGTTACATGAGAACATAAATATATTTAGAGGAATAAAGTGGACATGCCATTTTAGTCACCTGTCACTTGCAAATAGCAAAATAGCAGATGTAGTTTACATTTCATTTAAGTCAATGGTGTGCTAAGGCAATCAACAAATGTTACTGGGCTGTTTACAAATTTCATTTGAAGTATGATCGCAGAAAGTAGTATGGTGAATGTATTAATTAGATCATGGATCTGGGTAGCACCACCAGAAATGTGAATCCCAAATCTGTGTAATTTTGCACAATTTAGTTATCTTTTCTGAGAACCACCTTCCACTTGTGTAAAAGTAAAGGATTGGATAGCTACGAAAAGCATGCCGTAGAATCCAGAGGGAAAGCTGAGTGGGAGCAAAAACAAATAGGGCAGTTCTGGGCTTGTTGGTTGCAGAAGCCACAATCCCTGAAGGATGCGGTCAGTGAAATGGTGCAGCTCCAGCCATGTGTATTCCTGTGTCACAGCAAACTGCCAAGAGACAGATCCCCAGAGTAGACATCTGTTCAGCTCAACATTGGCCTCTTACCTGGGGAGGTGAGGTATTTTGTTTGATATTCTATCAGGACTGCTTGCTAGTGCTGAAGGGCAAGTATTCTGAAGGAATTTGGGCAGGAATAGAATCTTAGCAGACACAGATGTCTGCTCTGTGGGTCTGGGGAGATAAATTTAAACCAGAGATATTTGTGTATGTGCATGTGTATGCATGTATGATGCATGTTCCCTCTGTCATAATATCCTTCTTTACTTTCTGAGCCAGGTGTGCAATTGGAATTAAAAAAAATCATATATATGGAATTTAACAGGGACAGCTGTGCTGTATGGTTGTTTGTTTCAGAAGCTAAGCTGTGATTCCATGAGCTATTATTCCTAAGATTGTTGAACTCCTCTTTTAATTTTTAGAATGCCCAAGAGAAAAAACCTTATAATTATTTTTTAAATCTCACGTAACAAGAACGGAATTGGGATTAACTCAGGGGGTAGAGTCTTTGATATGTTGAGGTATTCTATAATGGTATTGAAATAATTATTGTGTCAGAATAGTCATATTTTTGTTTTTATCTTTTCTAAAAAGATTGTATAAATATGTAAAAGAAGAAAACTCAACTTGAATTTCTAAATAAATATATGTTGATATTCATCCACTTATCCTAATTTGCCTTCTACCACTTATAAGTTTCACCCATGATTTACATTCATACCATTATTCAGTAATAAAAATTTTAATTTGTAACTGCAGTGGCAGGACTTTAGTTATGTATAGTTATGGGTTATTTTAAAGTAGTCAAAATTCATTGATAAATTGAATCAAACTCATAATCAAGATACATTATTTCTTGTATTTCCTCTTTATTGTAAAATATATCTCTTCATAGGTGATAATATTATAGAATATTCCTCCTCTCATATCTAATAGTTTAATTCATAGGCCTTGTTTTTCTGGTTTCATTTCCTACATTTTCAAAATTCTGTCTGTTTCTTTAATTTCCAATGCTAGCACCCTCACCCAAACTACCCTCACCTCTCACCTGGACTGTTGCATCCACTCTGCTTTCTCTTTGATTAATTCTCCATGTCTTAGTCAGAGAGAGCTTCATAAAACAGATCTGATCACATCACAGGATCATCTGCTTTATCCCTATTAAAAACCTTTGCTGGGCTCTTTTTACACTCAGGATTAAGACTCACTAGCTTTTGAAACACGGCTTTCAAAGTCTTGCTCCAGTCTTTCCTCATCCGTGCCAGTTCATCTGTACCTTCTTCTAGAAAGGCTTTTCTGACACCCACCCTGACCACTTTCCTTTATTGTGCGCTCTAGTGGAACTAGATTCATTTGATTGCCCTATTTGTAACTGCATATTTGTCAGGGTGATCAGATAATTTCCATATGCTTCCTCTACACAGTGAGCGCAGGAATGGTATACACTGTTTTCCCCTCATTACGATAACCTTAGCACTGAATTTTGCATATAGTAAGCACTCAATATTTATTTATTGAGTGAAGTGATTAAGATTTAGGGATCGTATATTTGTCAGCTTTTGTAGAGTAGCAAACAACCCTGGAATTGGTGGCTTACAACAACCACCTCATTCATTTTTTGCACTCAGGGCTGTGAGTCTTTTGTGGCTCTGCTAGGCTTGACTGGAGCTGTCCCACCTGTTGTCCTCTCTCTGCCCAGGGTAAAGAAGCATCACTGTCTGGAACATGGTGCAGTCATGGTAGAGGGCAAGAGCTTATGAGGCCAAGCCAGACCACATGCACACATTTAAAGCTTTTGATCAGAAGGGCCATGCAATGTATTCACTCATGTTCCTTTGGTCTAAACAAGTCAATCCTATTAACAATGAAGCAGAGAATCATACTCTTCTCACAGTGTGGGTGTGTGTGTGTGTATGTTGGGGGGCGGTGGAATGAATATTGCCTTCTACCATAGATGATAATTAAACTCAACCAAGGTTTTAAGACAACGGAATATCTACCTCTGATACTGACTCTAAAGCCATGGAGCTGCCACATAGATAAAGAGCCCCCCATAATGTAGAAACTACGTTCACAAGTAATTTCCCCCAAGTGACCAGTGTTGAGTTGAAGTTTACAAAATGAGATGAATTTTAGACTTGTTGCTACAGATCCCTTGCAGTGCACTTCCACCCACCCACCATACCTAAAAAGTACCTGGGAAAGAAAAACATCAGTCATGTGTGCCACATAGCCAGTATTTTTGGACTACTTCATTAGTACTTTATGAAAAGCTGAAAAATAAGTAAATGAATAAAATAAAGTTCAGAATGAAGTATTTATAATCTGTAGATAAAAATGGGTGTATATGTGTACACTTGTATATGCACAGATGATATATCAAGGTATGTTACCTATAATCATGTTGCCTGTAGGTGGAGTGTGAAATGGGTACTGACATGATTACTTTTCACAATAAACTCTCTCATATAGGAAAAAAAGAAGCTGTAAATGACATATAAAGCTCAATTTTGTTGACTGTGAAGAGTGTTATCATCAGAAAATATAATTAAGTTTTCACATTTCTCTCATGATTTTGTTAATTGGAAGAGAATAAAACTAAGAATAAATTTTGTCATAGTTATGAAATTTGCTAAAAATGAAAATAATCAAATCTGACTTTTGCAAATGGCCTGATGGCCTTTGTATAAAAACCTGAGATGTGTTAGCATGAGGAGGCCACACTTGGTAACCTCGGTGTCAATGACACCAAACTAAAGTTTATTAACATTAGAGGAAAGACAATCATATAGAAGTTTTCACAATTGAGAAAAAAAAAAAAAAAAAAGCCCTTTGTGCTAGCAGGTGACTGTCACTGGATGGCAGAAATCTAAGAGTTTATCAATATCTTGGCCTGGGCAAACACAGGGGATTTGGGCAGCCTTCTGAGACTTACCACAGGAAAAATACCAATCAAAAACAGAGCCCAAATAATGTGTTTTCCCCATTTACAATCTGCTTATCATAGAATGATAGAGGTGGAAGAAACCTTAAGAGATTATCTCATCCAGAAGAGAAGTAAAGGTGAAAAATATAAATGTAAGAGACTATGTAGACCTGTATTAGTTATAAGCAGCTAAAAGCATTTTTGCAACTTTCATATAAAACAATTAAAAATAAGTATCAGGGACTATTTTTTTCTTTTGTCTTTTTTTTAAGAGCTTTTATTCATTACTTTCAGAGAAAAGGACAGGGAGGAAGAAAGAGAGGGAGAGAAGCATCAATGTGTGGTTGCCTTTCACCTGCCTCCAGCTACAGACCCAGCTGGAGACCTGGCTTGCAACCTGGTTCTGTGCTCTGGCTGGGGAATTGAACCAGCGACCTTTGGGTTCACAGGCTGGCACCAATCTACTGAGCCACACCAGTCAGGGGGTACTATTTTTTCTAATAACTAATATCTACTGACACATATCATTTTATGAACATTTTATATTCAGTAATTAGAACAACTACTGCTATTGAAAGCTGACTTATTTAGTTAACTATACATATATTCCAGGAGAAATTTAGGGTCTGGGAAGTAACCTGTTCACATTCACCCACCTAGTAAAGCCTAAAATTAAAAAGCCATTTCAATTGTGAAAATCATTTCCTTAACCACTGTACCATATCACAGGCCTGGAACAAGACCTGTGCTTGGTAGCTGATATGGTTTAGCTCTTTACTTATTAAAAAAAAAAAAAAAAAGTGGGTTTCATATGAATTTCTGTCTGTTGGTGGTTTTGGTTTGGTTTTGTTGTTCCCCCCTGTCAAAACCCTTCCTCAACAATCCTCAGTTTTATAACTAATGATCTAAATAGTGAGAAAATAGCTCTGACAAGAGTCCAAGGGTAAACAAAACTGCAAAACTCCTGGGGTTATGAGGAGAAGGGAAGCCAATTCTTCCCTCAGCCCCCTGCTCCCTGTGGGCTCATCCTCATGATGTCATCCTGGTGCACAGCCCTTTGATTTCCACTTTGAACTCAAAGAGCAGAATTTATTCAGCTAGTTGAATATGTTTATCTTTTTCCCTTTAAGTTTGAAAAGTAATTGTAAATGAAATCACCACTAAGTTTGATTTTCACAATTGGACTTATCACAGAGCAGAAAGGCTACTCAGCTTTGTAGCTACTAGTTATATGATTATAGGGAACCATTTCATCTTTTTCACAAATTATTTTTAAGAAACATCTTTCTAAAGCACACTTTCTCTTTTGGATAAATGTTCTTCATTATTTTGTTAATGACTTTCACATCTGAGGCCGTGGTTGAATACAGAGATTATGTACTATCCCCGAAGCTCTGCAAGCTTCATGATACTTTGCAGATCAATACAATGTATTTGGCAGTTCTTTTATTAACTCCATTATACAATTACTTCATAATTAACAAATGGCTGTATGTGAAATGTTTGAGTTGGGATAATGAAGAATTTCAAATTATATACTCAGCAGCTTTATCGAATCAATTATTTCTTTAAAAACATAATAACCTTGATATTAGTGCCTATGAATAGGGTTGGATAGCGGAATGCTTATATTTTGAGACTAGTAGACCTCATAATTCTTCTTTTGATCATTAAATCCATTATGATCAGTGATATTTTCCATTTCTTATAAATAGATATTACTTGAATTTATCATGAATACAATGGACAAATACTTAATGCTGTTTTTTTTAATTCACAAAAGTATGAGAAAAAACAGAATTATTTCCAGACTCAGAAATAATCCTTGTTAATCTTTTGAAGTGTTTTCTAAAATAATACTCTGCATATTCTGTTGTTTTATTTCTAATGTCACCTTTTTCCTTATCATTAAAACATTTTCAATGGTTCCATAATGTTCCATTGATTTGATTTTCCATAGTTGCTTTACTTCACCTGGTTTTGAATGTTTACTTTGTTTATAGATTTTTACTGTTACAAGTCATGCTGCAAGCATTGTCAAGTTTATGTATCCATAAAGAGAGTAGGAAAACATTTTACTATTGCATACATTGAACAGTAGTAATATTCCTAATATATGCTAGTTTTATAAGTGAAAAAAGAGGTATCATGGTAATTTGCATTTATTTGATGACTAGCAATGTATTATGACTGAACATTTTTTTGTAAGTTTATTCCAATTCTATTAGTGAGAAAAATGAAGCTTGTATAGGTTAAGTACTTTGATAAATGTCATATAACTAAAGCAGAGAAACAAGAGTTGACTCCATGCTTTTCTCATTTAATACTTACGGGTTTAATGTTGTTGCCTCCTGGAAGCATTCCATTTTAAAAATATATTTACAGTGTTATCAAGTATTATCAGTGTGTCACATTCAGTCTAAATAGGAATAACTATGCTCTAAATGTTTTTTTTTTTTTTCCTGAACTTTAACCCAATGGACTTTTTAAAAAGTTTTATTGTTAATTGATTTTAGAGAGAGAGGGGTGGGTGGAGATTTGTTATTCCACCTATCTATGCATTTATTGATTGATCATTGTATGTGTCCTGACTGGGGATAGAACCTGCAAACTTGATGTACCAGGACAACACTGCAACCAGCTGAGCTACCTGACCAGGGCTAATTTAGTGGACTTTCAAGGTGTGGTCATCTTTTCCTACCATTATTATTTTTTTTATTTATAAAATTTGCATACCATACAGTTCACCAATTTAGAGTGGGCCACTTGATGGTTTTTCCCATGTCACAGGGCTGTTTTATCACTGCCACTGGCAGAAATGTTCCATTAGTGACTAACATAGTGTTTGGTATATAAAAGGCATTACATAGGGTTTTTTAAATGGCCAGTTAATGACCCTTTCTTGATGCAGGACATTATTGTGCTAGACATTGGAGAAGTTCCTGAGAAAGGAGATGCATACCCTTCTCTTGAGAACTTGACAGGATCATTGGAGGGTAAAAACCTAAACCATGAGACATATAAACTCAGGATGAAGCATTTGATTAAATGACAAATGGAGAGTCCAGTTGATGATATTTATTATAGGCACAACAGGAAGCTAAGAGCCTTCCATGCTATGCAAGGTCATCAGAACAGCTCCTTGAACATAGGATCTTTGGGACACCCATATCGTCATTCCTCAATGACTCCTAAGATGCAATTACTCCTGGCTCTCTTCTGAAACCTTAGTAATCTTTCCCAGGCTAAGTTAATAACTGGGAAGGATGGAGTTGTTGCTTTAGTCCTTTTGTGTCCTGCGATTGAAACACTTACCTGGGAGAAGAAAATAGTCCTGGGAAATTCACTGAGTTAACATCTACTATCACTTTCTCCCAGCCTGCCCAGCTAACCTACCCAGAAAAGACCATTTTCACACTACTGACAACCCAGATCAGCTTGATTGCTTCTTCCTCTGAAATCTTATTACACATCTTTCAATTCATTGAGCTCTCAATCATGAGTCGTCATATCATTTGTTTATATCACATATATTTATGCACCTTTTCCAGTAAGTTCCTTGATAGCAAAAAAGCAACATCTTAGAGTTTTCTCTGACTACTTCATACCTCCAAGTATTGGGTGTGTATGCATACAATATACAGTCATATGTATATTTGTGAATCAAGCATATATTATATTATCACTTTATTGCCTTTCCTAATAAGAAAAACATTAATTCCAAAAGTATTTAGCTGCTTGGCATTTTTTCTTCTTATGGATATAGGACACCTTGATATAAAATAACTGAGATCAGGAGGACTGTCACCTAAACTGTCGGTTAAAAAGCAGATTCCTGGGTCATGACCTGACTTTTCTACTCTGGCGACTCTAGATTAGAAAGTCGAGTATAGGAACCAGCGATTCGAGTTTAAAACAAATCACACCGGATACTGGTGATACATGGCCATGAACCATATAGGAAATATCCTAAAAACTCAGGTTTAAAGACATAATATACATAAATTAATCTTCATTGAGAGAGGTGGTGAAAATGTGGCTTGATAGGAATCTCTCAATTATAAAGAAATATCTAGAGAGTCAAGTATTATTATAGGCTTCTATAATAATTTTAACTTGAATTGTTTTAATTTTGTGTTTATGCATCTTTATAATTCAATGAGATAAATAGCACCTGTCTATAACAACTAATCAAAAAATATTAGATGCCTATTGAAATCTGGCTCCTTGGACCATATTACTTTATCATCCCTTATAAAGGGTGATGAGAAAGATGAGCAGCTTCTTTTCCAAAATGGACAAAAGTTCTCAAGTGAGTAAGGATGTTCTCTGCCCCTA
Source organism: Noctilio leporinus (assembly GCA_004026585.1). Lineage (NCBI taxonomy): Eukaryota > Metazoa > Chordata > Mammalia > Chiroptera > Noctilionidae > Noctilio > Noctilio leporinus. Next base: position 200,463 of record PVIW01002015.1, on the reverse strand, counting down.
ATTCTACCAGTTGGCCTGTTGGTGCCCCTGGTTCCAAGAGTCTAGTTCATGTCGATTCAGTTTCAGCCCAACAAACTTGAATGTCACCTGCTGTGCACCAAGTCCTGTACTAGCTGCTTAGAATAATATTGTTTGTTTGATTGTTTATTTTTAGTGCTTTACAATACTTACTAGGGGGCAGGTACTATTAGTGCTTTATATATATTAACTCAATTCTCAAAAAACAAAACAAAACAAAACAAACAACAACAAAAATACAACCTTTCAATTGTCCTCATCTTACAAATAAGGGAATAGGTTTAGAGAAGTTAAGTTCTTTGCCCGAGTTGGAGCTGGAATCTAAGTTGAGCCAACTGACCCCAGGGCCTCTATTCTTAACCATAGTACATACTGATGAACAGGTAGGCATGGCTTATTTTCTCTTGAAACTTTCTGGGTAGAGCAGAATCCATTATGTTTTGGAATACATTTTTTAAAAAGATTTTATTTATTATTTCCAGAGAAAGTAAGGGAGAGAGGCAGAGAGAGAAGGAGAGAAACATCAATATATGGTTGCCTTTCACCTGCCTCCATTCATGGACCCGGCTGGAGACCTGGCTTGCAACCTGGTTATGTGTCCTGCCTGGGGAATCAAACCAGCGACCTTTGGGTTCGCAGGCCAGAGACTTATCCATTATGCTACCAGCCAGGGCTCTGGAATACATTTTTAAAAAACCATATATCACTTTGATTTGTGCTGTTCATAGGTACATTCCCCAGGAAATATGTGCACGTGAGCCCTGGCTCCCCTTGCAGCCTCCAGGGAGCTGCACTGCCCTGAAACATGGTGGATGTATCTATTTTGAACCTCTCAGTGAGCTCCATCCACTAGAACTTCATCTGTTGATGGAAAAGTCTTATAAATCTGTACTGTCCAGTGGAGTGGCCACAAATGGGTCCTGAGCACTCAGGATGTGACTAAGGAACATAATTTTAATTATTTTTAATTGGCACAGACACCAGTGAGTACTGCATTAAACAGCAAGGCTCTGAGCAGGTCTTTTCTTTTTTATTTGTATTGTTGTTCAATTGCAGTTGTCCCAATTTTCCCCCCATTCACTGTTGCTTTCAGTGAACTGTTTCAGGCCTCACTGCTTGGGGTCTTCATTGCCAGGGTTTTCACCAGCTGTCTTAATAAAGGGAGAACCAGTATGGCTCTAGCCAGGTGACATTTAGAGCTGTGAAGAGACTTTCTTGTGGGCAACAGGACTTTAATTCAAATAGATTATAACTTCTTTAAGGGCAAGGTCAGTACTTTATTAATTTATATATTCAAAGCATACACTCCACACTAGACTAGGAGTCGGCAAGCTTTATTCATAAAGGACTAAATGATAAACATTTTTCTGGGCCACATCATTTTTGTTGCAACTAGTCAAATGTGTTGTTGTGTAAAAGCTGCCATAAATAATAGATAAATGAATGGGTATGGCTATGTTCCAATAAAACTTTATTTACAAAAATAGGTGGTAGGCTGGTTTGGCCTTTGGCCCTAGTTTGCTAACCTCACATTAGATTCATAGCTGTGTGTTATGAATGGATATGTTAATTTATCATATAATAATTATTTAGTTCCTACTGTGCGTCTGGTCCTAGATACATGACAGTGAACAGACAAATAAGGGTCCATCTTTATTCTTGTGTGCAGAGGTTGATGATGGAAGATTTAGCCTATGAACATAAACCTATAAATCATGAACATGATTTTAGATTATGAATAAAGTACAACAGAGACTACTCTGAAAGGTTTGGTCAGGGAAGACTTGCTCTTCTTTGGAGGTGACATGTGATTTAAGCATTGAATAGCAAGGAGAGACCAGCCCAACTAAGGACAATGACAGAAAATTCCAGGTGAGAGAGAAGTAAGACCAAAGTCCTTGGGGCAGAAACAAGTTTACCTGTTCAAGAATATTTCAGAAACAGAACAAAAGCCTCTGGGTTGAAGCATGGTGAGGAAGTGGGAAAATCCTGGGAACCTGTAACCCAACTAACAAGGCCTTCCTCAAGGTGTGCTTTGGCACTGTGAGAAACCACTGGTGGAATTTAAACAAGAAGGAAGCCTATCTACACACCTGTGTCTATCATTTATCTACTACAATATCTGTCTATAGCTTCTTTTGCTATACTATCATTTACATGTGTCCACATTTTGCCTGACTGTTCCTAGCGTCTCCCACTCCCAAGAGCTCAGGCCTCATGCAGGCTATGTGAAAACAGTGAATAAGGTGTGTCCATATATGTCAGCCATTTGGCATTGCTTTCCGGAAGTCATTCATAGATTCTCCAAGCAAAGGTAAACATTATCAAGCATTTTGTATTGATGCTAGAATTATGATCCTGTCATATATTGTTTTATTCTTTACCTTCATTGCCAATTTCAACATAGCACATTGAGTGTTTCAGATCTCTATGTAATATGGAAGTTCCTGCAATATTTTGATATCAACAGATCTCTGTTATATAGAGTTAAGCTTCCAGCAACAACCTATTAAGAATATCTTTAGGCAATTTTAGGTTTTTTGTTTCTTTAAGTTGAGCTTAAAGTTTTTTAAAAAATGAGCAGGTGTTGCATTTCTTTGCAGTAGATTTTTATTACATAGATCCTAAAATGTAAAATGTTACTTGCTGGTTTCATTTGGAGAAATAATTAAGGGGCATAATACTGTTAACTGTTTGTTCAATTCTGCCTAGTGCAGCAGAATACAAACATTTGACCTTCTTGACAAAGACTGATAGACTGCAGCTACATACCATGATATCATTAGGTTGTTGAATAACATCATCATTCATGATTATAAGGAATTATTCAGGTGAAATGGCAACCTAATAGAAAGCTATTATATGTGCAAGGAGTCTAGTTCCACTGTTCTGGCCATTCCAAACCCTGAGTCAAATTGAAGAAAAGATATGTATATTTATTTTACTAAAAAGAATCATTAATATCATACTTTTAACAAATGGAACCAATTATAATTAGTAATTTAGTAAATGGGATCATATACTTCCAGAAATTTCTGTACTATAAATCTTTTAAAAAATGAACATTTTTGTCATTTATAGGGTTGTTTCATACTTGAGTTTTAGTTGTGTAAAACTTCTATAACAAAATATATGCAAAGCTCTGCTTCCAAATAAGATTTGAGAGATGCCCTAAATTTAAAGTAGTATTTTAAAGACTATCATTTTGCTGACATTGTTTATAAGCACAAATTATGGCTTAGAGCCACATCCTATATCCTGCCTGTGTTTGCAAGAACATAGCCACACTGCTCTTACCTGTGTCATGGCTGCTTTCACGCCACAGTGGCACAGGTCAGTAGTTGTGTCAGAGACCATGTGGCTTACAAAGTCAGAAACGTTTACTATCAGGCCCTTCACAGAAGAAGTTTGCCAACTTCTGCAGTAAGGGACTACAAATGAAGAAAATAAAATCATGCACTGGTTGATCTCAAAGTAGTTTCAAGGAACATGCAGCATCCATAAGGTAAGGGGAAATTCACGTCAGGAGCCATTCAGTTAGGAAACACGATCCTATGCGTGATGCTGGTCCACATTCTAAAACACAGCAGCCTCTTCAGAACATTGCCTAGAATCGTTCCAGTGCCCTGTAAGAGCAGGAAAGGGCTATGTTAGTTTCCTGTGGGATGGTTTTAGAATGTTCTTGCCTGAAACTGTGATAGGATAGATAAATCCTGAAATCCTCCACTCCACAACCTTACCTACATAGCTCTCTATAAAACAAGTATGAAGAAAAATGTGCAAATGAAATTTGATCATGACTACGGGAATCCTTTTCCAAAGATATATTTCCAGAAATAATCCAATAAAAGATTTGCATAACCTTCATCAAATTTGGAAATTAACCCTGTTTATTGAATTGTTAAAATGTTCAAAATTAATAAAAGGTATTTCAAATATAAAAAATGTACAGGGAACAATGTGACAGATATGTATGTGCTTCACAATGTTAAAAAAGATTTAATATTTTTCCATGTGTGCTTCAGATATTTTTAAGAATAAAAAATCATAGCTGGCCCTGGCTGGTGACACAGTGGATGGGGTGCTAGCCTGCGAACCCAAGGGTTGCTAGTTCGATTCCCACCGGGGACACATGGCCAGGTTGCAAGCCAGGTCTCCAGCCCAGTCCTTGGCTGGAGGTGGGTGAAAGGCACCATGCATTGATGTCTCTCTCTCTCTCTTTGCCTCTCTCCCTTCCCCTCTCTCTGGAAATGATAAAATAAAAAATCTTAAAAAAAAAAAATCATAGCTGTACCCCATGCCCCACCAATGTCATCTTATTCCTCTTTCTCTCTTTTTAGAGCCAGGTTTCTCAACCCTGGCAACCATGACACTTAGGAACAGATGCTTCTTTCTTGTGGGGACTGGCCTGTGCACTGTAGGGTGTTTAGCAGCAACTATGAGCTTTACCCACTGGATGCCATGGCATGCCCTTTCCTACTTTGATGACCAAAAATGTCTCCACATGTTGACAAATATTCTTGGAAGGCAAATTTCTGACCCCTTTGGAGAACCACTGCTTTAGAGGTATTTACCAATCTGAAATAGGTCTGTTTCCTATTCCTATCTGAGGTTTGTATGTTTCTTACGTGCCTGTATCCCAACAAAGCATAGTGTCATTGGTGTAACATTTTCATAGAATCCTTCTCTATGTAATCTATTTATTTCACTCAGTATTGTTTTTGCACTATAGTCACAATGATAAATCAAGGTCTAATTCTTTCATTTTTACCTGCTATATTCTATTCTATTCTTTGAATAAGTGACAAGTTAATGTCTTACTGTCTTTATTTAATTTAAGTTTATTTTCTCATTAAGAGAATGGGAAAGGAATTTCCCTGCTTGTTATCTCCTGGTGCATTGGTGAGTGAGTCCCTGTAGAATATTTACTTAGCATTGGAATTCCCATGTGGGAAGGAATGCATTTCTTTAACTTTGGAGAGCAGTTTTGCAATCTCAATTAAATGGTAACCTCAATTAACACTCCATAGCAATGTGTGAGAATTTCTGTTTCCCACATCTTTATTCACACTTGTATTAGTACATATTTTAACTGTTTTCTAACCTGATGGGTATAACATATTATCTTATCATTTTAATTTTTATTTTTCTATCAGTTGGGTCAAACATTTCTCATTTTTTCCTGGTTATCCCTTTTTGTCACTTGTCTATGTGTATCCTTTGCCTATTTTTCTCATTGGGTTAATTTTCTACTAATTTATATTTTTTATTTTCTAGGTTCAGCTCCCTTGTGATAATGTGCATTTCAAAGTATATTCCAATGTTTGGCTTGGGTTTTTAGTGGGTTTATGTGTATGTGCAAAGTTTAATAATCAGAATTTTTAATTTGAATGTAGCTAAATGTAATGTTTTTATCTGTAATCAATGCATTTTGGATCTATTTTAAGAAAGTTTTCCCAGTCCTCAGGTCATCAGAATATTTTTCTAAAATTTTTTTCTAAAGTTAGTTTTTTCCTTTTCATTTATGCCTTGATATAATCTGTATATTTTTATATGCAGTATAAATTATGAACCCACTTTTCCTCATATAGATAATGAGTATTCCAATCCATTCTTAGGGTATCTTTATATCTAAAAGGGTGAATCATTTCTTACATTTTTTTAACCAATCTTCACCGTTAAGTGTTTGTTTTTTCATGGTTTCAATTTCTGTGGAGAAAGTCATTGAGAATTTTTAAAGGAATGACATTGAATAGGGAGATTACTTTAGGGAAATTTGACATATTGGTGATACTGGGTTTCTCCAACCATGAATACAATGTAGATCTTTATATTTTTAGGTCTTCTTTTGTGCTTTTATAGAATCAAGTGCTGATGTCAGTAAATGACTAGGATTTTAAATTTAAATGGATACTTGTCACTGGCTTTTTAGGCTGGGCAAATTAGAGAATGAAACTCATTTATTTACCTCAAAAACAGTGAACAAAAGGCGTTTTGAATACTTCTAGAGAATGAATAATGGAAAAATAATATAAATGGAGGACTTGGCCATTTCTTCTTTACAAGTGTACTTAATTAAAATATATTTGAAAGATTATGCTAAATGAAAGAAGCCAGACACTGAAGGCCACATATTGAATTCTGGATAAACAAATTATCCAGAATAGGCATATTCATATAGATAGAAAGGAGGACTAGTGGTTCCCAGGGGCTGGTGGAAGGAAAGGGTAGAATCGCCACATAATGTTGCTGGGTTTCCTTTTCAAATAATGAAAACTTTCTGGAAACAGATAGTGATGAAGGTTGTCCAACATTGTGAATATACTACATGATACTGAATTTTATATGTCAAAAGGTTAAATTGATGAATGTTATCATAGTTAAAAATGTATTTGAATATATTTTTAAATGAAAAGGAAGGAGTCTTAATTGTCTCCAGTGTACCCTCAAGAAATAATATAAATAGTATCTGAAACACAATGATAAGTCTAACTTAACAAAATACCCTTTAACTTTTTTTTTTTTTTTTTGGATAGACATGATTTATTATCTCTCATTCTACCCCTTTTACTTCACAAGGAAAGACTGAAGTTCAGAGAGGGAGGGTGAGTTGCCTAAAGTCACACAGTAAGTTAGTGACAAATCTAGGATAAGAAGCCCAGGTTTCCTGATTCTTAGTTACAGGTCCTTTCTGCTACACTTCTATTCTTTCTTTTGATTCTTTTTTTGAATTTAATTTTATTGTTGTTTTATTACATCCATCTCCTTTTGCCTTCCCTCTGTCCCATTCCCCACCCACCCACCCACTCCCCTCTGAGTCAATCCCACTTACTCTCCATGTCCATGGTTCTTCCATGCTAGTTCCTTGACTAAACTGCTCCCCTTCTTTGCTTCCTCCTTCCCTGTTCCTACTCCCCCACCCCCTCTGCCCAATGAAGGTTTATTCATTGTATTCATGTATCTGGTTCTGTTTTGCTTATTTATTTGTTTTGTTCATTATTGTCTGAAATGGGTGAGATCATATGGTATTTGCCTTTCACAGACTGGCTTATTTCACTAAGCATAATACTTTCTAGTTCCATCCATTTTGTTGCAAAGGTTAGGAATTCCTTCTTTCTTTCTGTTGTGTAGTATTCCATTGTGTAAATGTACCAAAGTTTTTTGATCCACTCATCCACTAATGGGCACTTAGGCTGTTTCCACTACTTGGCTATTGTAAGTAGCACTGCTATGAACATAAGGGTTCATAGGTATTTATGAATTGGTGTTTCAGCGTTCTTCGGGTATAGACCTAGTAGTGGAATTGCTGGATCAAAAGGCAGTTCCATTTTTAGTTTTTTAAGGAAACTCCATACTGTTTTCCATAGTGGCTGCACCAGCCTGCATTCCCACCAACAGTGCACCAGGGTTCCCTTTTCCCCACAACCTCAATATCACTTGTTTGTTGATTTGTTGATGATTGCCATTCTGACAGGGGTAGGGTGGTATCTTATTGTGGTTTTAATTTGCATCTCTCTGATGGCTAGTGATGTTGAACATTCTTTTATATGAATTTTGGCTCTTTGTATGTCTCTCTCAGTGAGTTGCCTGTTCAGGTCCTTTGTCCATTTTTTAATTGGGTTGTCTGTCTCCCTGGTGTTGAGTCACAAAAGTTCTTTATATATTTTGGATATCAAACCATTATCTGAAGTATCATTGACAAATATGTTTTCCCATAGAGTTGGTTCCCTTTGAATTTTGCTGGTGTTTTCTTTAGCTGAAAATAAACTTTTCAGTTTGATATAGTCTCATTTGTTTATTTGTTCTTTTATTTCCTTTGCCCTTGGAGAACTGTCAGTAAACATATTTCTGAGTAGGATATCCAAAAGTTTACTGCCAATATTTTTCTCCAGGACCTTTATGGTGGCACTGCTTATGTTTAAGTCCTTTATGCATCTTGAGTTTATTCTGGTGTATTGTGTAAGTTGGTGATTTAGTTTTATATTTTTGCATGTTGCTGTCCAGTTCTCCCAACACCACTTGTTGAAGAGACTGTTTTTACTCCATTTTATATCCCTTCCCCCTGTGTCAAATATTAATTGTCCATAGAGTTCTGGGTTTATTACTGGGCTCTCTATTCTGTTCCATGGATCTATATGTCTATTCTTATGCCAGCACCAGATAATTTGATTACAGTAGCCTTGTAATGTAGTTTGATGTCTGGTATTGTGATTCCTCCTACCTTGTTCTTCTTTCTCAAGATTGTGGTGGCTATTCGTGGACATTTTTGGCTCCGTATCAATTTTTGAAGTATTATTTTATATCTGTGAAGTATGTCATTAGTATTTTAATAGGGGTTGCATTGAATGTATAGATTGCTTTGGGTAGTATGGATGTTTTAGTGATGCTAATTCTTCCCATCCGTGAACATGGTATATGCTTCCATTTATTTGTATCTTCCTTCATTTCTTTTGTCAATGTTCTGTAGTTTTCTGAGTACAGATCTTTTACCTCCTTGCTTAAGTTTATTCCTAAGTACTTTATTTTTCTTGTTGCTATGGTAAATGGGATTTGTTTTCTAGCTTCTATCTCTGATGTTTCATTATTAGTATACAAAAATGCTTTAGATTTCTGGATATTGACTTTATATCCAGCTATTTTGCTAAATTTGCTTCTTAGGTTGAGTAAGTTTTTGGTGGAGCCTATTGGGTTTTGTGTGTACATTATTATGCCATCTGTAAATAATGACAGTTTGACTTCCTCCTTTCCAATTTGGATACCTTTGATTCCTTTTTCTTCTCTGATAGCTATGGCTAGAACTTCCAAAATGATGTTGAACAGAAGTAGAGAAAGTGGACAGCCTTGTCTCATTCCTGATCTTAGGGGGAAAACTTTCAGTTTTTGTCCATTGAGTATGATGTTGGCTGCAGGTTTCTCATATATGACTTTTATAATGTTGAGGTATGCTCCCCCTATTCCCATTTTGCTGAATGTTTTTATCAAATGGTTGCTATACTTTATCAAATGATTTTTCAGCATCTATTGATATGATCATATGGTATTTGTCTTTCATTTTGTTGATGTGGTGTATTACATTTATTGATTTGCTAATGTTGTACCATCCTTACATCCTTGGGATAAAACCCAGGTGATTATGGTGTATGATCTTTTTAATGTATTGCTGGATCCATTGGCTAATATTTTGTTAAGAATCTTAGTATCTATGTTCATTAGAGATATTGGCCTATTGTTTTCTTCCTTACTTGTGTCTTGACCTGGTTTTGGGATTAAAATAATATTGGCCTTATAGAAAGAGTTTGAGAGTCTTCCCTCTTGTTAGATTTTTTTTGAATAGGTTGAGAAGGATAGGAGTTAATTGTTCTTTAAATGTTCTGTAGAATTCACCTATATAGCCATCTGGTCCTGGGCTATTGTGCTTTGGGAGATTTTGGATTATTTCTTTAATTTCACTAGTTGTTATTGGTCTATTCAGGATTTCTGCTTCTTCTGGATTAAATTTTGGTAGATTATACATTTCTAGAAATTTGTCCATTTCACCCAGGTTGTCATATTTCTTGTCATATAGTTGTTTGTAGTAATTTCTTACAATCCTTTGTATTTCTGAGGTATCAGTTGTGATTTCTCCTCTGCCAGTTCTGATTCTGTTTACTTGGGTCCTCTATCTCTTTTTCTTGATGAGTCTGGATAAAGGCTTGTTAATTTTGTTTATTTTTCAAAGAACCAGCTCGTGGACTTGTTGATTCTTTGAATTGTAGTTTGAGTCTCTAAGTTATTTAGTTCTGCTCTGATCTTGATGATTTCCTTCCTTCTACTTGCTCTGGGCTTTGTTTGTTGTTGCTTCTCTAGTTCTTGCAGCTTTATGGTGAGGTTGTTTGTATAAGCTTCTTGTATCCTTTTTAGGAAGGCCTGTATTGCTATGAATTTCCCTCTGAGGACTGCCTTTGCTGTGTCCCATAGGTTTTGGGCTGTTGTGTATTCATTGTCATTTGTTTCCAGAAACTTACTGATTTCATCTTTGATCTCATTGTTTACCCATTCCTTGCTTAAAAGCATGTTATTGAGTCTCAATGAGTTAGAGTATTTTTGTTTTTTCCCCTTGAGATTGATTTCTAATTTCAAGCCATTGTGATCTGAGAAAATGTTTGGTATGATTTCAGTTTTCCTGTATTTGTGAAGGCTTGTCTTGTGATCTACCTTGTTGGCTATCTTAGGGAATGTTCCATATGCATTTGAAGAGAATGTGTATTTTGCTTCTTTTGGGTGAAAGGTTCTGTATATATCAGTTAGATCCATTTCCTCTAGAGTGTTGTTCAGTGCCACAATATCCTTGATGTTTTTTTGTTTGGAAGATCTGTCCATTGTTGGTAGTACCTTTTTTTTTTAAAGAGATATCTGTGTTTGCTTCTAGCAATGCATTAGAACTTAAATTTCATGTCTATCCAACACTCCATCATGCCTTTAAAAAAGAACCTAATAATTTGCTCTTGGAATATTTTTGAAATTCAGTTATTCTAAGTACTTAGAATTGTAGACATAGTTGTATCTCTCTTCATCAGCTTTCAGTTCAATATTTATGAGTTGTACAGTGTTTTGTCTTTATGTCCACATTTAAAATTATCACTTTGGAAATGGCAATAAAATAGAGTATTAAACCAAAATTAATAAGATGATGTTGAAGATGTGACCTAATTAAAATGCAAATGTAAGCATACTTCTTTAAAAATTGAGTCTTAGATATTCCTCAATAGTGAGAGTATTGCTTGTTGATAATTTGATTTGACAGGTTCTCCTCACAAATTCATTGCTTTAACTTCGCAGTGTAAGCATATATTGGTTTGCCTGATAAGATGGGAACATTTAGGCAGATTCAAGAAGTTTAAAATGAAACTTAATGAGTGAGGATCTTTCTGCATATATGTATATCCTCCTTATTAGAGAAATTTGGAAAATGCCTGCCATCTACAGATTTCTGCATTGTTGAACCCAAAATCCATACCATAAGCACTTTTTATTATGTCTGTTGTTTTTAAGTCAAGTTCATGTTCCTTTTACTTAAAAATACCCCTACTTCCTCTCCTTTTCCAAATTCCAGTTGTTCTTTCAAAAATCTTCTCCTGTCCACTTCTCTATAAGTACCAGCAATCCTACCTGAATTCTCATTTGGTATTTCTCCTGGCTCTATCCCATTTTACCCTATTTTACAATTTTGTGTATACATATATCTTGTTCTGCTTTAGATAATTAGGTTCCTAAGATCAGGAATTATTCCCCTAGAACAAGTATAGATTAATTGACAGAATCTCAAAAAGTAATTGTTGTGGGAACAGATTATGTGGACGAGGAAAGATACATAAGGGTGCAGATAGTTAACCTAAAAATTGCCATATTTCATTCCACAATAGCGACTGTTGTATGTGTACTAGTTTTTCCATCCAATTCTCGCCCTTTAAGATCCTGACTTGGATTCTTTACCCTTAGCGGGATATCCAGATCACTGAGATGACTTCCAAGATGATTGTGGTTTTTATATTAAACCTCTAATGCTAAAATATGAGAATCTCTTAGTTATTTGACCTGTGGTCATAGACAGCAACATTTTAAATTTTGAATTTTTATATTTTCACATATCCATTGTTATTTTTCTATTTTCTTAAATGTTCTCTTTCCTCTGTACATGCACAATGTGGTAAAATTTAGTTTTAGCCAAGAATACGGAGGAAATGGAGACTCAAACCCAATAGGTTTTTAAAAGACTGCATCAAATAATGAATTAAAATAAGTAAGATATTTTATGTTAGGGAATATGACATATTAATTTCCAAAAATATTTATGTCAGACAGCTCACCATTGCATTTGGAAACTTTTTAGAAGATCATAGCTTTGAGAAAGATTGTGTAAATAAGGTTGGAAAGTTCTTTATAAGGAAAGGAAATAAAAAGGTTTCAAATTAACTGAATATGTAATACAACTTCAAGAAACCTTTTGTGTTTTAATACAGCCATTAAAGCAAATATTATTGTAATGGAACATTTAGTTCTATTTCTATTGTAGTAAATTTTAAGGAAATCAATAACGGCATAAAGAAAAAACTGGTGGCCTAACCCAAGTAGCTCAGTACTTCTTTGTAAAGCCTTTCTTATCTTGAATAGCTGATGGTTGGAAAATGAAATGCATTTAAATCCATGGCTAAAGCTGATTAAAATATCATACAGAACCAAAGCAGTCCAGCCATAGATGTTCATTAAATTGGTCATTAATAACTTGTGATAAAAAGGAATATTACTGCTTTCATAAATTTTGTATGCAGATTTTATTAAGCTGGCATGTTATATGAATTGATTGTCTGACATCTTCTGGCTGTGGCTGAAGATAATAGTATTTTATATGCCTTTTCTATACTCGGAGAATTCTGATGGACTATTTCTAGCTAGTTATGTTTTTGTTCTGGTTGGTATTTCTTTTGCTCAGTATACAATTAGAAAATGTAATTATAGCCTTCAGTATGAAACATTGTAAGATTAGTGTGTCAGCATTTCTATTATAACCTTGCCTTTTGTGGAGAGAGAAAGAGAGGGAAATGCACGCAGAGACAAGTCGCTGTGTATCAGTTTGGCCGACTCTGTCTTGTCCCTCTAATGATTTATTTCCATTTCTTTCTTGAAATGTAAATGCACTCTAGTTTGCTGTTGCTTAATTTTAAGGACATATTTCAGTAGGCTTTGTTTACCTTTCATATTTAGTAAGTCCTTTAACCTGCTTCTAATGAACAACTCAGCATGGTTTAAGTCTGTCCACTTCCTATTGACCTACGGTCTTCTTTGAATCAATAGGGATCCTGAGTTGGGAACTGAAAGGAGGGCTTTTGAGTACAAGGTATGATTTTTAGGTTTTGAGATCTAGTTTATTGCTTCTCATCGTATCTCACTTCTCCTTTGCTTTGCAACGCTCTTTTGTTTTCACAGGTTGAGGTTCAGGGTGAAAGCATGGGACTTGGTGCCAGAATGCTGTGGTTAGAGGCCTGCTTTTGCTATCTGCACAAGTTAACATCTTGGTACTTGTATCCTCACTTGTAAATTAGTATAATGATAATAACTCTCCTGTATGGTTGTTTTGAGAATTAGTTAAATTATGTGAAAGGCCGAAAGCCGAGAAAGCATTTGGTAATGGTAGCTGTTATTATACCCACGTTAGATCCTTGGTAGGAGAAAGAAGGGGTGAAGCTTAAATTTAATCACATTTTTCTTTACAAAATCAAGTGAGACATAATTGAAATCACTGCCTGAATTTCCTCCATGTTCAAGTCTCTTCAGGGAGGTTTTAGAAAGACACTTGGGCTTGAGTATTTATGGTTTTGACTTTGGGAAAATAATTAATCTCTTTAAGCCTCAGTTTCCATTTTTCTAAAATGGGGATAATTGGGGTAAGTAAATAATGAGTTTTTAGGATTAAATGTTACATAGATTTGGAAATAAAATATACATCTGGCACAATTTGAGTTCAATAGCTATTGGCTCTTTCTATGATATCTATATCACATTTTTTGGTTACCTTTTAAAAAGTTATCTCTGAATAGTGTCTAATGTAACATTTTGCTCCCTTTAACCACTAAATATTACTAAAATATTAACTTAGCACCTATGTTTGGCTTTATACACACAACCCATTAAGATTGACTGAAACCTTATCTATGGCTCATAAAAGCATTATAAATATTGGCAATTTTAGCCTGTGATATCCCGTTGGTAGACAAATATTGTTGTTTGTATTGATTTGTTTATTTCAGAGTTTTAGAACTTGGCAATGTTTCTATATTTTGAAATTTATTGTCATTTTTGTTAAAAGTAAATTTATTAAATGGTTTACTTCCTGCCTCCCATTTGATAAAGGAAGCCAGTACAGAATAGAGTTTGCTCTGATAATAAAAACTCCAAGCAGAAGATTTTGGTTTGGTACCTTTGTTTTATGCCTGGGAAACTTGAAGTAAAAGGAATTCATCATACTTTTTGGCTGTCTGTGAGCATGACCATCTTTCGGTGATGAAAATAAGCATAGTCCCTACTTCCAAAAATGAGAAAGAAATTAGGACAAGCTAATGAAAATTAACAGAGAGCCTAAAAAATTAGCTTATTTACTGCCTTTCCTTTTACAATAATAGTTTCAAAGCTCATTGTGTCAGTTAGATGTGCACAGAACCTTTAAATCATGCAGATGCTCTGGTTGATCTCGTAGCAGAATGGTGGGGGCACGTGTGAGTAATCAGCAGGTAGACAGACACTGTGGCTTTAGTTCCTGTGTGTGGGGTCATGCTTCATACTGTCTGAGCCAAATAGGTGTAAGCTAGATTCAAGGAAACTAATCTCACCTTAGGCTTGGTGTCCTTGTCTAATTCATTTTTTTTTTTTTTCAAAATTCAAACGTTGATAAAGGGGGTTTTAATTAAAGCTTCATCCAAGTTGACAGTGTTGGAAACCAGGATTTTGATTGTTTTTAGAAAATAGAAAGTACAAGCACATGGTTTCTAATGAAATCAAATATATATTTCTTTGCCTAATGGTGATTTGCTACCCATCTCAGTTGTAGCTTGAGTATAATTTTTCAAATTTTCAATCAGGACCCATGGCTCTGAGAAAAAAAATGTAAAGTGAATATGTAACATTATGTTAGAACTCTGTTCCTGTTCTGGAGGGAAATAATCAATAATGATATGTACTGAAAGGAAGATAATAGGATTTGTTTTTTTTCTAAGAAATATTATTTATTACACATTGTGACAAGATGTTTATTTATTTTTCTAACATCTCTCAGTTCTGGTCATTCTCTCTCTTGGAAACTCCAAGCCATTAGATACCACCTGGTTTAATCCTTAACCCACCATGGAAATCCTCTATGTAGCAAAAGTGTGGGATACATGAGTTAAAACTGAAAAAGGACAACTGAGGATGATAGACTCTGTTCATCTGCAGTCATTCAAATTATTCAGAAATACCTTTGCAGTTTCATGTTTTACATACAATCTTGATACAACATTCTTACCTTGATTTTACTTCTAGCTGTTTTACCTGGTCTTTCTTTATATATTCTGGCCTTATTACACTTGAATATGGGAGTTAAAGATTGTTAGGTATTTGTGACCAAGAAAATAATCATCATATATGGAATGATAAAGCTTGTATTGGAGAAAGTAAATTTAAAAAGTGTTTTTTTCTAAAATCTTTGTGTGATAGCTAATTGCTGTTTTCAACAAAAATTTTGCAGAGTTTAAGGTAACCTGACCTTTATGTTTAGTTAGAACTAACATTATTTACTTGCTGTTGCACATTGGTTAGCTGGAGAGCTTCCTGAATTGAGGACTTGGGCTTGTTTATCGACACTAGACAACACAGGGCTGCTGAGATTCTGTTTAGTTTGAAATATTGGTTTAGTCATACTGCTTATTAAAATATTAATCTACTTCTGTAGTACATAGCTCTTGCGCTGAGCTCCCGGGAGTGCCCTCACCCTGTCATTCTAACTGTCCCAAGCCCTCGCGCTGGTGTTCAGACCTTCCTGTCACCTAGCTCCACAGAATTAGCCCCAGACTCCCAAGCACCTCCAACACCCCACTCCAGCAACTCTGCTGGCTCCTAGGAGCCCTCTCCTTTAGCGAAGATTGCCTCTGAATGGTATTAGGATGGATGTCAGGTGAATAAATATAAGGTTTATTTGGAAGCAGATGCAACGAAAAAGTCTTTAAATATCACTAAGAGGTTCCCTACACTTTAAAGTAAATAAAAAATCATGGCAAACATGAACTGGGGCTAGGATGAAGCTACAGTACCTAAAACACTGCCAGGAACATAGTAGGGATTCAGTGAACATGTTGATGGACTGAGAAATAGAATTTTTTAACTCAGTCACAGGAGCTAATAATCATTTAGCAAAGCTCCCACTATTGTAGTTGCCTGACCACTTAACAAAGTTCATATTTAAATGAAAGGAAACTTGAGCTTTATGTTTTCAGTAACTTTAGTAGCTTGGGGCCTTGTCAGAGTTTTATTCTAGCCTTTCCTGCTTTTACAGAATATATGCACTTGAACTGCAGGCTGCTGGCTTCACCGAGGGTATTGCAAATAACTGAATAAAGAACCTCTAATCACTTGGTATTTTAACAGGCACCTGGAAGGTCCAACCAAATTCCCTTTGCTTCAAGTTGGAGAAGTAAATTCTCTGGGTAATGAACTTGAACTCTGATATCCGGTTATATCTTTGTTATAACAGAAAAAGAGAAATGAAAATAAGAGTGCTGTGTAAGTGACTTGGCATTAAAGACTTCATCATCTCTGACTTGTCAGAGAATGTACGACACTTGGGACTCACTATTTTCTACTATAAAATGTGATGGTGAAGTGTTTTCCATTTATGATAGGCTTATTTCTATTAGCAACTTTGAGATAGCTGGGCACCGCAGAAAACCCCAAGCATGACATAATTGGAAGGCACATCCAAGATAGATCACTCATAGCCCACAGAAATATTTAACTGTAGCTATTAATTGCTGCACTTCAGATCTACATTTTCTTTAGACCTCCTTGAGAGAATGAGACATGAGAGGTGAGACTTTCAAGTGTCCTGTGGCAGAACTTGAACTTCATTTAACTGTTGTTTTCATGGGTGGATTCCTGCTTGGATAATATTTCTACCTTTAATGTTTCTGACTCTGAACAGTAATTAAACTTAAAAGAAAGTAATTTGGAAATTATGGGAACCAGCAAGAGTTAGTTTATCATTATACTTTAAGTAGTAAAGCTTCTGCAACTTCCTCAGAGTGTTTTCCTTGCTTATGCATCCCTTTCTGAAGCTCTTGCATATGTGTCCGCAAGTGCTGGGTACACTGTCAATCAATGATGGCAGTGTAATTGGGTGGTTTGACTTGTCTACTTATATATCTTATTTAGCTGGCTGAATGTCCTTGGTGACTTCATCAAATCTTTCCAGGGCTTAATATGAGGATTCAATGAAGTAGAATCAAAAAAGATTAGCCAACGATCCAACACACCGAGTTCTTAGCAAATATTAACTCTTATTTATCATTTACTAAGATTTATGGTGAGCCAATTTGCTTGTGATGGAGTTAGTTAGAAATTATTTGATTCTGTCTAAATTGGTAACTCAATATTCTGAAAAATAGACAATGCATAGTTTCTTTTGTGGTATCTCTCTTTGGAAGCACATTAAATTAACTCTATTCAAGCATATTTAAATTTAGTTGGTTTTTAGAAGTTGTAGTAGCTTAAAAAATAGCTGGTCATAGTAATAATTTTTTAAAAATGAGATTTGGACAAGATATTTATGAGACAGTTAGAAATCAAAGACTTCCTGGATAGTTAATATTGTTAACTTAAATACTTAAAATATATGATATTGTTATTTTGTTGATTTTGAGGTATTTTTTAAAAGTTTTAAAGTTCTTTTTTAGAGAGATATATAATAGAAATATGTTCAGTTGAATGTATATGGTGACACATTCAGACACAGACAACAAAATGATGACTATCAGAAAGGAACAAGGTTGGGAAAGGACAAATTGGGTAAAGGGGTCAAATACAAGGTGATGAAAGGAGACTGGACTGCAGGTGGGGAGCACACAGATGTTGTATTAAAAGTTGTACACATAAAATGTATATAATTTTATTAATATTACCCCAATACATTTAATTTAAACAAATTATACAGTGACTGGGATTTGCTTCCAAATAATGTATGAGTGGGGGATGGATTACAGTAAGATTGGCCATGAATAGAGCATTTTTGCTAGGTTGTAGGCACATCAGGATTTATTGGATTAGCCCATCTATTTCTGTATATGTATGAAATTCACCACAATAACTGAAAAAGAACTAGGTTAGAATACTTCAAAACCTATTATTATTAGTTATGGTGAACATTTTGTCTCAAGCTATATCAGCTATAACTAGGTAACAAGGACTGATTACATTGATGTTGACTGGTAGGTAATAGCAGTAGAAAGTGTGCAATAAATGGGAAAAGGGTTCCTGTCTGTTATCATAAGTTGACCCAAAATATTTGATTAAATCCAAATTTATTGGTAAAAGCATATCCATTAGAAGATAGTTATGTACTGTAAGATACCTTTTTTGAGAAGTACTTTCACTTTGTTTCTCAAAAGCACATTTTCAAGTACAGAGTGGTTTATATTTGGAGTTGTTAAGATTTAGTAGCATCTGAAATATTACCTTAAATAATTAATGGAAGAGACATCAGAGCCTGCCCTCTCTGACCTATAGATCTTTAGTCATCACAAAAAGACTGACTATCCATAGTGCTTTCTATGTATAACCTCACAGGCCCCTTTGGAGATATCCTAACTTTCCTGATGGATCCTAAACTTACTGAAGGATGTTTGATATTAGTCAATTTTGGGAAAATGGTTCAAGGGATTATGATTGTAGTGCATGAGAAATATGTGCTTTTTATGATAATTCAGCTCTTTGTGACCCTCAATGTAATTAGAATATGCTTTATAAGAATATATTACATCTTTTATATGGCATGAGCTTTCTCCCTCTCTTTAATTAGAAAACAAAGTGAATACCCCAAAATATGAAGAACTCATAAAACTCAACACCAGAAAAAAAACAAAGAATCCAATTTTAAAAAAATGAGCAAAAGACCTGAATAGACACTTCTCTAAAAAGGACATACAGATGACCAATAGACATATGAAAAGATGCTCAATGTCACTAATTATTAGAGAAATGCAAATTAAAACCAGTGAGATAGCTCCTCACACTGTCACAATGGCTATCACCAATAAATCAACAAAGTACTGGCGAGGGTATGAAAAAAGGGGACATTTTTTGCACTGTTGGTGGGAATAGATATTGGTTCAGCCACTGTGAAAGACAGTATGGAGTTACCTCTAAAAATTAAAAATGGAACTGCATTATGACCCAGCAGTTCCACTTCTGGGAATTTATTTGAAGAAACCTGAAACACTATTTCAAAAGAATATAAGCACCATTATGTTCATTGCAGCATTGTTTATAACCATCAAGATATGGAATCATTCCCAGTGTCCATCAATAGAAGAATGGGTAAAAAAAAAACTATGGGTACACAATGGAATACTACTCAGCCATAAAAAAGAAGAAATTGTTACCCTTTGGAAAAGCATAAATAGACCTGGAGAACATTATGCTAAGTGAAATAAGCCAGCCAGAGAAAGAGAAATACCATATGATTTGACTCATGTGTGTTATCTAATGAATAAAATGAACTAACAAGCAAAATAGAGACAGACTCATAGATGGAGTGCAGGTTGACAGCTGTGGGGGAGTTGGGAGGTTATGGAGTGGAGGGATTGAGCAACTGAGCAAAAAGGAAAAAGGACTCATGGACATGAACAATGATGTGGTGATTGTGGTGGGGAGAGGGCATACAGGAGATAAATGGTAATGGAAAAAATAATTTAAAATTATTATCTTGATGAAAAATAAATATTCTTGATTAGGTTAAGGGAGTATCCTTTTATATCCAGTTTACTACTATTAAAAGGAATTAGAAATAACTTTAAAATTATTTTAAATATCTTTTAGTTTCCCTTAAGTTATGATATGTTTTCGCTTATTCTTGTGTTAATATGTATATATATATTTATTAAATATATATATATATATTTAATAAGATTGAATCACCCTTCATTTCTGGAATGAACTATTAGGTCATAGAGTATTTTTAAATAAGCAAACTAATTTCAGCATCAAATCACGGATTTTTATTTATATTCACTTTTGTATTAAGTGTTCTGGGAATATTTATTGTATCTTCTGTCATGCTTGGGAAATTGCACTTTTTTCAGTTCCTATTAGAGTTGAGGTCATACATCAGTTTGTAGAGACAGGCATTGTAAAGAAGACACACTCCAGTGGGTGCACCCAGTGTGTCCTTTACTCCACTGCCTCATGTGAATTGATTAGTGTTAGACAAATGAAGAATGCTAGAGGATAGCTTTATAGTCAGCTCCTTGGTAGACATTTTCATTGTTTCTGTGATCACACTGCCACTACGGATTTGGGGTATGTATTTAAAATGGTGAAAGATGGGTTTTTTCTCTTTTTTTTTTCACATTTATTAGAGAATTCTAAGGCTTTTGGCTTTAGGGACTTGTTTATTTCAAATATTTATATAACACTCCTTTGCCACTCCCCCACCCCCCAAGTTTTCAATGACCCCTGACCACTGCATCTTGAATTAATTAACATTTGTATATGAATTAAAATATTGGCAAATGTTTTGGGGAACTATTGCATGGCACTGTAACTTTAATGTCAGTTAAGGGACAAAGTCATATTTCCTTCCTTGGAAAAACAAAAATGTGGTCATATTTGCAGAGGCAGGCATGGCTGAGCCATGGGCAGGTAGTCCATTATTTTCAAATCTCTTTTCTCCCAAATGTCCTTCAAGTCTAGTCCTCTTTGACAGTTTCAATGCATGTTCTACAGTTTTGCTCTCCTGGGCAATCTTAGGAAAGTTCCACAGAAAACAATATAATTAATATAATGTCTTTTACTGGATCCTGTCTGTTATTTCTAAGCAACAATTACATTACATTGCATTTCAATAGCACACTCCATGGTGTGTGGTTTGGATGTGATATGATAGGTGGTATGATTATATTCTCTGGGTCATTAAGAATTTTGAGCATGTTTTATAAATGGTCTGTCCCCAAAATATCAAACACAAACAAAAGTATTATATTTTGAAATAAACTTATTTTTATATGTAAATATATAAACATAGTCATTATATTTTTAATTGTTCAAAAAAGTCTCCATTTGCTGCAATAATAGATTCAGTTTGACTTCAGAATCTTGAGCACGCTTTAATGAACTTTTCTTTATCCAGGGACATTATAATGTTTCCAACCTTAGCTTTAACAGCCTCTTTATTGGAATGAAGTTGTTTATTAACTTCTCTCTCACAAATGCTGTGTACATAATAGTCTAAAGGATTGGCATCTGGTGAACTAGGCGGCCAGATTTCCTTTGACCAGACTTCAGGAACATTGACATTGAGACATTCTTGGACTTTTTTGGCATTATGTGCTGGTGCATCATCTTGTTGGGAGACAAACTGACATCCATTTGTGACTTGCTTCATCCACATTACAACTACTTCTCTCAAAACATCAAGGTAAACATCCTGGATCTTCATTGATGATCTCCTGGATTCTGTGTACCATATCTGAACTTGTGTAATCCTTGTGTACCATATGCATTTTCCTTGTTGGTGTGGCGACATCAGGATCAGCATCATACACCTTCTTCACATTATAAAGGGATGTTATTGAAGTCCGCAATGTCCTTAGCAGTTTGCCCTGCACACAGTCCAGAGATGATGGTTGCTCTCACATGGTATTCCTTCAACATGCTGGTTGCTCTCAGAATTTAATACTTTATATCTGAAACAATGATGTTAAATCATAACCTTAGAAACATAGTTTTTCGAAATTAATAAGAAACATGTGAAATAAGGAGATACAAAATTATTACCAGTTGATCTCGTGCACCCTGTATATTGACACATTGGCTCTATACTTGTAGGACAGACCTCATGTTTTCACTCTGCCTTCAATGTACTCTGTTGTTTCTTTTATTGTTTTCATTTATTAAATAATACAAAAAATGGATTGCCTGTAACGTATAAAAGCATTTTGCAGGGTAAGTGAAGGAACATACCACCTAGCAGGGGGAAAGGCTGCAAGAAGTGTCTGGTACATTAGTAGTGGTGATTTTAATGGCATTCTTCTTCCTGCTGCTGTCTTCATAACTATCATCATCATTGTCACCATCATCATTTTCATTCTTACAATGTTCTTTGCCAGATCTTACTCTACTGTTTATATAAAGCATAATTTCTTTGCTGCCAATTGCACTGCACTAAGAAACACTAACTAGGAGGTAAAAGTTTTATCAAATCCTAATATATTTTCAATAAATGAAGTTCATTAAAATTTGCTCATTCCTTTACCCTTGAATTTTTTGACTAAGATTATCCTCTGTTATATCGACCTGGTCAGGATCCAGGGCATTTAACCTGACTGTTGTGAAGGGCCCTGGCCTGTAGTCAGGCTGTCCGTGTCAATTCCTAGTTTGCACTCTAGGTAACTGTGCAGTTTTAACTCTCTTTGTTTCATTTCTTTATCTCTAAATGTGGTTTATGAAAGTAAAGCTTGTTGAAAGAATTATATGACAATGGCATAAATGGCTCACCCAGTACCTGGCCTATCACAAGCAATCAGCATCTCAATACTGTAATTTTTATTATGGCTCTAATTGTTGTAATTGCTATTATTTGTTATTACTTTGCTGTTGTTATCATTATTTCTACAATGAAGACCAATTTTCTGCCTGTTACTCAACTTAGAATGCTTCTGTGTGGTACATACTTTATGAAATAAGAAAATTGAACTCCAACCAGACCAAGATAATTCACTTTCCATTCACTGTATGAACAGAGTGAAGGAATGCTGCTCCCTCATTAGAAGTTTGGGTAAAATCGTTATAGGTTCTAGATTGATCTTTAAGTCAAACTCTGAGTCACCTGCTCCTCCAAGATAAGAATGTTT
This sequence comes from Noctilio leporinus, assembly GCA_004026585.1. Taxonomy (NCBI): domain Eukaryota; kingdom Metazoa; phylum Chordata; class Mammalia; order Chiroptera; family Noctilionidae; genus Noctilio; species Noctilio leporinus. Next base: position 177,817 of record PVIW01002015.1, on the reverse strand, counting down.
AATATGTTCTCTACTTTATTTCTAAGACACACAAGTGTATATTTTATATATGTTTATATCTTTATGCCCATAATGATTGCTATAGATATAAAGCTTCAGTTGACCTTTTGTCATAAAATCCATCTATCAGCATTATCATGTATGATTCTTTGTAGTATTTCTAGAATGTAAAATTTTATATGTAATATGTAACAGTAGCACTGCCCTTACTGTGCTGTCCAGAAATCTATAATTACTACACAACGTTAGTTAGTTTGATGCCTGGCAAGACAGTACCTATTCAGAATGCATAAGCTAATAATAATTGTATCAAAGAAGACTTAACAGAAGACTTAACTCTGTTAGAAACCCAAAGACAAGTATAAACACTCAACTTCCATCTCTGCAGCTCTCTTCAAAGAAAAGGAGTAGTGACAGGAAAGGAATGAAATCTTTCCTAATTCTCTAAGTAGCCTTCATTTTTCACAGCAGCAATTTTTCTGATTTGTCTTGTTTGAGGTTGTGTGCAAAACATTCTAACCGATGAAACTGCATTCAAAGAAAAACTGAAAAATATATGCAATACATCTTGAAATTCTCAAGCAGTAAAAATTGTTGCCCTCTTTCCTCCTGAATTATGGGTTAAAAACACTTTCTTTTAACCTTTTACACATTGCTTAATTTTAAATGAAATAAACTAAAGGATTTGAATATATCATTTTTTGTTAAAAATACTGAGCTATCTATAGTTTTGTTTATGGTAATGTCATGGTAATGCTAATCTTTACCTGAGCCCCATGTTCCTGGAAAGGGCTTTCAAAAACACTCTTGCTTAGATGCCTTGGATAAAACTGAAGGATGCCACCCTCATGCACCAAAGATAAGGCTGGGCACAGACCTTCCGCATGCTCCTTTGCTTTTGCCTGAATTGTTATACCCTCTGACCAAATAGTTGCTAATTTAAATTGATCAAACTGTACTTAGGCTTCTCTCTTTCTCCCAGGCCCAAGAACTTTGGCCTACCCTTGTGCCACTGGAATTCAAAATAGCTTCTTCATAAAGACCTTTCCTGAGAATGGGCAGACCTCAGGGAAACACTCTCCCTGACCAGTTGTCTAGTCATACCCCTTTCTCATCCTACTTCCTGACCCCTGGCTCTTTCTAGCTTTATCTCCTTCCCTACTCCACCCTCCCCAACACCCCCCCCCCCCCCCCCCCCCCCCCCCCCCCCCCCCCCCCCCCCCGTACCAGGAGAAGACAATTCCCACCTGCCAGACTTTTGAGGCACTTACAGATCTCATAGTCAAAATTCTCCCACTTGCAATAGTCTCCCTTGTCTTATTATGCTAGTTCTCCTCCCCCTATTGCAATCATCTTTTCAAATAAAGTCTCTCTGCACCTAAGTCTTAATGTTTTTATTTGACATTTGCATTTAGTCCCTTGTGGTTTGGTTTTCATGTCTAAAGCATCTTCGTCTTAACAATAATAGAAACTTCCTCTGTTCCAAGATCTACGTATGATATTTTTGACACATTAGCTTTATTTTTCTAGGTCCTACATGGGAATATTTTTATTTAGATTTTATTCTCAAGGACAATGAGGTTCAGGTATGTTAAGTAGCTTTGCAAATAAATGGAGCACAGCCCCTAAATGAGAGACATGGAATTTGAAGAGTACTGTGACTGCCTTCATAGCTCTCTTTCTATTACCCTGCTTCGTTTAACTGCTAAAAGTCATGATTACTATCGAAAACAGAAATCTTGATAATAGTGCTACTGTTGAGTGAACTGTAGTCTCCCTCTTTCTGTCTCTCTTGCTTACTAAGTGCTTTGTGTTTTTCCCATGTAATTTTGACAATGCAGCTGGGAGGTTGATGCCATTAGTATCCCCATTTGTTTACACTAGAGAAACATGAGATCTGGGCAGTACCTACTAGGCCAAGCCCAAGAAGTTGCCAAGTATCTAAATGACCACTAAACTGGTACCTTCACCCTATGATTTTCTAGAAACTGCCTGGCTTCCTGGATACAGCCCCTCCAGTTTCCCCATTACTTGCTGCAGTTCTGAGCATGTAAGATCTCCTTCAACTCCAGTCAGCCCTTGGGTGTTTTGCTAGCTAGTGTGGGTTCTGATGGAGATGGGCCTTCAGTTTCAAAGTAATAACCATGGTATTAAATATGTCTTCTATTTATGTTGAGTCTAATGTGCATTTGTTGTTTCTTTCATAAATAAATAATTAACTAGGAACATAATACTTTTCAGATCCTATGGCATGTGTTATTTTAGCCAAGACAAAAAATATTTAAGTAAATTAGTCATTTAACTTCCCAGACCTTTAGTTTTGTCATCTGCATGATGGACACCATGAGATTCCTCAATTGCTGCTGTTATTATTATTACTTATTAGTTTTAATTGTTTTACAAGTTCTTGGTTTATATTGAAGAAGTATAAATAGTGTCCTTTTCTGACATGAGCAAATTTCTAGAGGTAGAAATGGCAAATAACTCAACTTGGCTCATTTTTAACAGTTGGTTGTATTTGCCATTTAAATAATGCTATTTATAAATTAGAATTATATTTTCCTAAGAGTAATGCATATGTGAAACTGAGCCTCCTGTGTCTTCTACTGTATTAAAGATATAGTTAATTATTTTCTTATCTAATCATTAATAAATGCACAAACTAATACAAAAATGAATACTGTCAAATTTCTAGAATATGCCAAAACTACCCATTAATTTAACCCTATAAAATTGGTATATAAATATTACTGGTATTTTTATTATATATGAGTGTGAGAGAAGCCCTTTGGGCTTCTTCTGTTCTCATTGCTATATTATTCAGTTGATTTAGGATTCTGAGGCTTATTTTTTAATTAATTCTGAATTTTTCAAATTATCATAATGTGAACACATGTTTATTTTTCCCTGGATGAGTAAAAAAGCTTGATGATGAAAGAAACTTAATGATTAAAATTATTTGGGCTTCTTATACCAGAAGAGAATGTTGCCTTTGGTGTTGGTCTTGTCAGGACTGACCCCTCTCTGCCCTCTGTCGGCCTCTCTACTTTATCTCTTTTGGTTGCTGGGTGAGCAAACATGGTCTTTGGCTTGATTGTGTCACTGCTGGAGTTAGAGAGAAAAATGCATTGGAATTTATGGAGATGTCTTTTTCCAGTTCTGTAAACATCTCCCCAAATCATGTCTCTACCTCTGACATGTCTTCTAGTGTTGTTCTCTACAGAGTTAGGTTTTCATGTACAAGTGTCTCACACTCAGTATTTTCAGTAGTCTCTCCTACCAATCTACCACATTTCCACTTATTCTCTTAGATAATGGCTTTTCCACTATCACATTTTTTAAGCCTTGAAATATTCTCTAGTCTGTCAGATTGCCTCTCCAAGATCCTACTCATTCGCTGTCATAAGTGTCTCACATCCCCTTTTTCTATTTCTGAAACTGGAAAACCCAATGTTTATGCTGTCACTACCAGAACCAATAAGCAGAGAGAGGGATTACATGCTTATGGGCTCTATATTCAGATAGCCAGTAATCTGAGAAGACTGTGGTTATGTACCTAACAAATCATCTTAAATTCTGTTTTTAAACTGAGGTTTTTTATATGGTGCAGGAAGTGTAGGTAAGGGGTTTGCAATTCCAAGAAAAACTTAATCAGATAAAAGCTGCAGCATTCTTTTATCTGTGCCCTGGGCTGAGTGGTGGGTAGTGAATGTGGTCAGCTCACCCTGAAGTAAATGGCTCAGATACTATCTTGATTTCTTGCAGTCCAGAGGAACAAAGGTGGAACTGTTTATGGTCTCCTGGAGTCAAGGTGGATTGTACCTTCAGTTCCTGGAACCATAGCTTTGTACATGCATTGATTACGAAGCTTATTAGTTATTACCTAAACTAAAAGTTTTCCAACTTTTTGAGCCCCCTATCATTTCTACTTCTGTATCCCAAGTTCAGGTCTCTTTCTCTCTTCTGGAACTCTTTAATAGTTCTCTAATTGATCTTGCCATCTCTAGCTCCCCTCAGCCCTTTAGTTAATCTTGGAACACTGCTAATGTAAATTAAGTGCTTTAATTGCTGTTTGATTTGAATTGAATTGTATCAAAGAAATTGGCTAAGTGAAATGAATTTTTCAGTATTGTTCTGTATCTTATGACCAGCACCTTGAGAAAAGAGAAGGCCATAAGCCTAGTTGTTAAATTTCCTTTGCATCATTTACTATAACACAGTTTTAGTTTGTAATCAACATAATAGCTTTAGCTTTTCCAAACTTTTATTTATTTATTTGAGAAAAGGATAAACTCTGGGACATGCATCTCATTAGTATTAAAAATACTCAGTCTCTGTAAAATGAATATAATAAAAGAGATTTCCGTAATATAATAGCAAAGGAGATAAATGCCAGGTTGTCAGAAAATTTAAATGAATAATGGTATTTGAGGCATTTATTTTTCATGCAATTTGAGATATGATAATTACTGCTGTTAAAAATTTCCCCAAACTTAGCTCGCTTGGATGTCTTGGGGATTGGGGGCTTTTGGACACATGCGACATTTTCCTATCCTGTCAGAAGTTCTTGAAGGATTATGAATATTTTTTTATTCTCTATGAGAAAACAAAGAATGAAGAGTTGAAAGGCAGCAAAGGCTAGACTGCTTTTCAAAGAGACTATTGTACAAAACTTTGCTGCAGAGTCAAAAGAATGGAAATGGAATTTAGTTTGAAGTAATAAGTGAGCCAAAAAATTAATTGTTAAAAGATGAAGTCTTACGATACCATCTTGGTATAAATTCTCTTTAATAAGTTAGTAAAAATAAAATTAATACCAAATCGACCTCTTTATTTGAAATATGACTGCTTATCTTCCAATTCAACAGTGAAAGATTCAATGGCATGGCTTGTTCTGGGGCTTTTTGTTCATGTCAAAAACACAGGGGAACCTAGAAAGATCATTTTTCCATTACTTGAATCATACCTTTTTGAGTAAGAGATAAGAGGATCATTCAGTGGGTTCAGTTCTGTATAGTGTTGCTTATTTAGGAGGTGATTTTACTTCTGTTCACTTCTATCCTTTCAAAGAATTTGAGGAGAAGTGAAGATGTGGTGGTGATACTCCTAAACTCTGCAGATAAAGGTCAAATGATATTTTGCTTAGAAAAGAACCTTCTTATATCTCTTTGCAACAGCCTTGCTAGAATGACCATGGGTCCAACCCAAAGTGGATGTTACTTTCTTAGGTAAAATTACACTGACTTGTGGGATAATTTAAAAAATTGCTACCATTACCCCGTGCTAATTGTGTACTCTTACCCCAAGATCATAAGGTAGATAATCTTACTTTCTCCATTGTACATGCTAGGACATAGAAGCAGAGAGAGGTTAAGTTACTTGCCTAAAGCCAGAGAATCAACTAGCATCCAAATTCTTTTGTTTAAAGACCTTGTTTATATCCATGGCATCTCTTTGGAGAATATGCTGTGAGGGCTTTGCAAGATCATGATTATTAGAATTAAAGAAGTTATGATTTTCCACCGTCACAAATGATGGATTTAATAAAGGTTTCCTTGAGCCTTTCAAAGAGAAAGTAATAGAGGAAAGGATGGAGGAAGGGCACAGTGAGGTATATTTAACCACTATCAATGGAATTTGAGTTTTAGAGCCAATAGTTCTGACTGAAAGACTGAGTCCCGCAGAGTTCTGCCCTTGGTTAGGGTTCAATGTTTGGTTAATATAGTAAAATCTATATAAATGTGATTAAATCCTTAAAAACTGAAAGAAAACTTCTTTTTAGGGAAATAAACATAGATATATCATATTCCATCAATTTGTAAATTAAAAAAAATCAAACCTGATTCCCAAGAGATGAGAAAAACAAGATTTTTTTCTACTCAGCATTTACAGGAAATAACACTTGAATACTTTTAAGTGTGAACACATGTCCCATGGTATTCAATAACAGTGATGTAGCTGTCTCCTTCTTCCACCTACAAAGGAAAAAACAAATTTTGAGGAGAGTAGTGTCATTTTTAAGCTTTTCTATTCACAAAGTTACACTTATCTGCTGAAGTCTAAGTGGTTAATGCATTGTCTCATAGGCAAAAAGTTGGGTAGAAATTAGCTTAAGCACTAACTGCCACAGTGAGGTTCAGCACACAGGCAGTTAGTTCATGGCATGCTGCAGGGCCACATTGGAAACATGGAATGATCTAGAACAAGATCACCATTGGTCAGTCTGTGGGAAAAGATGATGCTAGGTTGCTCCTGATGTGGTGAGAAGGTTTTTTTTTTTAAATTGTTGTCGTATTACATTTATCCCATTTTCCCCCCACTGGGTTCCTCTGACCCACGTTCACCATCCCCCCTCCCACAGTCAATCCCACATGTTGTCCATGTCCATGGGTCATTATGCTAGTTCCTTAACTAAGTTGTTCCCCTTCTTTCCCTGTTTTTCATCCTCCTTCCACCACTCTGCACACTGAAAGTCTATTCCTTATTTCCATGCCTCTGGTTCTGTTTTGCTTGTTTGTTTATTTTGTTCATTGGTCTCCTGTATTGGGTGAGATCATATGGTATTTGTCTCTCACTGCCTGGTTTATTTCACTAAGCATAATACTCTCCAGTTCCATCCATGTTGTCAAAGAAAAGTGGGAGTTTCTTCTTTCTTTTTGCTATGTAATATTCCATTGTGTAAATGTACCATCATTTGTGTAATTGTGTAAATGGGCAGTTAGGCTGTTTTCAGCTCTTGGCTATTGTAAATAGCGCTGCTATGAGCATACGGGTGCATCGGTTCTTTTGGATGGGTGTTCCAGGGTTCTTTGGGTATAATCCTAGCAGTGGAATCACTGGGTCAAAAAGGCAGTTCCATGTTTAGTTTTTGAGGAAATTCCATACTGTTTTACACAGTGGCTGCACCAGCCTGCATTCCCACCAATAGTGCACCAAGGTTCCTTTTAGTCACATCCTCAACAACACTTGTTGTTTGTTGATATGTTGATGATTGCCATTCTGACAGGTGTGAAGTGGTATCTTGTGGTTTTAATTTGCATCTCTTGATGGCTAGTGATGTTGAACATTCTTTCACATGCCTCTGTATATCCTCCTGGGAGAAGTGTCTGTCCAAGTCCTTTGCCCATTATTAATTGGGCTGTCTGTTTTCCTGGGGTTGAGTTGTATAAGTTGTTTATATATTTTGGATGTCAAACCCTTGTCTGAAGTATCATTAGCAAATATATTTTCCCAGGCAGTTGATTCCCTTTTAATTTTGCTTTTCAGTTTGATTTGTTCATTTGTTCCTTTACTTCCTTTGCCTTTGGAGAAGTATTGGTGAAAATACTGCTGTGGGGGATATCTGATATTTTACTGCCTATGTTTTCCTCTAGGACTTTTATGGTGGCACAGCTTCTGTTTAAGTATTTTATCTTGAATTTATTCTGGTGCATGGTATAAGTTTGTGGTCTAGCTTAATTTTTTTGCATGTCCCTGTCCAATTCTCCCAGCACCACTGGTTAAAGAGGCTATTTTCACTCCATTTTATGCTCCTCCCCCCTCTGTCTAATAGAGTCCTGGGTTTATTTCTGGGCTCTCTATTCTGTTCCATTGATCTATATGTCTATTCTTATTCCAGTACCAGATTGTTTTGATTATAGTAACCTTGTAGTATAGTTTGATACCCAGTATTGTGATTCCTTCTACCTTGTTCTTCTTTCTCAAGATGGCTGTGGCTGTGGCTATTCATGGTTGTTTTTGGCTCCATGTAAACTTTTAAAGTATTTTTTCTAGCTTTGTGAAATATGTCATTGTTATTTTAATAGGGGTTGCATTGAATCTATAGATAGCTTTGGGTAATATGGGCATTTTAATGATGTTAATTCTTCCCACCCATGAACATGGTATATGCTTCCATTTATTTGTATCTTCCTTCATTTCTTTCTTCAATGTTCTGTTGTTTCCTGAGTAAAAGTCTTTTACCTCCTTGGTTAAGTTTATTCCTAAGTATGTTATTTTTCTTGTTGCTATCATAAATGGGATTTGTTTTCTAGCTTCTATCTCTAATGTTTCATTGTTTGTATACAAATATGTCTTTGATTTCTGAATATTGACTTTATATCCAGTTATTTTGCTAAATGTGCTTATTAGGTCGAGTAGTTTTTGGTGGAGTCTATTGGGTTTTCAATGTACACTATCATGCCATCTGCAAACAATGACAGTTTTACTTCCTCCTTTCCAATTTGGATACCTTTGATTCTTTTTTCTTATCTCATTGCTATGGCTAAAATGTCCAAAATGATGTTGAACAGAAGTGGAGAGAGTGGACAGCCTTGTCTTGTTCTCGATCTTAGAGGGGAAGCTTTTAGTTTTTGCCCATTGACTATGATGTTGGCTGCAAATTTCTCATATATGGCCTTTATTATGTTGAAGTATTCTTCCTCTATTCCCATTTTGCTGAACATTTTAATCATAAATGGATGCTGTACTTTATCAAATGCTTTTTCAGCATCTATTGATATGATCATATGATTTTTGTATTTCACTTTGTTTATATGGTGTATTAATTACATTTATTGATTTGTGAATATTATACCATCCTCACATCCCTGGGATAAATCCCACTTGCTCATGGTGTATGATCTTTTTAATGTATTGCTGGACCTGGTTGGCCACAATTTTGTTGAGAATTTTAGGATCTATTTTCATCAGAGATATTGACCTATAGTTTTCTTTCTTAGTGTGTCTTGACCTGATTTTGGGATTAGAATAATATTGACCTAATAGAAAGAGTTTGGGAGTCTTTTTTTCTTCTTGGAATTTTTGCAATAGGTTGAGAAGGATAGGAGTTAATTCTTCCCTAAATGTTTGGTAAAATTCACCTGTGTAGCCATCTGGTCCAGGGCTCTTGTGCAGTAGGAGTTTTTTGATTACTGCTTCAATTTTACTAGTTGTTATTGGTCTATTCAGGCTTGCTGCTTCTTCTGGATTCTTTTGGTAGGTTATGCATTTCCAGAAATATGTTCATTTCACCCAGGTTGTCAAATTCCTTGTCATATCGTTGCTCGTGGTAATTTCTTACAATTCCTTGTATTTCTATGGTATATATTGTGATTTCTCCTCTGTCATTTCTGATTTTGTTTATTTTGGCCCTCTCTTTTTTTCTTAATGAATCTGGGTAAAGGCTTGTTGATTTTGTTTGTCTTTTCAAAGAAACAGCTCCTAAATTTATTGTTTCTTTGAATTGTGCTTTTAGTCTCTATGTCATTTAATTCTGCTTTGATCTTGATAATTCCCTTCTTTGTACTTGCTCTGGGCTTTGTTGTTGCTCCTTTAGTTCTTGCAGCTTTATGCTTAGGTTGTTTGTATGAGCTTCTTCTAATGTTTTTGGGTAGGTCTGTATTGCTATGAATTTCCCTCTGAGAACTGCCTTTACCATGTCCCATTGGTTTTGGGCTGTTGTGTATTCATTTTCATTTGTTTCCTGAAACTTTTTGGTTTCTTCTTTGCTCTCATTGTTAACTCATTCATTACTTAATAGTATGTTATTCAGTCTCTGTGAATTAGAATGTTTTGGGTTTTTTCCTTCGAGGTTGGTTTCTAGTTTCAAGTCATTGTGATCTGAGATGATGCTTGGTATGATTTCAATTTTCTTCTATTTGTGGAGGCTTGTCTTGTGACCTACCATATGGTCTATCTTAGAGAATGTTCCATGTGCATTTGAAAAGAATGTATATTTTGCTTCTTTGGGGTGAAAATTTCTGTAAATATTTATTAAGTCCATTTCATCTAGAGTGTTGTTTAATGCCACAATATCCTTGGTGTTTTTCTTGCTTGGAAGATCTGTTCATTGTTGATAATGGGGTATTAAAATCCCCTACTATTAGCGTGTTGCTGTCAGTATCCTTTCTTGAAATCCTCCAAGATATTCCTTATATATTTGGGTACTCCTATGTTGGGCACATATATGTTTACAGGGGTTATACCATCTTAATGGATTGTCCCCTTTAGTATTATGAAATGTCCTTATTTGTCTCTTTTTAGACCTTCATTATAGAATCTATTTTGTCTGAAAAAAGTATTGCTACCCAGCTTTTATTTTTTTATGTCCATTTACTTGAACTATATTTTTTCTTCCCTTCATGCTCAGTCTGTATTGATCCTCTGTTCTGAGGTAGCTCTTTTGTAGATAGCATATATGTGGGTCATGTTTTTTTGTCCATTCAGCTATCCTATGTCTTTTAATTGGTGCATTTAATCCACTTACAGTTAAGGTTATTATTAACAAGTACTTCATTGACATTTTTCCTCTTTGTGCCTGTGTTCCTCTCAGTCTCTCTCTGTTTCTTCATCTTTTTTAAGCAAACCCTTTAGCATCTCTTAAAATGCTGGTTTGGTAGAGATGTATTTTTGTCTGGGAAACTCCTTTTTCACTTCTAATTTTGAGTGAGAGCCTTGCTGGGTATATTATTCTTGGTTGCAAACCTTTGTTTTTCATTACTTGGAATATTTTTTTGCCATTCCCTTCTGTCTTGTAGTGTTTCTGATAAGAAATCATTTGATAACCCATTGGAGCCCCCTTATATGTTATTAGCTATTTCTCTCTTGGTGCTTTTAGTTTTCTCTCCTCATCCTTGACATTTGCCATTTTAATTATGATATGTCTAGGAATAGGTCTGCTTTGGTTCATCTGCTTTGGTTCATCTTCATTGTGACCCTTTGTGCTTCCTGAACTTGAGTAAAGCTTTTGCTCATCAAGTTAGGGAAGTTTTCTGTGATTACTTTTTCAAACAGGTTTTTTTATCGCTTGTTTCTCTTCTACTTCTGGTATCCCTATGATACAGATATTAATGTGTTTCATGTTTTCCTGCAGCTCTCTTAAAACCTCTTCATTCTTTTTCCGTCTTTTTTTTTTTCATTTTGTTACACTGTCTTGGAATATTTTTCTATGTTGTCCTCCAGCTCACTAATCCAGTCCTCTGCTTCCTCTAGCCTGCTGTTGATTCCTTCTAATGTATTCTTCAATGAGGAAGTTATATTCATCATTTCCTCCTGGCTTTTATTGATAGTTTCTATGTCCTTTTTAATGGTGGTGTAGTTTTGAGTAAGTTCCTTGTAGCTTCCCTGGAGTTCTTGGTAGTTCCCCTGGCATTGTTTGTAGTTTTCTTTGAACTTGCTGAGCTCATTAAGCTTCTCTATCATCATTATTTTGAATTCCATATCTGATAATTTGCTTGCATGTATTTCACTTAGCTGTCTTTCTGGGGGTTCCTCCTTTCCTTTCAGTGATGGACTGTTTCTTTTTCTCCTCATTTTTAGGTGTCTTTTATTTGCATTTTCTTTTGCTTTTTTGATTGAGCTTTTTGAATTCCTGTCTTTGTGGTGTGACCTTCTATGTGTAGAGGTGCACTTTCTTTACTTCCTGGATCCACCTCTGGTGATGTCAGATCCTTCCATAGTCTGGGCCTAGTCAGCCTTTGGAGCCGACCAGAGATCCAAGGTCTTTGTCTGTGCCCTTCAGTCTTTAATCCAGTTCATCTGTGCTCAGCTGTGAGGTGTAGATACCACTGGGCAGGACCAATTAGTTCATTTGAAAGCCAATCAATCTGTGATAGTGGTCACCTGAGGCACCACTGAGCATGGCCAATTAATTCAGTTGAAATTCAATAAATCTGTGAGCAGCCACCAGGCTCAGGCACCAGTGAGTGGGGCAAATAGATTCCAGAGGGTGGGGCTATGATGTCCCCTCAGGCAGAAGCCGTTTGGCGCAATTTAGTCTGCCTATGGCATGGAGGATGAGTCAGCACTGGGACCTTGTTGGTTGCTCCCTCATTTTTCTCCTCAAATCTATCCCTCCAAACTCTCCTTAAGCATCTCTAGTCCACTGTGCCCTTCCTCTGCTGGAGCCCAGAGTAAGTGAATGCTAATGTATTTTCACATGTGGTCACTTTGGTAATTTTCTCTCTCTAGTGCTCTCAGGCTAGCAAATCCTTCAGCTTTTTGCTTTTCATAGCTGGGCGCTTTTTTACTCTCAGCTGTGTTGCTGTAGGCTGGGAAGCCCAGCTGGAGGTTTAGAATCCACCCTTCTCAGGTAGCGCCCCTGGCTCCATACCTTCTGCTGCTACCCATAGAAGCCCAGCCAGCCCTCTTGCCTCTCTGAATTTCCTGCCAGCCACATTGTGATGAAGTGGCCTCTCCTGTTCTGTCCATGTTATAAGACAGCTGGTGTTCTGTTGGTTATTCTGGATGATTTTTCCCCAGTTAAGTTGTAATTCCAGATTGGTCCTGGGAAGAAATAGGTATAGCTACGGGTATACCACCATTTTAGAATCCTCCAGTGAGAAGATTCTTATTGTTTGTGTGCAGATGCAGCCAAGTGCAGTCTTTTGAAAACTCATGTATGGCTAAGAGTTCTCCCTACAGTGACTTCCCATTAGTCTTACAGCAGCTTACAGGACTCCACCCAGTCTGGCTGTGATGTGCCTTTCTCCCTCATGTCAGTCTCCTTCCATGAACTGGTCCCCCTGCTCTCTGTGCTGATGGGCTGAATTTTAGTCCTCTGTGCTCACCATGCCCAGATGGTCTTTCCTCCTTTATTTATAATAGTTCCTTCAGCTCTTAGGTGAAATGTCATTGCCACAGTGATGTTTTCCCTGGTGGGGTCAAGTCCCCAAGATTGTAGACTATTATTATCACATGCCTCTCCTTTGAGGACTTGTTTCAGCTGCATTTTGCATTTGTTTGGTGATGATTATTGGGAGACTGGGAACTCAAGCCATATGACTGGATCTCAAACTGAACTTGTCCTCTTAGCAGCCCTGTGTCCTTTAAGTGCCTTTTCTGGACCTCCTTTCTATGCCTTATTCTTCCAGTTATGATTGATGTTAGAATGATGCCTAATGCATAGAAAGGGTCCATTACGTGGTAACCCTTTTTATTATTTGATTAATGACCATCCTTCCATTGACTGTGAACTCCAGATAGATAGGGACTTGTTGACTCCTGACTATAACTGTTGTTCAACAGTGTTCCCCTGCTCTAGGGACAATGTGTAGTTTATTGTAGGCACCTATTCAGTGCATTTTTCTGATAGGCCCGCTCTGTGTTAAGCCAAGGATATGTGCTTCAACCTCTGTTTGAATTAGTACTTGAGTCAGTAATAGAACTTAGAGGTGTGCTCTTGTCACAGAGATGTTTGTAGTTCTTATCAGGCAGTCAGGGTGCTCTCTGTACAGTGGCCCTTTGTTCTGGGCCATTGGGTACAAAAACTGTCTCAGCAAGTGGAGCACCCACCCCAGGATCCCGACCCTGACACAAGAGTGAGTTTTGTCATGCTTCCACTAAACTAGTGGTTTTCAGATTTTTATTCTTAAACTGTACCCTGCCCCTGCTTTTTAAAAATCACTTATAATCTTCTGTGGAAACTCAGTTTATTAAATTGGTTCAAACTAGAGGTGCTCTAGTTAGTTGGGGCTTGTTTGGGCTCTCATTTGTAGCTTACCTCTGACTGCCCCTGCAAACCTTTGCCTTAAATCACGATGGCTTGCTTTCTAAGACTGTAAAGTGAGGTACTAAATTTGAGTGCTGAATCAGCAAACTTGCAGTTAACTTGCAAAAGCAAAAAAAAATCTACAACATTTTTTTTTTCACCTCAAATAGGGATTAATTAGAAGTGGTCATATCAGGTAGTACAGCTGAACAATTCTCACAGTGCTGGAGAGAAGATCCCACCATGACAGAACATGCTTCTTATGGCTACTATATAGTTGCTGCCTTTCATCCTAAGAAAGGAGATGTTAAATATGACGCAGAGAGCAAACTTTCAATCCATTTTATTAGCTGCTTGACTTCATTTAGCATAATGATTCATGTGGTAATGTCTCCAGAGACTGCTAGGGTATCTTTCTGTGTATATTTTTATAAATTTGCATGTATAGGAGGGAGATCCCAAGAGGAAGATTTATTTAAGAATATTGAATAGTATAGTCTAGGTCTTGGGTGGAAATGTTTGCCATTCTAAGATTAGAAATAATATATTAGCCAAAAAACATACATGCATATATGCATGACCAATGGATACAGACAACATAATATAATGAAGGTGGGGGTGCTGAGTGAAGAAGGGCAAAGGTGGGGAGGAATGGGGGACATCTGTAATAGTATCAACAATAAAAAAGAAATAGTGCTGGATTTTTTGTTATTTTTAATCAAAAGTATTATAATCAAGACTCGCTATTAAAGAACATATTGAATACTAGACAATTTGATAAATAATCAGGTCTTTTTTGGTGCTTCCAGGAGTAGTTCAAATAAATATCTCATTTTTTAGTATAAAGGAAAATTATTTGATTGCTCATTAAAGTGGGGGATAGTTGTTTTGTTTTTTATTTCTTAACATTGAGGAAATTTTCTTTTTCTTTAATCATCATCCAAGGACTACCCCCCTCTCCGCCCCCCCCCATTGCTTTTAGAGAGAGAGGGATGGAGGAGAGAAACATTGATGTAAGAAAGAAACATTGATTGGGTTCCTTTCATACGCACCTGGGCCAGGACTTGAACCCACAACCTAGGTATGTGCCCTGATCAGGAATCAAACCTGCAACACTTTAACCAACTAAGCCACACCAACCAGAGCAAGAGAATTTTCTTAAGAAAACTTTTCTGTGTTTTTGTAATTTTTAAATTAAATTAAAATATATTTTCTTTAAATAAATCCAAAGATTGGAATTGATGACTAAGGATCCCTTAAATTTGTATCTACTTAAGTAATTCACTATTTCCAACATGAATTTTTTTCTGAGCAAGGAAAGAAAAAATATTTAGCTGATATAGGCCATCTGGATTGTGGAGACTTTTCTTCTCGCCTGAATTATAGGATAAGAATTCCAATGAATTCAGAACAGTAGATTCACAATTTAAACTTTAATGCTTTGGGGATTGTAAATCACAGCACATATGGGATGATACATGTTTTGGGAGAAATGACTCCTCCTGCCCCACATGCAAAATTAAAGCTGTCTGTATTCTATGTTTATTGAATGCATTTATTTTACCTAGGTAGGTTTATTGGGATATTTAAAACCTGTAAAAAAAAGTATACTTGTCAAATTATCATACATTATAAATATATGATAATGTCCTCAACTTACAATGTTTCTCGGGAAAAGTAACGGTTCTCATTGTTTTCTCATGGTTCTTTTAAAAAATCCAATAAACAGCAAAAAATGTCTTGTTTTCCTTTGAAGAAAGCTAGGATCCTCTGGTTAGTCTAAAGGCATGGCTCTTCTTTCCCCATAAACCTTGCGTTTTAACAAGACATATATTTAGACCAAAATTTTCATAATTAGTGTAGCAAAGGAACTTTGCCTCTTTTAATGTTTCTCAAAATATGTCCTAAATAGGTTTATTTCCCAAAGGAGAGGTAAAAAAGTCCAAACTAAGTTCAGTTGGTGTGTAACCAAGCAAACCAGGGCTCATCCATGTGTTGCCTTGATACACTACACGACCCAACATTAGTGTTGAAGGAAACAGGCTTTTATTTACAGGATTCCAACCTCAGTGTGGGGGTGAGGGTGGGGGTCGGGGTGGGGGTAGGGGGAGCACTCCTGCTCAGAGCCAGGTTCTCCCACAACACCCAGCACTTCCCTTACTTTCCACCAGGATATAAGCCCCCAAAATGCCCAGAGGTTCCCTATCTGTTCTTAAGCTGGCTATGCAAACAGTGCCCCGACCCCCCTGGAAAGTACACTCATTTGTTGCAGAGTCACCATCCTCCTGCAGCAGTTCTCCCCTTCAGGACCTGGTGTACGTTTTCCTCAGCCTCCCTGTGTAGTAGTCCAGGAATACATGTGCTGCATTACACTGGATCATGGTGGAGTCCCTGAAGGCACACATCCCAAGAGAGTGGCTTCTCCATACATCATGCTTCAGAGAAGCAAAAGTCTACATTCCTTGTCACAGTCCAGTTCCAAAGGATCTCTCACGCATCTGTGCTTGGTTCGGCAGGTTCCTGCACAGCTCCATCAGCTCCATCAGCTCCGTTCTCACACCCTTTCCTCAGCGTCTGTGTCCGGCTTTCTCACTACAGACCACAAGGCAGAATTCCCTTCTGCTTCACTACAGCAGGCGGCCTGGTGGAATCCTGACTACCAACTGCTTGCTGCTTCCTCTCTCGGACCTCATGGCTCCCCATTCCTGTTTCTGCCCGCCCTTATTCTAAGTGCTGACCTAGAGCTTCCTATGTGACCTCATATCCAGCTCCTACAATGAGCTACTTTTGTGAGTTCCCCCATATCTTCTACATTCTTTTGGCTGCCATTTTTAGTCAGAGCAAACATTCTCAGTGATGCTCGGACCTCTGCCTCCTGTCTATCATGCAGGTGCTGTATAAACTCCCTGGTGAGGCTGTCAGGAGTTCCTGAATGCTCCCCTGAATCATGTAGGCCTTTTGCCCGGGTTCAGCAGTAGTTCAAGTGTCAACTAGCTACCAACTTGCCATATGGCATGCAAAGTATCCTAAGCTGCAGCCCTCACTCTCCCTTTCCCGGTCCAAGGGCTGTGGAGAATACGCTCTACTTCAGGGACACCCCCCACCCCTGCTCTGCACTCCAGTATAGGTGTACCTGTTCAAATACTTCTTAATCTTCAGATTATTTAATATGTGAATATATGTTGTGAACCAACAAAAAGCGTGGTGTGGGGAATAGGGTTCTAATAGCAGTCTTTTCCAAACTATATGATTGTGGAATATTTTGTAGGATGCTTGTTCTGCTGATTGTAACTCAGGAGAAAGGCTTGTGTGGTTGGCAAACATAAGCCTTTTTAGTACAGATTTTCCTGGGGTCTGTACAGCATTCAGTTCTCCCACCTGCAATTTAACATTTCTGAAATTGGGATGCAGTTTGCAATCATTGTATCGGTGTTTTCTTTCAATTCCAGAAAAGCTATTGATTATGTTTTAGAAGTAAGTAAATTATTAAGCAATGCAATTTTTAAAATTCTGATGTATTCATTATATTTAGCCTAATTCACATGAATGACAGGATTAAGTGTTAAGAATTGAATGAGAGGAAAAAGATGACTTGGTTTTGTGAAAATTTGTTCACTACAATGAGCTTTGTTTTCTAAAATTTCTTGAATCTGGTTAAAAAATAATGATCACTTTTACTTTTGAGTAGTTTCCTATGATTTTGGCCCAATGCTAAGTGTTTTACATACATGTATCTGTGGTAGGTGTTACACATATATGTATCTGTGGTATGTGTTATTAACTCTTTTTTTATTATTTTTTTATTTTTAAAGATTTTATTTATTATTTTTTAGAGAGAGGGGTAGGGAGAGAGGCAGAGAGGGAGAGAGACATCAACGTATGGTTGTTTTTCACTTGCCTCCAGCCTCAGATCTGGCTGGAGACCTGGTTTGCAATCTGGTTATGTGCCCTGGCTAGGGAATCAAACTAGCGACCTTTGGGTTCTCAGACTGGCACCTTATCCACTGTGCCACCAGCTGGGGCTGTATTAACTCATTTTAAAAGTGAGGAAAATTAAGACTCAGAGAATCAATTATTTATCTACCCTACTAGCTATTGGAGAATGAAATTTTAATCCCAGGTAATCTGACTTTCATAACCTACTCATTTAAGTTAATTGAGTATTGTTATTTATTTCCTGTGTACCTGTGCATTATGACATATGCCAATTATTTTTTGAACTGGTTCATTATTAGAACCACTTTGTAAGCTTTAGGAAACTCCAGATTTTTTGGCCCAATTCTCAAGAGGCTCATATTCATTAGCACTGGGGTGAAGCTTGGGAAGCTGTTTTTAAGTTTTCTTTTAATATAAAAATTCAAATTGATTTTGATAAAGCTAGGTTCAGGAATGATTGATAAACACATTATAACAATGCTTTTCGCTCCATCAAAGATTAACATGTAATAAAATGCAACCTAGCCCTCAAACCATGAACAGAGTAATTGAGTGTTGAATGACCCTGAAGGCCTATAATTACAGAATGCTGATTCCCTGCATTGGTTATTGGCATCTGGTTGTCACGTTGTGTTAAAAGAAGAAACGCATTAACTTTCTTGGTATCTACCAGAAATGTGTAAGAGTGACTTCATGCCTGCTGATCCATATGGTCCTCTTGCTGTATTAAAAACCTTTTTAAATGAATAATCTAAATGTAAACTGTCACTGATGAATGAATATATGTAAAATATCAACCCATACAACGTTTCAATCTTTAGTGTGATGGCAAAAAGAAAAAAATAAATAAAAGTGGTGTGGGTATGGGGAGCTCCTCTAATTTGCCTGCAAATAGCTGTAACTTCCTTGATCTAGTCTAATCAAAGGAACAAACCCGCAGGGGTTTTAGAGGATTCCATGCTGCTGCAGCTGTAATTAATTTAATTGCAGCAGTACAGTGAATTATGGGGAAGTTAAGATAGAGGCTGAAATCTTTGGGTCAAGAGACTAAACACGTTACTTCCATAATTAACAGTTACCTTTAAGAAGGGACATAGAATTCCCCGAAGTGTGACTTTGCAGAACTGACAATTATGCCTCAAGTGAGCATGGGAGGGAAGTAACAATTCAGCTGTGGTGTTGGAAAATGAGCAGGGTTGAGTGTGATGGGGAAGGTGTGAAGTGAATGCTCTTCATCTTCAGCAAAGACCTGGGCAATCCCTCATTCAACATATCCAAAACTTGTGCAACCTTCTTTATTTCCCTAGGCTGTATGGTAAGTTAAGAAGATATACTATTAACTGTTTATAGTTATAAATATTTAAATACAACCCTGTGTATTTTGAGTTGTACAAATCCAGTTGTCAGGGGCATCTGATCAAATGTGAATTGAGTCTGGTGGCCCTTCAGTATGCCAATGCTTTCTGCTAGTCTAGCTCATTGACATTGTCTTCAAGCACATGGATTGGACATCTTTTGGATTAATTGACTAGTTAAGTTAATCATTTCATTACCTGAGTCCAACCAGTGTTGGACTCAGTTTACTTAAATGTTAATGGCATTTAACTGAAGCTGCATTTGATAAGCAGGTTTGTCTAATAATAGGTTTTGATTTTTTTTTAATAAAATGATTATAATTTTTTTTTTTTTTCTCTTTAGGAATTTTCTTTCTCTCATGGCAGCCTAATCCTGGCCTGTTTCTCCCTAGTGACCAACTTCTATTAAAATACTATTTCCCCAGTTGAATATGTGGCTGTTAGCACAACTCAAATAGGGCAGTCATTTGCAGGGTTCCTCATTTGCAGAAGCCAGTCATTTGTTTTAGTTATTTCTCTCTTTAAGTTGTGTAATCTTATCATTTTTTCAGCCTTTTGGCTAAAACCAAGTAAAGTTGTGTAATATTGAGAGGAGGACATCTAGTATGGGATATTCCTCTCATACATGATTCCTTTTAGGAATCATGATAATATCCATAAAAATTAATAGTAATGGAACAAATGTATGGTAAGTATCCATGATGTGCCTGGCATTTTGCTAAAGAGTACATTCTCATTTTAATCCTTACAGCAATTCATATTCATATGTAATTAGTTCTGTGGGTTGGTTCTAGAGACTTGATGTAGGTAAATTGCCCTCATCTTGTTTCAGAGGGAAGGATAGCCAGCCACCTTGTAAATGCCCATGAGAAGATTGCTGGTCAGAAGCTCAATAGTGGGGAAAAAACAAGATCTCAAGTTCTAATAGTAAGTGAGTGGCCCTTGTTTTCTAGACCCTATTCCAAATTGAGTTCAATCTTCATTTAAACTTGAGTCCAGTCTGATATTCATGGAAACCCAGCCTATTTGGGATGGGTCATACCTGAATTTTTCTTCAATATCTGATCATAGTGCCATAATAATTTGATTCACTTTTCCTTTCCCCATCTTCTCACATCACCTTACCTAACCTCATGTCCACATTACCTTACTTTGTATTTTGAATATTAATATTGTTTAAAAAAATAGAAGAAAAAGAATAATATATTCCCAAGGTATGTATGTTGTAACATAGTGGCTAAGGACATCGACTTTAAAGTTGAGTGTAAGTCACAGTTCTCATGTGTTTCAACTAATGAAACTTGGGTGAGTGCCTTTTTTTTTTAGTTTTTTTTAAAGTATATTTTATTGATTATGTTGTTACATTTGTCTTAATTTCTTTTTCCATTTCTCCTCTCAAACTAGGACCCCTCTTTTCTCCCACAATCCCATACCCCTTACTTAGTTCATGGGTACTAATACATGCATGGGTCATGCATGTAAGTTCTCTGATTTTACCTTTTCCTATATTATTCTTAACTTTCCCCTGCCTGTCTTGTCTTCACCAATTATGCTTCCAAAGCCCTGGGCCATTTCCCCATTTCTTCCTCTTCCCCCTTCTAGCTGATAACCCTCCCAATAATCTCTATAATACCTATGATTCTGGTCATACTCTGGTTGTTTATTTAGTTTGTTTTAGATTCTGTTTTTGATAGTTGTGAGTTTGTTGTCATTTAATGTTCATAGTTTTGGTCTTCTTTTTCTTAAATAAGCCCCTTTAACATTTCATATAATAATGGCTTGGTGATGATGAATTCCTTTAGCTTTACCTTAACTGGGAAGCACTTTATCTGCTATTCTATTCTAAATAATAGCTTTGTTGCATAGAGTAATCTTGGTTGTAGGTCCTTGCTTTTCATCACTTTGAATACTTCTTGCCAGTCTCTTCTTGCCTGCAAAGTTCCTTTGAAGAAATCAGCTGAGTCTTATAAGAACCCCTTTGTAACTCTTGCCTTTTCTCTTGCTACTTTTAAGATTTTATTTTTAACCTTTGACATTTTAATTATGATGTGTCTTGGTGTGATCCTTTTTGGGTCTAGCTTGTTTGGAACTCTGTACTTCCTGGACTTGTATGTCTATTTCCTTTGCCAAATTTTGAAAGTTTTCCTTCATTATTTTTCACACCAGTTTTCAATTCTTGCTCTTCCTCTTCTGGCACCCCTATGATTCAGATGTTGGAATGTTTAAAGTCATACCACATGTTCCTATGCCTCTCTTCATTTTCTTCAATCCTTGTTTCTTCATTCTGTACTGATTGACTGTTTCTTTCTTCCTTATGTTCCTAATCATTGATTTGAACCTGGTTTTCTTTCCTTCACAATTGGTTTCATATAGGTTTTCCTTTCTTTGACTTAGCATAGCCTTCACTTCTTTCCTTCTGCATTTGCTGTACTCAAGCATATACGTCAAGTCTGTGAGCATCTATATCACCAGCATTTTGAACTCTGCATCTGTTAAGTTGGTTATCTTTCCATTGCATAGTTTTCCTACTGGAACCTTAATCTGTTCTCTCTTTTGGGCCATACTGGAGCACTCCCAAGGTATCCCTACTTTTTAAAAATGTATGACTGTGCCTTTCCATTGGGTTGTCCCGCTGCAGCTGCCGTGCTGCCAAACTACATCAACAAACTGTATTTTCTCTGACCATGCTCCGCCCCTCCTACCAGTCTGGATGAGTATTTCTTCTTTATATCTTTGTTTGTTGGACTTCCATGCAGCTCAATTTTCTGGAATTTCTTGTTGTCTCTGGTTTTGAGATAGATGTATTCCTTCTTAGATGTGGAGAGAGATGCAGCAAGTCTACCTATGCCTCCATCTTGGCTGAAAACCCTGAGTGAGTGTTTTAACCTTTCTGTGTTTCAGGTTCTTTATCTTTAAAACTCTGCATATTAGTAGCATCTTCCTGATTGTAGGAGATGCAATTATGTATGTAATAATTATAGGTATTGAGTCTTGCTCAATACCTGTGCAAGAAATAGTGGTGCTTCTTAGATGATGGATTTGGGACTTTAACATCAAATTAGGTTAAAAAACAATGACTTTCAGTGTTGTGGGATTTGTGAGCTTGAGGACCTGTGCTTCAAGAACAATAAATATAAGGCCTGCTTATTTAATAAAAGGTGCCCTCCATGAGGGTCCAATCAGCTTTCAGCCTGAGGAGCACTTTAGAATTTTAATTATTTGGAGAAGCTTCCCAGGGTAATAGAAATTGCTTTATGGTTGCATTCTCTCCATGTCAAACTAAGGGATAATTGTAACAAATGAGCATTTATATGCCAAGATGTGACACAGCAAATGAATTTATGAGTAATGATGATGATAATCATTAGCATGGCTAGGGGTCCAGTTTGATCAGTAGCTGCAGACTGATTTTTTAATACTAAATACTTATTTAAGTGAACACGACATCTTTTCTTGAAAGATTTTCTTAAACAACACTCAGGTTATTTTTTTTTCCTTATAGATAGAGAAGACCCATTACTAAGCATTCTCTCCCTTGAAGTTCTGTCTATCCAGACTGAGCTACTCCAGGGAAATTTATTACTCTTCCTTGGTGCTTATTAGCATCCTTTACATAGCTCATTGTTGCACTTGTTATAATGCACAGGGTAATAATAATATAATTATCATTTTTATGGCAGCTAATATTCATTGAATATATACTATGTACCAGGCATTAGATTAAAAACTTTGCGTCATCATCTCATGAATCCCCACAATTCTAAGGTAAGGACATTCATCGTCCCCATTTTCCAGATGAAGAAGAGGTTGGGTTAGAAAGCTTAAGTAATTTACCTCAAGTCACATCTAAGATTTAAAATAGGCCTGATGGTGGAAACTGAGTTCATAGACATGAACTTGCCTCTCTGTTGTACAGTTCCCTGTTTGTTTACAATTCTCTTGTTGGTCACTAAGACCCTGTGCCCCCCTGCACATCTGCCTTACATCCTAGCCTGGCGCCTGGCATGTAGGGGACATTCAAGCTCTGGAAAGCATGATTGAATGAGTTAAGTCCCTCTGCAAGTGGATCCTGAGAAAATGTTATTTAGCCTTTATGACCTTCAAAGTGGAAGAATTTTAATGGAATTATTTTAAAGTAAAGACCTCTCCTCTGTTTCCATAGAAAATTGATTATAGTGAAAGAATGGCAAAGCTAGGTTAGAAGCATTCAGGTGTAACAGTTCTATAGGGCACTTGATTTTTAAAAAATCTGTCCAGGCATCTAATAATTGAATTGTACATGACAGCATATAGTTGAACCATTATGCACACAACTGTTACTATTATTTGGATCATAAGATAGCAAAGTGTCAAAGTTTTTAAATTTCCTAAAGGATGTTTTCAGATTGCACTATGAACTTGTAAACTTTATCTTTACATTCATTGATGTTGCTGAAAATCATTCATGAAAACTCTAGAAATGACTCACTGTCCCTTTTGCATAATTTGGAGTCAGGTCTTTATATGAAGTTTAGATATATCTTTTGATGTTTAAGGCACCTATATCTGCATACTTTTAGTGTAACTTATTTTTAAAATGTCTATTTTATTTGAAGTGATTACTAGTAGTGATACAATATGTAAAAAATTAACCAATTCCATTTCATTTAAAATACTTGCTAGCTCTTCAGGGACCAAATGGAGATTTATACTTCTCTGAAGATAGGAGTTGCTGAGCAAATTAATAACATACACAAGGTTTCGGAGAGAATACTCAATCAACCTAAGAGAAGAAACTTTTCAAGCAAGCTCCAGCATTTTAGAGCTATTCATTGGCATTTGGATAGTTGATGTGTTAATTATGAATCATTTTACATGAGTTAAACTGGCTGCTTTAAGTACCTTTATTTGGCCACATTCTCCTGATCTCATACAGATTCTGATGTTCTTTGACTATAACGAGGCTGCAGGTTGAATCTTTCCTTAAAAAGCATTAGTTACCACTTAACTTTCCACCAAGTTAGTTATTTGGACACAATAAAGCCTCTCCATGTCTCATCTTTTGCATTTGTCAAATGGAATCTCATAGGGTTTTTTGAGATAAAGCAAATGCATCATGCTCAAAAAATAGGTTGCTAATAAATAGTACAAATTGCTGTTTTTCTTTTTTTAATCAAGGGGGTTTGCTACTGCTGCAGTGTAAATATACTTATGCAGTATCTAAAATGATAAATGGTTAACTATGTCCTCCCTAGATGTAGGCTTACTATATGAGACATCTCTCAGAAGGACAAAAATAAAGTGTGGGGTTGTTATAGAACCAGCCAGTGCTGTTTCAGAACAGTCAGTGGGGTTCTACTGCTCCATGCCTAAAAGCAAACCTCTGGAGTCAGAATTCTGGTGAAAAAGTAAAGAGGATGTTTATTTGAATAAATAGTTTGGGAGTACTAGACAGTTTCTGCCTTAGAGTCCTGCTCCCTTTAAAACACCCAAAGACTAATAATCCTGCCACCTTCTGCCAAGCTAGACCAATGTCATAATGTCCTTTGCAGTCTGTATGGGCCACCGTCCTGAGTCCTTCCCACTGTGCTATTTCTCTCTTGTGGAACTACTTGCCTACTTGCGGTTCTGGCCAGGCAGGGTTGCTGCTATCTGGGTGGAAGTGGCCCCAGGAATATGCCCAGACTGCACAACTTCTGGTCCCAGACTACACAACCTCTGGGATCCCACCAGCCTCAGAAATTCAGGCTCCTGGTGGCTGGCTGGGTTAACCAGGGAAGGGGAAAAGACCTTGTGTTTCCCCTTTCAAAGACTCTGACCAGGAGTTCATGCTCAACAAAGTATCTGGCTTTTTTTCATCATGTTCACCAATGTCCACCAGTTTGGTTCAGTGCCCCAGTATCTTTTCCCTTCTTAAGGGCACCATCTTGCCCAAGGGGACAGAAGTTTCTCAGCTGCCTTCAGGAGTGCAATGCCTACCCAGGGTGGTCTTCCTGGTCCCACAGCTCACATAGGCTCTCTATAAGCCCTCCCTGGCTGGGGCATGAGCTTGCCAGTTGTGCACAGCCACATTGCCTCTGTTTGCAGCAACCCTGGCGTGTGGAAGCCTGTCAAGTGGTTTTGGATGCGATAGCAATCCATCACCTTGGGGTTTCCCTCCAGCCTTCCCCCTTCTCAGGGGAAGTGTAGCCTCTGGGCCACACTGGGGTTTCTCCCCACCCCCTGCCTTCTCCCCTCATTCGATCAAACCCACCTGTGTATTTAATGATTTTCCTATGTGTGAGATAAACTTGTAGAAAATTACAAGTCTTAAAATATCAATTGGCATTGCGCCACTGAAATGTGCCTGGGATTTGAGATTCAGGAAACTTTTGAAGTTTGGAACTAGGTGGTCCCTGAGTCCCATGTGAGTTTGAAGCCCATATTGTTATCATTTCTAAAGTCCTTGTTCCTTGCCAAAACTAATTTTTCTTTTTCTTTTTCTGTTTTCTTTTCTTGTTCTATTACAGCTGTTCCAATTTTCCTCTGTTGCTCTCAACTGCACCCCCACAGCCAATCCCCATGCTGTTGTCCATGTCCATGGGTCATTAATACATGTTCCTTGACTAGACCCTTCCCCTTCCTTCTCCCATTATCCACCTTCCCTATGGTCACTGTCAGTCTGTTCTTTGTTTCCATGCCTCTGGTTCTATTTTGTTCATTTGTTGTTTTTGTTTGTTTTGTTTATTATGTTCTTCTTATAGGTAAGATCATATGGTATTTGTCTTTCACCACCTGACTTATTTCACTTAGCATAATATGCTACAGTTCCATCCATGCTGTCGCAAAAGGTAGGAATTCCTTATTTCTTTCTGCTGCATAGTATTCTATTTTGTAAATGTACCACAGTTTTGTTTTGTTTTGTTTTGTTTTTTAATTTTATTGTTGTTGTATTATACCACAGTATTTTGATCCACTCATTTCCTGATGGGTATTTAGGCTGTTTCCAGCACTTGGCTATTATAAATAGCGCTGCTATGAACATAGAGGTGCATAGATTCTTCTGAATTGTTGATTCAGGATTCTTCAGATATAGTCCCAGCAGTGGAATCTCTAGATCAAAAGGCAGTTCCAGTTTTAGTTTTTGAGGAAATTTCATACTGTTTTCCACAGTGACTGCCCCAGCCTGTGTTCCCACCTACAGTGCACTAGTGTTCCCTTTTCTCCACCTCCTTGCCAGCACATGTTATTTGTTGATTTGTCAGAATGATGGCTATTCTGACAGGTGTGAGGTGATATTTTATTGTGGTTTTAATTTGCATCTCTTTGATGGCTAGTGATGTTGAGCATCCTTTCATATTTCTATGGGTCCTCTGTATGTCCTCCTTGCACAAGTGTTTGTTCAGGTCCTTTGCTCATTTTTTTTTTTTTTTTTATTGGATTGTTTGTCTTTCTGGTGTTGAGATGCATGAGTTCTTTACACATTTGGGAGATTAAACTCTTGTCTGAGGTATCATTGGCCAAATATGTTTTCCCCATATGGATGGTTGCAATTTCATTTTGATAATATTTTTAGCTGTGCAGAAGCTTTTTAATTTGAGGATTGCCTTTCTTTTCCTACATTGATAGATTTGGTTAACCTGGCCCCTCAGAAATGCCCCAGTGCTATGTGGGGGGTTATACCAAGTTTGGAACATCTCCTGTTGTGGAATCATGCTTCTTTACTTAATGTCTTCCTTGGTATCTAATGACAAAGGTAAAATAGTTTTCAGTTTAATTTATCTTCATGCAAAGTGTGATATTACATACTGTCAACATGAGAAACATCCAAACCTGCCCACCATGACCTGCTTTTAGTTAAGAAGTTTTATTTTCAGACCACCCTATGTGATTACTTTAGATCTCTGAGTTTTTAAGGCCACCACAAAGGCATCCCCCAAGCTTGCCAAGTTTAGCATGTCCTTTCTGTCCACAACAGTCACATATTTCTTAGAGTTGTTGTTACCGAGCATAGCGGGGCTTATTCATGTCATGCTTTGGTATATGACCCAGCAATTAGTGTTGAGAAAAGCGGATCTTTGTTCACAATATTCCGACCTTGCTGAGGAGGCTGGGAGCACTTCAGCTAGGAGCCCTGTTCTATCGCAACGTGTAGCACTTTCCTTGCTCTCCAAAACTCTATAAACTGAAACAAAGCCCAATATTTCTCCATTCTTTTTTTTCTTTAATTTTATTTATTACTGTTGTATTACAATTGTTTCATCCCTCCCCATTGCTCTCCCCTGCCCCACCCTCCCCACCCCATCTCCCACATTCAATCCACACCTCCTTGTCCATGGGTCCTTCACACTAGCTCCTCCTTGACTAAAGCTTTTCTCTACTTTCCCCCTCTCCCCTCCCCCCAGTCACCATTGTTCTGCTGCTTTTTTCTGTGTGTGTGTGTCTGGTTCCATTCTGTTCTTCTGTTCATTTTGTTCATTAGACTCCTGTATTAAGGGAGATCATATGGTATTTGTCTCTTGCTGTCTGGCTTATTTCACTAAGTATGATACTCTCCAGTTCTATCTATCCTCTTGCAAATGGTAGGAGTTCCTTCTTTCTTTTTGCTGTGTAGTATTCCATTGTGTAAATATACCAGTTTTTTGATCCATTCATCCACTGAAGGGCACTTAGGCTGTTTACAGTGTTTGGCTATTGTAAACAGTGCTGCTATGAACATAGGGGTGCATAGGTTCTTCTGAATTGGTGTTTAGGGTTCTTCGGGTATAATCCTAGCAGTGGAATTGCTGGATTAAAAGGCAGTTCTATTATTCTTTTGAGTAAATCCCGTACTGTTTTCCTAGAGTGTACACCAGTCTGCATCCCCATAAACAGTGCACTAGGGTTCCCTTTTCCCCACATCCTTGTCAGCACTTGTTGTTTGTTGATTTGTTGATGATGGCCATCCTGACAGGTGTGAGGTGGTATCTCATTGTGGTTTTAATTTGTATCTCTCTGATGGCTAGAGATATTTAGCATTCTTTCATATGCCTATGGGCCCTTTGTATGTCATCCTAAGAGAAGTGTCTGCTCAGGTCCTTTGCCCACTTTTTTTTTTTTTTTTTTAAGATTTTATTTATTATTTCCAGAGAGAGGGGAAGGGAGAGAGGCAGAGAGGGAGAAAGACATCAATGTATGGTTGCCTTTCACCTGCCTCCAGCCACAGACCTGGTTGGAGACCTGGCTGGAGACCTGGCTTGCAACCAGGTTATGTGCTCTGGCTGGGGAATTGAACCAGCGACCTTTGGGTTCACAGGCCGGCACCTTATCCACTGTGCTACCAGCCAGGCCTTTGCCCATTTTTAAATTAGGTTGTCTGTCTCTCTGGTGTTGAGTGGTATAAGTTCTTTATATATTTTGGGGATCAAATCCTTGAGATATCATTGGCTAATATGTTTTCCCAGACAGTTGGTTCCCTTTTGATGTTGCTGATGTTTTCTTTAGCTGAGCAGAAGCTTTTCAGTTTGATGTAGTTCCATTTGTTTATTTGTTCCTTTGTTTCCCTTGCCCTGGGAGCGATATCAGTGAAAATATTGCTGTGTGGGGATATCTGCAATTTATCTGCCTATGGTTTTCCTCTAGGATTTTAATGGCGGAATAGGTTATGTTTAAGTCTTTTATTCAACTTGCATTTATTTTGGTGTATGGTATAAGTTGGTGGTCTAGTTTCATTTTTTTTTTCTTGTACATGTTCCTGTCCAATTCTCCCAATACCACTTGTTGAAGAGGCTCTTTGCACTCCGTTTTATGTTCCTTCCCCCTTTGTCGAATATTAGTTGCCTGTAGAGTCATGGATTTATTTTGGGGTTCTCTATTCTGTTCCATTGATCCATGTGCCCATTCTTGTACCAATACCAGGCTGTTTTGATTACCATGGCTTTGTAATATAGTTTGATATCTGGTATTGTGGTTCATCCTACTTTGCTCTTCTTTCTCAATATTGCTATAGCTATTCTGGGTCAATTTTGGCTCAAATAAAAATTTTAAGTATTTTTTCTAAGTCTGTGAAATATGATGTTGGTATTTTAATGGGGATTGTATTGAATCTATAGATAGCTTTGTAGTTTTGCATTCTTTGTCTGCCATTTTTCTCCTTTAGTATCTGGAGTATGTTGTCATTAGCCTCTACATAATAGTCTAGAAAAGCACATTCCATGCTACACTGGAGCATGATGAAGTCCAGGAAAGACACAAACCCTAAGAGAGTGTCCTTTCCATATGTCCTGAGTCCCAGGAGTCAGGATAGAGTCCAGGTCTGCAAGACACAGCCCTTGGTGGCTTCAGAGTCAGCTAGAGCTGACACGATCAAAGCAGCAGCATGTCTGCTTTCTTACTAGCCCAGGACACATGGCCAGATTCTGCCTATAAACTGCATAGCTGTTTCTTCTTACGTGGCTGCTAAACCTGCTCACATATCATAACTACTACAACTTGCTCCTCCAACATGCTCCTCTCCCATCATGGCTCTCTTCAGTCATACTTCAGCCTCTCAAGGCTTCCTACCCTTCTTTTTTAATCCTGAATGTCAATACTCTTTTTTTTTTTTTTTTTTTTGCCCTGGGGTGGTAGCACAGGTATTAGCTAGCTACCGGTTTCCCAAAGATATGCAAAGTATGTTAAAAGCTATATTACCTCCTTCTTCCAACCCCCAAACCATGGACTATGGGGACTAAGGGGATCCCTCCTTACCTTCCTTTCATTGTGACACTAGTATCATGAATTCATAGTTTATATCCTTTGTAAAATTTTATTTACCTGATGTTTCACATACAGATAAATATGTATCAGGAAATGAGCTCTGAAAAAGTGTGTGTGATATGGTCTCATTTATGCCTTGCTACCAGGCAATTGATGGGATGATTTTATTAATACTTTTGCAATAGAGAAAATGTTCCTTAATGAGGAATGTCTCAAGAAAGGAGAGGAGTTGTGCTTTTAGGAAATAGGGTAGTCCCTGAGGAAGATGAGGTCTTATCACAATATCCAAGGGCAGGTGGTCCTTAAGGTTTTGGGTGTTTCCCCAAACACAAAATGGTAAGGATTTCTTGACCTTGGCTATTTCCTGGGAGCACTGGGCTCATGTTATGAAAATACTTTTCAGATTCATAGAAGCATATTTGACTTTTAATTAACTGCAATTTTACTAATGCTTATTTTACAACATTTCAGTATTGTCAACATAAGAAACATACAACCTTATAAGAATTCATTTGAGCCCAATTGACAATAACTGCCTAGAAGCAAAACCTCAAAAGATTGAGGAAATGCTCTGGAAAATGACATTTTGCACCTTATTTTATACATTACAGTCAAAAGAGGAGGCATAAGGGGTTTACATGAAATCCATCAGTGATAGATTAGGGAAGCAGGAGAAAGCAAAGTGGGGAAACTTCTGGGACTATATAAAAAGGTGAAATTATAGGCACATTCTTCTTTTTACATAGGTGAGTACAGGATAGTTAACAGTCAACAGTGAACATGGTAATAACAGTGAGGGGATTTTGGTCCCTGCTCCATTGTGGCAGTTGTGCCCCGGGGGTTTGGGAAAATGGAAGTTACCTGATAATCCAAAAGTATGTTATCATAGATGCAAAAAGAAAATAGGCTCAATTTGAGGTAAAGACTGAACTTTTGTCATGGAAGATTCTAGTCTAGGGCAGTGATTGCCTGCCATGACCTAATTTTAGTTAGTAAGTTTTAACTTCATTCCATTCTTTGTGGTTACTTTCTGTTTCTGAGTTTGTAAGGCTGCCAAGCAAGCCTCATCTGAGTTTATCTGGTTTGTGTGTTGCCCCTTTTTATATATTGTACACAATATTATAATTGCCTTCATAGTTGGCTTAAGACCTCATAGAAACAAGTTTCCATTATAATGTACAAATTACAAGTATCCACTTTAACCTGTTGGAAGCTGTTGCTTTGGGAGAAGTTTTATTCACTTAGAAATCTCATTCAAACAACCCTGTGGTCTTCTCCCAATAATATGAAATTATGATATTTCTGATATTACTAAATGGAAACTAGCTTCCTCATTTTCTCTATAAATCCAGGTAAAGATCTGCAGATTTTATTTAAAAAATAAACAAACCTTTCTTTTGAAATTAGCAGTTTTATATTTAAAGTTTTCTTCTATTATAAGAAATACACATTTTATTATAATGTTCTTATTCTCCTCCCTACATGCTTTAGGCTCACTGACCTACCTATCCCCTGCCCTTCATTTTCCTTTATCTTCTTTCTAGTCTCCAAATATAGAGCTCCCTCTTCCTGCTTTTCTTTTACTTCTCTGTATACTGCCTTGCCTAAAGCGCACCGTTTTCTATTGATTGTCTCTTTACATATCAGTAATCCTTAGGCCTCCTCAAAACCAATATATTTGTGGTTCAACTGCTTATTCCCACCGGTATAGTGGATTCTATACTGGTAATTTTCATTTAAGTTCCCTGTGAAAGTCTTAGGCTGGGGACTCCCCAGCTTGGAAATAATAACCTATAATAACCCCTGCCCCAGCTTCATCAATGAGGCTCCTTGCGCTCACCCTCTCCCCTCATCTCTCACTGCAACCATGACCCTCAGGACTAACCTCTCACTAGATAGACTAGGTTTGCTCATATGTTTGGAGCTCTTTCCTGAAACCCCATAGATATTTATAATATTAAAAATCAAATTTATAATCTTTAACTCTTAACAAGCTCTCCTTTTAGACTCCCTTATTTCTATTTTATTTACACAAATGTTCTGAATCAATTTGCAATAATAGTTGTCTTAAGGAGGAAAATACAGATGAATTGTAATTTTTAAGTTGTTTTCTCTTTCAGATTATTAAACAATCATAATATTTAAGGGTGTTGAGAAAGGCACACATGGTCCCACAGCAGAGAAATAGTGCTGTGAACATTTGATTTTTTTCCATGTATTTAAGCACAAAGTTGTTTTCACCTACAGAAATATAGCCCCATAGATGTGCTGGTTTATATCCTGATGTGGAATAAAGAGAAAGTGACAAAGCAAGGTGGTCGAGGGGCACAGGTCCTGCTGTCCAACAGACCCCTGTTTGAACCTGACCTCTGTCACTGGCCTTTATATGGATCTGGCAATTGCTGAAAGCCTCTATCAGTATATAGGATGCATAGCTTCAGTGAGATTGTTGGGATCAAGCAAGATCCTGGCATAATGATTTTCTATAGCAAATGATTTTTTATTATGAGTAAGTCTTACCTGCTGCTATTTTCTTACTAGAATTGCACACCTCCCCAGTGCTCATTAGCAGGGTTCTCCAGGACCCACTTCTGTAGCCAACCTGCGAACTCTTTCCCTCCCTCTCTCTGCCTGGACTGCTCTGCCCTTTCCTGTCACCATGGAAACCCAGCATCTCCTCTCAGACTCCCTTCCTCTGGGGTGGCTTAGTGGACTTCTGTCTGCTCTGTTCTGATTGTCCTCAAAAGTCCTTGACATCTGGATTATATGCACTGTTTAGCCCTTGGTGCTGTGTGTGTATGTGTGTGTTTTAGTGATTTATCTCACATGCATGGATATGTCATATATACAGGGTGGAAAAATGTAGGTTTACAGTTGTGAAACATAGAATTAATTTTTATGTTTTTCAAATTAATTATTGTGTTTTTCCATATGAACAACTGTAAATCAACTTTTGCCCCACCAAGTATGTGTATATATTATTACACCTATGATCATATGTATTAGAATAGTTTCTGAAGTACTTCCAAAGTACTGCCTCTAACAAGAACATCATGAAACAAGTCAGCACCTTCTCTCTTTTAAGGAGGAATTTGAAGCTCATGGTTGCACAGCTGTAAGAAGAACCAGGGATAGGATGCTGACAGGGGGCCAGATCTCTGCCCTAGTGCTTAGAAATGCTCATTGGAATGCAGATTTAAGTATAAAGTTTCTAGATACTCAAAGCAGGTTTGTGCCTCCTCAAAAATACTTGGTTTAAACACTGACCTGTACTTTGAAACAGCATTGAGGGGACAAATTCCACCAGCCGGACAGGTAATTCCTGATCCTTTTTGTGTTAAGTGACTGATCTTTATGCAGCCTAGCAACTTGTAAAAGGAAATAAATAAGTTATTCACTTTCCAAATGTACTAAGCTACTTATTACTTGGAGGTAAGGAGTGGTTGGAATGAAGGCTTCTTAGACTTTTCAGCAATTTACATGAACAGTGTGTAATAGCCCTATTGAATAAACTTCCTGGCAAGACTTAGTACATAAATACATTTCAACTAATGGAAAGATTTCATAAACTATATTCTTAGCAAAATATGCTACGAAGAATCACAGCTCCTGGAATGTCATTAATTTTGTATTTATCTCAGCATTTAAGAACAAGTAGGAGAGGTGCCTATCCATAATCCATGATCATATTATTAAAGTATGGGGAATAGTTAGACATTAAGATGATCAGTGGAGTCCAGGAGGCCAGTAAAGATGTGTGGTTTTAAACATGTGATGTTGAGTTCCAAGACCCAGTTTTGGGTTGACTCTCTACCACCTGCTACCTAGAGTAAATTACTAAACCACTCTGTGCCTTAATTTTCTCATCTATAAAAATGAGGATTATGACAGTATGTACCTTGAAGGGTGAAAAGATGAATGCCTTTTATTTAATAAAGGATATTTATTTAATATCCTTGGCAAAGTGCCTGCCATATACAGGTTATGCCTGCCCCTTCTTTTCCTCCCCCCTTTTTCCCTCCCTCTCTTTTTCTCCCTTCCCTCCTTCCTTCCCTTTTTTCCATTTGTTGATACCATTTAATATTATCCACCAAGCTAGTTTAGCACTTATTATTTGTTTTTAGGCCTAAGCTATTGTGTGTGTGTGTGTGTGTGTGTATGTGTGACTCAATCTTAAAACTAGATAATTGTGAAAATCAAGTAGTTGGTTTAGTTGCTGTGTTTGGAGGTCTTTCCATGCCCCATCATTTGGAGGTCTGGGTATTCACTCTTAGTAATCACAGCCACAGTACAGACATGCTACAGAAAAGACTAGAGCCTTATCAGCAGGGGCTCACTGTGCAGTCCGTCACAATCCTAGAGGAAAACTTAGGTCAGCATCACTATGGATAGACTCATACCAAGGCTGCTTTCATGCTCTTTGGCTACCTAAATAGTGGGGAGCTCCTTACTCCTTAGATTACTGTCCCAACAAGACAGTAATCTCACAGAGCCTTCAGCATTTTTGATAAAGAGAATCTATTGTTGTTCTTTCGCTTTCTGCTGCAGATGAATTATCCATCATGAATATTAGAAGACAGTTGGAAATGACAAATGGGATGGGAATAACTTGGTTCTTTTCCTGTCCTTCCTGTGTACATCTTCATCCCTGGGACTATATTATACAGAAAGTCTTAAGTCAGATGATGTTCCCACTTAACTCTAGCTCTTTATTTTAAGTGGGGCCAATTACTGGCAACTGGGAGGTGTTCTTCTGTCAACAGCATTCTCATCTTGCTCCTTGATAAGCTGAAGAGTGCATTTTTTATCACTTTTTTATTACTGTATTAGAGGCAACCATGCTTCTGCCTACTATCCATCTATGATCAAATATCTATCTAGAGGGTCTCAGTACTGTAAACTCTAACATTGGTTTATGGTTATTTGAAATTTCTTTTAAGACTGCTGACAAATTTTTAAAAATTGTTTGACATATCTGCCTTAAAGGAACAGTAAAGAAAAAGAAATATCTGATGTCATCTTTGAAATGGAATATATATTATCACATTTGTAGTCAGTTCTTATGAAAAAAATTCCTACATAGATAATGTGGAGTGTTTAAATTTGAATTTAAATTTTAATTTAAACACTCAAATTACAAAATAAAAACATTATTTCTTGGGGAAATCATTTTGTTTTCTTGAATTAACTTGGAATTAACTTGGAGACGTCTGCCTCTGACTAAATTGGAGTGGCTTGTGACAAACCACTGCTTTTTGAAGAACAGTAGAAAAGCCAAATGTAAACAAAATCTGAAACTTACTTAATTTGAAGACATTGAAGAGCTGCCAAAATACCCAAGACTGCTAGAATGCAGGGAACTATAAAGTAGTGAGCCCGCACTTTACAAGCTGCTTTTACCCTAAGGGAATTTGCCAAGTTTTGGCATGGGATGAAGAGCTGAAAAACCAGGCGAGATATCATGCATAGGAAGCTAAGAAGGCAGAAGAATTTTTATTAATCTCACGAGACTAGAGATAGAAGCCTTGAAGTCCAGGGCTGCTAAAGCTGCCAGTACTTGAGCTGTCAAGATCTTAGAGAAAATAGAGTACTGGGTAATTAGCCTAATTCTGGGCAGTTTTGTCCCTTGAAGTATTTGCCTAATTCCTATGCTTTGTAGGCTACGAGGCTAGAAAACTAAGATGCAAATTACTGAAACAGCAAAGCAGAGTTTTTGAAAGACAGTACTAAGGATGAAATAATTGGAGTTCAGCACCCATGAAGGACAAGGGATATTGATAAACACTGGCTTTTAGATTATTGGGCTGGCCAAAAAGTCCATTTAGTTTCTTTCCATAAAATAAAAGATACATTTTTCATTTTCACCAATGCCTCTATTGACTTAGGTATTTTGAGTAGGTCAACTATCTCTCACTATTGGCTTCTAGTGGGTAGAGGCCAGGGTACCACTGAACATCTTCCAATGAATAAGGCAGCCCCACAGCAAAGATTTGGCCAGAATATCAATAATACCAAGAAGCTTTGCAAACCAATTTTGACACATTTGATCAGTCACACAGTACCTTCTCCACACACTGCACAAATCTTTTTCTGCACTTCAGTTGCATTTTTACATTTCTTGAAATAATAAAGCATAATATGCTGAAAATGTGTATTTTCTTTCATCTTCAATAGTAAAATGGCTGCACAAAAGTTCACCAATGTTGATGATTTTTTTAAATGCATGCTGATATGACAGCTGTCACAATACAATCTAACAAAATTGTTTTGAATGAAGTTAAAGGCAACTAAGCATTACTAGAGCCATCGGGCAGAAAAACTAAATGAACTTTTTGACCAACCCAATATGTCCAACAGTGTGAGCAAAAGAGGCTGACCAAATCTTTCAAAATATCATCCAACTTTGAGTCAACTCCATCCTGAATTGTGTAAGGTGACCTGTCTCATCTCAGGCTGCCTACTGGAGATTAGGATGAACCTTTGGAGGAAGTTACTATTATTCAGTTTCTCTATACTTTTTTATACCTAACATCTGTAATTCAGCTTTAAATCATTAGGCAATAAAGAAATAGGACTAGGAGAAGAAAACAGAAAATAGAAACAGTGCTGAGGATGACTCAAATAAAGATGCTCCCAGAATTGGACTTTGGTCTGGAGCTAGTGAGTAGCAGCTTTCTTTAGATAAAAGTAGGTAGGACTCCTAGGTTCTCCATTGTCCCTGCTACTCTCTCTCACCTTACTCCTGGCTTGATCCATTCAATTTCATTATGTATGCTCTAGGCATTAGGGTTTGCAATTGCTGTTTTATAGCAAGGAGTATGTCTCTTTTTGTCCTTAGATACTTGCTCTTCCAACCTTACCACCATATGGATTTTCACACAAAAGGTAAGGAAAGGTTACCAATAATATGACTTTCAGATGCATTTTTACTTAATCATTTTTAAAGAGTAGTTATTTTGGTCTCATGTTGTTTGCTCTCTTTGCTTAGGAGAATGAATAAAGGGGTTGGTTGCAGGGTGATTCTTCATATAAACAGAAATGCTTCTCTCTTTTTTGCTTTAAAGTTTGCTAGTTTTGTGAAGTGACATCTGTGTTTTTGTCTTTGAGTTCTTTCTTGAAAAGAAATAAATCATGAGTTACAGAGAAAAGCAAGTTCAGACAGGCTTAAATCAAATTATATTTGGCCCTGTGAGTGGCTTCCTTGGAACATGCAATGTGCATTTTTGATATAGAATGCTCACATCTCCCTTAAATGACAAAGGATCAGGAATGAGCCAGACCTTTGTAAACCAGAATCAGCCTGCTTTTTGATCCAAGCAAAGAGCCACATTACTTTAGTTCCAATTTTAATTTATTTATTTTTAAACAAAAAGATAGCTTCCTGCAGCAGTGTAGTTTCTTTAAAAACCAAGTGCTTCTTAAAGTAGCAGATGAGTATAATCCAAGACCAAACATTTAAAAGTAGGTAAGTGATACAGTTTACCTGGGGTGCTTCAAAATAACAGTGCTCTGGACGATTTTCAAACTGTGGTTTTCAGACCAGCATTTTGCATTGCCTGGGAGCTTGATAGAAGTCCCACTTCATGGACTCCACCCAGAACTAGTGAATCTAAATCTCTAGAGCCAGGAGCCAGGAAACTATGTTTTAACAAGCTCTCTCAGTGATACCAGCACCAGTATTTGAGAACCACCATTCTAGAGTCCAGATGCTAATCTGTGTGGAGTCACCAGGTATGGTTAAGCCCCATCTGTGGTGGTGCTATCAGGACCACATCCAAAAAACACTGCCCTGCTCACTTATCCACTTTCTACTCTATTAGAGTTAGGGTTTTAGTGTAGTCTCTCCTCTGACAAAAAATTTATATGATATATCTCCTCTATTACAGAGATTTTTAAAATACATAGTTGAGTAAGATCTTGCTTTTTCTATAGATCACTTCTCTATCAAAAGTTCTTTTGATCCTGTATAAAAATGTATTTGTTAATTAGAAAGATGGACCAGGTGCCTCAACTAGGTGATAAATCAGCCAGACATTGTGAGAAAATTACATTTCTTTTTTTAACAAAAGGGTGCTAGGAGGAAAAATGACCTAGGATAACAGACAAAAATAATGGTACTTGGAGAAGAGTTAACTTTCTGAAGGACAATATATAGGTAGAAGAGCAAATCAAAATTTAAAGGCATTTTGTGTACAACATAAATTGAGTTTTTAAATTAGTATTATTATAAATATATATGAAGAATAAAATATGAACTCAAATTAATTCTTGGTTTAAGACTTCTAACAATGACTTGATTATACTGACCAGTTTGTATATGGTTATCTTTAAAAAGTGTGTGTGTGTGTGTTGTAATCTCCACAGGTTAAATCATTTTTTTCTTCTGCTTATTCTCTAGGATAAGCAGAAAATCAAACAATTGTTTAAGGGGAAATTTCAGATGATAAATGGTTTAAAAGAACTTATTTTTTTTATCTAGCCCACTTTTAACATGACTCAGTGAGCTACTACATTGTTAACTGAGTAGAAACTCCTCTTCCTCGCAGGAAAATAAATCAAGAAGAGCATTTTCACTTAATGTTTAATAATTGCTAGTCATTTCTAGTAATTTGGACAGTTTTGTGAATAAACTTCCTCCATTAACATTTCATTAGTAGGCAAGTGACTTGGTCAAACTACTATAATTGACAGCACAGTCAAGAAGGAATCTGAAGAGTGTAAACCAAGAGTTCATTAGTGATTCATCAAAAGTAGGTGAAGTATTCAGAGTTAGGCCCTTTCAGTGAGAAATTTCCATTTTTGCCTATTGTTCTGCTTTTATTCTTGCTCCATCAGGTAAAACTAGTGATGCTGTCTGGTCTTCCTTATTGAGCTTCAAAAGAATTCAAAGAACAAACCACAGAAACCAAAGGGGTAAATTCACAAATTTCCAAGAAAGGATGATTTTCTCTAACTGGTTTTACAATATTACACCTAAGAAGTTCATGATTCTTTGCTTTCACTGGCTGCAGTTCGCTGGAGTATCAGTAACACATTGTAATGAAAACATCAAAGCACTTTTTATGTTAAATATAATGTGTTACCCTACATATTGG
Organism: Noctilio leporinus; assembly: GCA_004026585.1. Taxonomy (NCBI): domain Eukaryota; kingdom Metazoa; phylum Chordata; class Mammalia; order Chiroptera; family Noctilionidae; genus Noctilio; species Noctilio leporinus. The sequence goes on along the minus strand of PVIW01002015.1, from coordinate 139,268 downwards.
CACTTAAACTGCATGCCAGGCATGTGCCCTGACTAGGAATCAAATCGGTGATTTTTCACTTTGCAGGACAATGTCCAACTAACTGAGCCACTGGTCAGGAAAGGTTTGAGAATTTAAAAGGAGGGATTTTTAACATCCAAGGATCAGGAGAAACATGATGCTCAGAGAGGAGTGAGTGCTATTTTGCTGAGCTGCTCTGTGTGATTCTGGTGCTTAATAATCTCAGGAGGCAGATATGGCCACAAGAATCATGGAGTCAGACCATGTGACACAGAGTGCCATGTGTCTGTGCACCTGTCATCTGACATCAGTCTTTATAGTCCCATATTCAAAACAAAGAGCAGTGTTCAGAAGTGAATATTAAAAAATCCTACTTCAAATCTTATACCAAAGGGAAGCAGCCTTACATGGCTTACATGGCTTCATGCAGGGCACCATGTACTAGAAAACACAGGTGAAAAAAGAAGAATCTAGTTTTGGGGAAATTTTGGAAGAATAATTGCCTGAACAAATTCATTAAATAGTTTATCTATAAATTAAATAAGTATTTTAGTACTTATTTTCTGTCAGGCAAAATGCTAGGGATCCAAAGTAAATGAAAACATCGTTTGCTCTCATGATGTTTACAAGTAAGGATGAGCACAGCCAAGCCAAAAGAAAAAGGGGGCCAACATGTATCCGCATGGTAAGGGAACCCAAAGGAGGTGATGTGAATAAGGCTGAAGGGGCCAGAAAGGAGGAAGACATGGTCTGTAACCAGGTGAAGAAGGGGTAATGTGTAGGAGGAGTAGCAAGTACACAGGCAGGAATGAATTTCCATCCACAGTGCTGAGGGGTATCACAAAAGGAATTTGTGGGAGGAAAAACTTGTGCATGAGAGACTGTAACAAAGAACATGAGGAGAGACTCTGAGGGTCTCAGAGGTAGAATAGGTGAAAGCAGGGTGAAAAGGAATCAAATGAGGCCATGTCTAGAAGTCAAGCTCAGGACCAGAGCCCTTTTTACTTCTAGTCACCCGTGGCTTGCATATAATCAGTTATGACTTCAATTTTGTTATTGATTAAAATAGTTGGTTAAAATGACAAATGTTACTTTAACAATAAAAAAATTAAAAACACTACTTAAAAATGTATTTTAACTTAGGACATTAAAATGTACTTATGTCCACCAATCCTTTGTTGAATCTAGACCATATTTGAATATAAATTTGCTATTTTGTGTTTCTACTGTTGCTTTATTGTGTAAGTTACAGTCATAATGCACAGCTTATGGTTTGCTCAAGTAGAGCCAAACTGAGTACACTAACCAGCAAAGCAAGGAGGCACAATTCCGGAATTTTTAAAAAAATTTTATTTCATTATTTTTAGAAAGGGGAAGGGAGAGAGGCAGAGAGGGAGAGAGACATCAGTGTATGGTTGTGTTTCACCTGCCTCCAGCCACAGACCTGACTGGAGACCTGGTTTGCAACCTGGTTATGTGCCCTGGCTGGGGAATCGAACCTGCGACCTTTGGGTTAGCAGGCCAGCACCTTATCCACCATGCTACCAGCCAGGGCTACAATTCTGGAATTTTACCATACTTTTTTCACCATGTAACACTTTCTATATCTATTATAAACCCAATTATTCTCACCATGCCTTGGATTTATCTAATCTATCTAAGGAAGTGATAGAAGCAACAGATACCTTTTTTGGACTTGTAATTTCACCAGTTTATGGCATGCTTATATCACATAAATACAGGCACAAGTCCAGTAGGCTTGACAACAACTATGAATATTTCTGGTTAGATGTACAACTGAATTAATGAGTATAGATTATGCCATGTGCTAGATGGTAGCCTAGGCAAATTCCATGTTCTAGGTACCATGGACATCACTCATTATGTTTTAAAAGAGATTGGGATCTTGGGTTAATCCAATTATGTGATTAGTTGGTGATCAAGCAAGAGTGTTTTTATTTTCCTACTACTGCCTTAGTAAAAGGGAACTGATGATTAAACAAGAATAGTTCCTTTTAAAATTCAATTAGAGAGTTATTTGAGTTAGCAATATATAGTTAACATACAAGGTCTGTCCAGAAGTTATCTAGCCATGTAATGAGAAAAATAGAAACAATTTATTGAAGAAGATACAAGAACCACTGTGCATACGTAAGATAATGGTGCCTCATACCTTTCGAAGCAGGCACCTTGCGACCTCACACAGTCTCCTTCCAATCACCATCGGTGTCCCATCATATTTTCCTGAATCTCATTGATGGTCTGAAATCTCTTTCCTTTCAAAGGTGATTTTAGTTTGGGAAAAGCCAGAAGTCACAGGGCACCAAATCTGAGCTGTAGAGGGGATAAGTCATCTGGGTGATTTGATATTTTGCCAAAAAATTCTGCATTAGACATGATGCATGAGGAGGCATGTTGCCCTGATGAAACCGCCAGTCACCAGTTGCTCATAGCTGCAGCCTTCTGAATCATCTGAATAGTTTCCGCAGAGGAGTGTGAGAACTTAATGCAAAATTTAATGCAGATTTATTGCTTTACTTGCTCAGTAATTTGTGATGAGATGGCCACACAGTATACATGCTCACTCAATGGTATCTACTGCCCCCACTGACTAGTACATTGAAGTCATTGATTATGCATGTGCATTATAGTTCATTCTCCTTGGCTGCCAGGTTACACCAATGTTGCACAAACTGTTCTCATTATATTAACTACACTTGGACTTTTTCTGGACAGGCTTCATATATAACTATTTAACTTTCTTAACTTTTAAGTTTCTAAAATGCCATGCTACATCATTCCAGGCAGCTGTTGTTGAATTGAAGTATGTAAATATCTATTAATTTAAGTGACAAGTCAGGATTTTGGGGCATGAAGTAGGGAATATCTTAAATTAAATTAGGCAAATATCTATTAGTTAAATATCAGGTTGGCCAAAAAGTTCATTTGGTTTTTCCATAAGATGGCCCTAATAGTACTTAGTTGTCTTTAACTTCATTCAAAACAATTTTGTTAGATGGCATTGTGACAGCTTCATATCAGCATGCATTTTTAAAAAACTTATCAAAATTGGTAAATTTTTGTGCAACAACTTTAATATTGAAAATGGAAGGAAATAACATTTTCAGCATATTATGTTTTTTTTTATTTCAAGAAAGGTAAAAATGCAAATGAAATGCAAAAAAAAAAAAAATATTTGTGCAGTATCAGAAAGGGTGCTGTGACTGATTGAATGTATCAAATGTGGTTTGCAAAGTTTTGTGCTGGAGATTTCATGCCGGACAATGCTCCACAAATGGTAGACCAGTTGAAGTTGATAGAGATCAAATTGAAATGTTAATTGAGAGCAACCAGTGTTATATTATGTGGAGAGAGCTGACATAGTCAAGATATCCAAATTAATAAAGTTATTGGTGAAAATAAAAACTGTCTTTTATCTAACAGAAAAAACTAAATGAATGTTTTGGTCAACCCAAAACTTTGTAAAATATGATATTTAGCTTTGGATTTTCCTTGAGTTTGGTTATGGATTGTTTTTCTATCAAATTTGGTTAATATAAATTAACACTATCTTTGTCAGTTGCCCATCCGCCCTTTTTTTTTTCTTTTGGAGGTTCAATTCTGAAAGATTTTACTCACTGTCTACGATAGTCAGTGCATTGTGAAAGTTATGTACTGGATGTAACAGAGAATCAAAGACGATCCCTGATTTTAGAAGCAATGATCTGTTGGGAGTAGCTGTGTGTATTAACAAAATCAGGCTAATAAATTAGACTCAAAGTCTCATGGCATGGTTGAAGAAAGGAAGATATAAATTTGGACTGGAGTGATTGAAGAAGCACCATACAGAAATTGAGTGCATTCTTTTCAAAGTTTGGTATATTGGGAAAATTGGGTTTCAGCTACTAAAAGCACAATAGTATAGTAATTGAGAGCTGAGTTGCGAATCTGTACCATTTGGATTCAAGTCATTGTTCCACCAATCAGTAGCTCCATGCCAGAGGGAAAGATAGTTTTGTTGTGCCATAGCTGTGCCCCTGTAAAGTGAGGATTATGGGATCCATCTCATAAAGTTGTGAAGATTAAATGAGTTTTACATTTATCATGCTTAAAATTTTGATGGACACAATTCACAAATAATATCTGCTATTATCATTATTGTTTTGACTTATTCACAGTTATATATGAAACAGTAGAATCAAGCTTGTATTAGAACCTAAATCCTAATGTGTCAATAATTAGGTAATGTTCAAAATCCTTTTCAACTCAGAAATTAGTGCAATATTATTATCATTTATATAAAAAGTGTAGGTGGAGTACCAAATAGCAAATTCTTAGTTGAATAGAGTCTAAATTCAACAAAGAATTGGTGACTAGAAGCACATTTTAATGTCCTAAATTGCAATAAATGTTGACTAGTATTTTAATTGTTTTTTTTTTATTTTTAAAGCAGCATTTGTTGCTTTAACCAAATGTTAACCAGATATAAGCTGATGATACAAATAAATGTAAATAATAAGCAATGGATTTGGAAACAGTAAAATGGAATAGTTAGGACCATGGACTTACCCCCATCTTATCACATCCAATAATCAACTCAAAATGAATTGCAGACTTGAACCTAAGAACTGAAACCATACCACCCTAGAAGAAAACAGAGAGGGTAAGCCCCTTGACATCAGTCTTAGCAATATTTTTTTTCAATTTGACACCAAAAGTACAAACAAGAAAAAATTAATGAGTGGGACTATATTCTAAACTAAAAAGGTTCTGCACAACAAAGGAAACAACAAAATGAAAAGGCAACCCAGAAAATGAGAGAAAATATTTGCAAACATTTATTTTGTAAGAGATTAATATCCAGAATGTATAAATAACTCACATAACTCAATAGAAAGAAAACAATTCAATTAAAAAAGTGGGCAAGGGAATTAAATAGATATTTTTCCAAAGAGGATATAAAAATGGCCAACTGGTGCATGAAAAGCTGCTCAACATCAGTAATAATCAGGGAAACATAACACAAAACCATCCTGAGATATCACTTAACACTCTTAGGACAGCCATCATCAAAAAGATGGTAGATAACAAGCATTGGCTAGGATGTAGAAGAGAGGGAACCCTTGTGCACTGTGGATAAGAATGTAAGTTATTGCAGTCTCTGTGGAAAGAGCATGTAAGTTCCTCAGAAAAAAAAAAATAAATAAATAAAATATAAATGCCACAGGATCCAGCAATTCCACTACTGGGTGTATACCCAAAGGAAATTAAAACGAGATCTTGAAGATTTATTTATACATTTATTGCAGCATTACTCACAGTAACCAAGATAAAGAAACAAGCTGTTTGTCAACAGATGAATGGATAAGGAAAATATAGTATATACACTATGAAGTATTATTCAGCCATGAAGAAGAAGGAAACCTTGTCATTTGAGACAATATGGATAGACCCTTAGGTATTATACTAAATTAAATTAGAGAGGGACAAATGCTGTGTATCACTTATGTGGAACATTTTTTTAAAGATTAAAGAAATATATTGTTTTTAGAGAGAGGGGAAAAGAGAGAGGCAAAGAGGGAGAGAGACATCAGTGTATGGTTGTGTTTCACCTGCCTCCAGCTACAGACCTGGTTGGAGACCTGGCTTGCAACCTGGTTATGTGCCCTGGCTGGGAGTCAAACCAAAGACTTTTGGGTTTTCAGGCCAGTGCCTTATCCACTGTGCCATCAGCAAGGGCTATATGTGGAATCTTTAAAAACCTTAACTCATAGAAATAGAGGGTAGAGTGGTGATCATGAGATGATTTTAGTTAATAATACTACATTATATATTTGATAGTTGTTGAGAACTTAGGTCTTAACTGCTATCATCACAAAAAAGAATTGTAAAGTTGTGAAGGTTTTAGCTAAAGCTAGATAGTAATAATTTTGCAATATATAAATGTATCAAATTAATAAGTTGTACACTTTAAACTTACACAATGTTGTATTTCAGTTATATTTTGATAAACCTGGGCAAAGCGAGACTCTGAGGTTAGATTTTCAGACCCTCATTTGCTGTCCAATTAGTTTGCTGTGTTACCATAAGCAGATAACATAACTTCTCGGAGTATTGTTTCCTTCATCTATAAAATGAGAATAAAAATTATACCCAATTTACAGATTTGATCATTGATTAAATGAGATGAGACATGTAATTAACAAGCAGTGTCTGGTAAACTCAGCACACAGTAGTGACAAGGGCATGTTGTTCTGAACATCAGTTCAGCAAATTCCAGCTGAATGAATGGTTAGTAGAGCTTCCTTTTCTTTTTACCTCTCAGTTAAGTGGCTAACAGGAAGCCCTCCTAAGGATATATATATAATTTTATAACTTAATGGAGTGTTTATTTATGGTTTGGATGAATTATATAAAATCACATCCCATTTGTTGCAAATCTGCCCAGCTTCTCTCTACCTAAATGACATCAGCATCCATATTAATAAAAAATCCTTGCCTGGCTCCAACAGTCTTTCCCACATGCCTATCTGAGATTTATTGATGCCAGCTATTGATCAAGAGCAATAGTGATGGGTTTTTAAGGTAGATTATCTTCTCAAGTTGCCACTTTGCAAATTTTCAAAAACCTATACTGAACTTGAAGTTTTAATGGGCCTTTTCTGTGAACAGGGCAGAGATGGTTGTCAAAAAAGTAAAATCAAGCAGGAAAGTACAAAATAGAAGGTGCACATTACATGTTCTACTTCACTTCCACTTGGAATATTTTCTTTTCTCTCTCTCTCTCTTTTTTAACCTTTTCATAGTATATACAGTTTCATTGACAGCACAGCATTCTGTGAAGTAGTTAAAAATTCTCAGACCAAAAATGCTTTTCCTAGATATCAGTCAAACATCTTCTGAAGACAACTGGCTTATAAAAATCCATATTCTCTAAGAGAATGAATAAAATGTGAACTAAGTTCACTTCAATATAAAATACTTTAGAAATGGAAATATACCTCTTTTGGCTCATCTCTGTGAAGATCAACAAAATATATCAATTAGAATGGACTCCATGAGGGCAGGGTTTTTAAATCTGTTTTGTTCATTTCTGTGTGTCCAGAACCTTGGACAGCACCTCACATATGGTAGGTACAAAACATGTATGTGTCAATTAGGTTTTTGAATAGAAATCATTTAACATGTCCCAGTCTGAACAGGAATTAAAGGTGGTCTAGGCTGTTATGTGCCCATTAGCACTATTGCCTCCTCAACTATATAAATGAAATGTTTACCTTGATGTCTCAGCAGATGCATGAAGCATTCTTTATAAACCAAGTTGGTGTTTTAAAAAATTCATGTTTTTTTATTACATTATAAAGCATGTAATTCTCCAATAATACATCTACTTCTAGATCATGCCAGGGATTATGAAAAACTGCCTTGCCATCATATCTAAATTTTTCATTTAAAAATCCACTCCAATAATCCATCATATACTAGTATGGCTTCTGGCAATGTTAGTGGCTACATTTTCATACTTTACCCATTAAGAATATTTTCAGGCCCTGGCTGGTGGCACAGTGGATAAGGCACTGGCCTGCAAACCCAAAGGTTTCTGGTTCAATTCCCAGCCAGGGCACAGAACCAGGTTACAAGCCAGGTCTCCAGCCAGGTCTGTAGCTGGAGGCAGATTAAAGGCAACCACACATGGATCTCTCTCTCTCTCTCTCTCTCTCTCTCTCTCTCTCTCTCTCTCTCTCTCTCTCCCCCTCCCTCCTTCCCCCCACTCCCTCCTTCCCCCCACTCCCTCCCTCTCTCCCTTTCTCTCTCTGTAAAAACAATAAATAAAATATTCAAAAATAATAATATTTTCAAAGGACTAGACGTTTAGAGTTTTCAGTTCCTTCCAGGAGGCTTTGGCCAAGACCAGTTGGACAGGGTAGCCTGTGTGTCAGCACAAATCACAGAGGACAACACATGCATGCTGATGGCTCACCACTGGCACACATAGTCATCTCTGTTGCCCACTGACAGATGGGGGGTGGTCCTGTAATGCATTGCTGCTCTCCTTCTGTGCTGTTGATTCTGCCCAGTCAGTGCAGTTTAGTCACACATGGTGTAAATTACCTTTTCATTGCACAGCCTAGAATGCAAGGGATACTGTTTATTTGTTTGGAGGCAATACAAAATCAACTGAAAAAGAAAAACCTGTGATATGTGTTACAGATGAGAAAATCATTGTTACAAATGATACTTCTGTCCTTTAGTTTAGCTGTGAATATTGTAGTTAGTAACATGTTATTTCAAAAATAACACCACCAAGTGTAAAAACTGTGATGGGAGTGGAAGTCAGTAAGGAATTTGAGATAGATTTTTTATTTAATGGGACTGAGAAGTCTACTGCAAAATGTTTCAAAATAATTAAAAGGCAACATGCAGAAGTAAATTGAAGAGAAATTATTCTTTCTGATATCTCTTTGGGATGAAACAAGCATTTATCTAGAGTAACACTAGTATAAGTCTGTCAATACATTAAATAAAAATGGTTTGAAAAAACAGTTTGAATTTATTATTAAAGCCTGTAAGTTAATGTACATCAGCAGCATTTTTTAGCAGCAGAGAGACGTGGCAGTATTATTCCAGAGGTCCTGTGGAAGACTAAGATAGTATTATTATTCTCACCCTGGTGGGTCAGGTGCTGTACACCTTGAAATTATGCCATATGCACCCCTTCTAGCCCTTACCCCACAAGACAGAGAAAAAAAGGAATGAAAGTAAGTCTGAAAGAGAAAAACATAGTCATGAGGACTTTTGAATTCTACTGAGTCTCTAGTTTGTCCGTTCTTTTCAGTGACTATGAACATACAGACTTTCTTTGAGTTTTTGCTATCAGCAGAGATTTAGAAGCTAAAACATTTAATACTTATATTCTAAATGCTGAGAGATGGACAGTGGGATGAAGATTTGAAGGATTCTCAATGGAAAATACAAATGTGAAGAGGAATAGAGGACACAGAAGAGGTAGAGGGTCCCTACCAACTTCATTGAAGCAGTTGGTTGACACTTCTTCCAGCAAGTGTTTTGATCTCTCTTGACCTTACAAGTAAAAAAGGAACAAACAAACAAAAACCCTGAAATATGTGTGTTTTTTAATCTAATAGAATGAGCATAGATAATATGATGTTACTAAGGTGGCAAAATCCAAGAAGGCTTATTATTTTGTGTGGCCCTATAAACATTTTATTCTTATTTAACAAGTTCTACACTTAAGAGAACTATGTGAGTTATATGAGCCAGGAGCTCTTATTCTTCAAAAGATACCTCTTAAGGATCTCATAACCTTTGTCAATTGTGTAGCTGTGAAAATTAGAAGTTATCTTTATTTGTAAAGTGGCCTGCATTCTAGTTGTCTCTTGCATCCTGAAAAGCTTTTAAGAGTCTGTGTTAAGATAAACATGATACAAAGAGATATATTTGGCCACTACTTTACTTTGCACTCAGTTTTTATCTTTATTTTATCAACATATTATTAATAATTAATATGAGTTATCTACATAGTACTCTAATAACCTAATGGGTTACCTATACAGATGACCACATATTATTATCTGTAAATCATATATATTATGAATAACCAGTGTGGATGCCTATCCATGCACATTTCGCTCCACTCAGTCCTTATATTTGGCAATTATAATAGCTATCCCAATTTTCCTCTATATTTATTAATTTATTTATTTAAAAAATTTTATTCATTATTTTCAGAGAGGGAGAGGAGGAGAGGCAGAGAGGAAGAGAAACATCAATGTATGGTTGCCTTTCACCTGCCTCCAGCTACAGACTGGCTTGCAACCTGCCCTGCAACCTGCCCTGGCTGGGAATCGAACCAGTGACCTTTGGGTTTGCAGACCAGCACCAATCCACTGAACCATCAGCCAGGGCTTCCTCTGATATTTAGATTAGGGTTAATACTCATTTATTGAGCACCTGCAATGTGAAGATTAAAAATGAGCCACCAGTGTGTCAGTGGGGTAAACAATAGTTTACTATCACTAATAAAAATGGGTAAACAAATGGAGTGGCGGGTAAGTTTGTCTCAGGGTGGTCAGGAAAGGTACTGAGAGAAGACTGTTGACATTGAAGAGTCCATAAGTGCTCTCTGTGAGGGTGCCGGTGGGAGGGTGGAGAGGCATGCCAGGGAGAGGAGATGATGGAAGTAAAGGCACAGGGTGTGAGTGGCAACAAAAAGCAGTGCATTTGGTGGGACAGCACTGTCCCCCGACTAGGTGTGTAGTCCTGTCAGGGGAAGGAAATCCCCTCTCTGTACATGGCTGGGTCTTCCTATAGGTCAGCCAAGGAGCCAGCCTTGGAGTTAACTTATCCCAGAGCCTCTGGAACACTGGGCTCCAGAGGTAACCAACTTAGAAACTTTGAGTAGCCTGTTACTGATGTCGCCTGTTACATTTTAGCATACAGCCTCCTTTGTTTCGATGTGTATGTAAGGCTGCTCTTTCTATAAGCTGGGCACTTGCACAGCTGTTGTGGGAGAGTGGAAAAATGTGTGGGTGGAAACACCAGCACCCTCCAGTGCCCAGTTATATGGAAGCAGGAGAGTGGGTGTGGAAATGCCTGTGCTCTCTGCAGTTATTAACTGCTGCTGCAAAGAGTGGGACAACCGAGCATGAGCACACAGACACCCTCAGCTGCTGCACAGGGAGGGACAACCGAGCATGAACACACAGACACCCTCAGCTGCTGCACAGGGAGGGACAGCCGAGCATGAGCACACAGACACCCTCAGCTGCTGCAAAGAGTGGGACAACCGAGCGTGAGCACACAGACACTCTCAGCTGCTGCACAGGGAGGGACAACCGAGCATGAGCACACAGACACCCTCAGCTGCTGCAAAGAGTGGGACAACCGAGCATGAGCACACAGACACCCTCAGCTGCTGCACAGGGTGGGACAGCCGAGCGTGAGCACACAGACACTCTCAGCTGCTGCACAGGGTGGGACAGCCGAGCGTGAGCACACAGACACTCTCAGCTGCTGCACAGGGTGGGACAGCCGAGCGTGAGCACACAGACACCCTCAGCTGCTGCACAGGGTGGGACAGCCGAGCGTGAGCACACAGACACTCTCAGCTGCTGCACAGGGTGGGACAACCGAGCGTGAGCACACAGACACTCTCAGCTGCTGCAAAGAGTGGGACAACCGAGTGTGAGCACACAGACACCCTCAGCTGCTGCAAAGAGTGGGACAACCGAGCATGAGCACACAGACACTCTCAGCTGCTGCACAGGGTGGGACATCCTCTGTGTCGGTTTCAGCCGACACCTCTGCTGCCCAGCCATGTGGTCGTCAGCTTGCTGCAGCAACAAAGGATGCAAACCCTCCTAAAGGCTCTGCCCAAGTTCTTCGTTCCCAGATAAGGGTCCTCCCTGCTATCACTTGGTGCTCTCACACCCAACAAGAGTGGACCAGACAGGTCCCAGGTCGGGTATTTTACTTTATTGAGCCCCTTCCTTCACTAGTAAAATACTAAATAGTTTAAAATAACTGAAATACATACTGAAAGCACAAGTGTTAGTTCACTTTTAAGAAAGTGTGTGTGGGAAGTGGTAACCCATATTTCAGGGTGCTGCGGGCAAATGAGCAGCCTGTTGTGCTGGGCTAAGCAGTTCAGAACTGATGCCAGAGGGAAGGGGGCGCTAGCAAAGGTTTTTACATGGAGAGCAGTCTCTCTCCTGGAGTGTGGTGTTTACCTACTGGGAAAATTCAAACACTGTATTATCAGGCTGACCTCATAAAAGGAACTGAAGAAGCAAGAATGGATGCAAGAGACAGAATGAAGTTAATGGTAACACTTTTCATCATGAGGTTAAATAAGAAAGGAGGGGAAAAAAAAAAAAAAAAAAAAAACATTCAGGAAACCTGTGACTGAGAGGGGATAGCTGGGGATTATCGCTGCCCTGAAACTCCCTGCCTGGAAACTATTGTCTTAATCTTGAAGGATGAAATGTCCTAGAAAGCATAGAGAACCAGCTACATCAAAACCTTTTATGGATGCCATCCCACAGTGGTCAGTAAAAGCTTCAACTCATCAAGGAGGCAGTGACTATCACCTAAACTCAATGCACCTAAGTGCAGGAAGCAGAAACAAAAAATACTAGGAGATTTACAAAAATACTGTGAAAAGTAAAGTACACTGATTAGGAGGACAATGTAAAAGAATAAAATGCAGTCTTTTAAGTTCATGTGGTTTGTAAAAATAACAGCACAAGAAGGCATCTTAAAAGAGGATGAAAAACCAAAACCTTGGTGCATAAGCCATAAGAGACCAAAACAAGAGACACAGTGTGTAAGAATCAAATTTTCTCAGGAGCAAAAGATGCCAACTAAGATACTGTACTATATTTAGAGTCTGTGAGGTGGAAATCAGCAATGGCTCCCCTTCTTTGCCTCCTCCTCCCCCCTCCCCCCTGCCCAGTGAAGGTTTATTCATTGTATTCATGTATCTGGTTCTGTTTTGCTTATTTGTTTGTTTTGTTCATTATTGTCCTGTAATGGGTGAGATCATATGGTATTTGTCTTTCACTGACTGGCTTATTTCACTAAGCATAATACTCTTTAGTTTCATCCATGTTGTTCCAAAGGTTAGGAGTTCCTTCTTTCTTTCTGCTGTGTAGTATTCCATTGTGTAAATGTATCAAACTTTTTTGATCCAATCACCCACTGATAGGCATGTAGGCTGTTCCCAACACTTGGCTATTGTAAATAGCACTGCTATGAACATAAGGGTACATAGGTTCTTATGAATTGGTGTTTCAGGGTTCAAGATCACTTTAAAGCACTCATAAGTTAAAGTTCATTCTTATTTATTCAGCTGCCCTATGTCTTTTAATTGGTGCATTTAATTCATTTACCTTTGTACCTGTGTTTTTGTCTGTCTCTGTTTCTTTATCTTAAAGTAGACCCTTTAGTACATCCCTGTGATATGGATGTTATTACATTTCATGTTGTCCTGCAGCTCTCTTAAAACCTCTTAATTCTTTTTCAGTCTTTTTCATTTTGTTGCAATGCCTGGGAATTTTTTCTCCATTGACCTCCAGCTCGATGATCCGATTCTCTGCTTTCTCTAGCCTGCTTTTGGTTCCTTCTACTGTGTTCTTCAATTCAGAAGTGGTATTCTTCATTTCCTCCTGGCTCTTATTGATGGTTTCTATGTCCTTTTTAATGCCTGTGTAGTTCTCAGTGAATTTCTTGTAGCTTTCCTGGAGTTCTTTGTAGTTCCCCTGGAGTTGTTTGTAGTTTTATTTGAACTCACTGAGCTCATTGAGCTTCTCTATTATCATTCGTTTGAATTCCGTGTCTGGTGTCTGATAGGGTGCTTGCCTCTATTTCATTTTGTACTCTTCCTGGGGATTCCTCCTTTCCATTTGCTAAGGGTTTATTTCTTTGTCTCCCCATTTTAGGCGACTCTTGTTTGTTTCTGCTTCTTGGATTGGTCTGCTTTGACTTACTGTCTTAGTGGTGTGACCTTCTGTGGTATAGAAGTGAACTTTGTTTACTTCCTGGATCTGTGCTTGGTGATGTCAGTTCCTGTCTCAGTCTGGGCCTAGTCAGCCAGTTGGAGACTACCAGAGAGCCACTGTCTTTGTCTGTCTCCTTTAGTTATTAATCCAGTCAGTCTGTGATCAGTGGTCAGTTTTTGGCACCTCTGGGTGGAGCAGATGAATTCAGTTGTTAATCCAATCAGTGATCTGAGGTCAAGTTCAGGCACTGTTGGGTGGGGCAGATTAATTCCTGTGGGTGGGGCTGTGGCTTTTCCTCAGTCTCCCGCCCTTTGGAGAAGAGTGGTCTGCTGGCTATATGGGGGCTGGGTCAGCACTGGACTCACAGGCTGCTCCCTCAGCTCTCCTCTTAAAGCCACTGACCCAAACCCTCCTTAAGTGTCTCTAGTCCACTCTGCCCTTTCTCCATTGGAGCCCAGGGTAGGTGGGTGCCGCTGTATTGTCATGCATGGTCTCTTTAAGAACTCAGTCTCTTTGTCAAGCCAGCTAAACCTGGCAGCTTTTTGCTTTTCACAACTGGGTGCTGTTTTACTCTGAGCTGTGTTGCTATAGGCTGGGAAGCCCAGTTGGGGATTTAGATCCCACCCTTCTCAGATGGAGCCCCCGGCTGCTGAGATGTTTCTCTGTCCCTTCAGTGGCCACCCATGGGAGCCCCACCAGCCTCTCGTGGTTCCGCACTTCCTACTGGTCATGTTGTGATAAAGTGGCTCTTCTGTTCTGTCCCTGGTAATAAGACTTCTCCCTAATTGGTGTTCTGTTGGTTATTCTGGATGACTTCTCCTCAATTAAATTATAATTCCAGTTTGGTGTTGTAATTCCAGTTTGGTGTTGGGAGGAGATTAGTGTAGCTCCACTTACTCCTCCGCCATCTTGGTCCTCTGTTCTATCTGTTTTAATTGGTGCCCAGAATGGAGGCTTCAGGGTTACCTGGGACATGTTCTCATGGTAGTCAGAAGCTCCCAGAGAGTCAAGAAGAAACTTCTTAAGGTGTAGACTTAGAACTGATACAGTCTTCCATTCACAGCCTATGCAAAGTCACATGACCAAGACCAACACTAAAGGTGCAGGGAGGGCAACAGAAACCTGATTTACCTTTTCACTTGGCCTCTTGGTGTCTACACTTTTACTCCTATACAATATATATATATTGTATATATATTGTATATAATGATTATTACCTTAGAGAGTTGTGGGGATCATATGTATAAACTCACATATGAGTGTTCTCAACAAGTAGTAATCATCTTATCCTTTCTTGTCTACCTTCTCATCCTCATCTCCAGCACATCTGGTTGGTACGGTCTCCCACCACCCTAAAGAGTGTTATCAGAGCATCATTCATCACCACAAGACATACATCAATTAGGCAGGACCAGGCTAGAACTGTCCACTGGAGATGCTTCGGTTGGGCACTGCTTATTCCTTCTTTGCCAGACATGCCAGCAAAGCCAACTAGAACCTTCTCTTGTTTCCAGTCTTCTATAGGATCTGAGGCTATTGAGCCTGTTTGTGAAATTTACCCAAATTCCCTATTTCCTTTCTTGTGTTTCTGTGAATTTTATCTGTATATTCAGCTTTTTCCTTTCTAAGATGCTCTTCCTACACAATTTTGTAAGCTCTTACCTACTCAGATATTGCCCAGAATGTATCCACTCTTACAGTGATGGGTGGAAGAGCTCAGTGAAAGTTTCTTTAAGCATCTTAAACGAAGGTACATACACAGTTTAAACTGATGATTTTTGGTTTATCACAAATTATCACCAGAATTTTTATAAATTTTAATGAATGTTTGACAGGAAAGTTAAGTTGCATCACTGTTGCATGCTCCAAAGGACAGCTTTCCAATACCTTCACTAGGTGTCTGTGCTGCCATCTCCCTAGCAGTGTAGTTGGACGTTTTTTTCCCTATTATTCAAAAATATTTTCAGCTGTAAAACAAAGATACTCGATTTTCAACTATGACTCCTTTGGGGCAAGGAGGCTGAGTTGTTGAGTATATCCAATCACTTTATTCTTTTCCTTTATTACAAAAGAATTCCATTGTTATTGAGTATTTGTGGGGAGGGCTGTATGTGATGAGTTGAATGACACTAGGCTCGCTCCTCCCATGGAACAGTTGTGACTGCCCAAAATAATCTATTTCAGCAATGGGGCATATGTCTCGAGAGGAATTACTGACTGAGAGTAACCTCAGCACACAGGGCATCTTTGCTTCACTTTGGTTTTAGCTGAGGTGGAGCCTGCCCATTACATCCACCCCTTTCACTCTCTTTTTTATCCTCCTATCCTTATGCTCCCACATTTTCATTTAAAGCATGTCTCAATTTCTTCCTCAATGTTTATGAGTATTTAGTAGTTAGTTTTCAGGGAGACAAGAATACACAAGTAATATTGTTAAGATTCCCCAAGAGTTTACAAGCTCAGTGGAGACTCAAAACATGTTCTGATGAGGTTACCATGCAAGACATTGGTCAAGGTCACCCTGATGGCTTAGTAAGGGGATATAGAAAGAGCAACGGGGAACTTTGTTAAGCTTTCAAGCCTGACTAACACGAAAACTGGCCAGGTAATAATTAGAACAACCACCTTTTATTGGATTGTTTGTCACGTCATCCTCAAGATAATTCAGTGAAGTAAATGTTATGCTCCCCAGTAATCAAATAAGAAACTGATGCCTAGAGATATTAAAAATATTATGATGCCATTGCAGTTGACAGAAATGAGATATGAAATGTACATGTGTTGGACTTTGACAGCCCATTTGAAGCGATGTTAGTTCCATTGCCTTTTGTAAAACCTACTGGTAAATAGTAGAGATTTTAAAACAGGTTTTTGATAAATTAGGAAAAAGGCCAGACCAGTAGTAATAAGGGTCTGAATTCCATTTGGAATAGCAAAGAAGGCTTGAGTGTGGACTGTATTGTTAACAGCCATTAAAACTTGGCAAGCCATTGGTTCTAATCATGGAAAGGGGAGCAGGTGAGTCTCCTGGTGATCCTCACAGAATAAATGTTGGAAAAATTAGGATGCGATGGGCAGGACTGGCCTTATTAGAATGAGTAGATTACTTTGAGCATGAGATAGAGGGGCAATAACAAAGTATATTTTGGACTATCAATAAAGAGTTTGGTGCCTGCGTCAATTTGACCATCTGGTGATAGGAAAAGTAGGGCATGGACTTAAGAGGGAAGAACCATCTACAGGTCTAGAGATGGCTACAAAGAGATGCATATTAAAGTTGATTCATCAAGCTGTAATCACTTTGGAAAGTTTTGAGACAGAGAAAAACAACACAAGGATATTTAGGTGTTAGGTGAACACAACAGAGTCAGAAGAGAAGACAGTGGAAAGCAGAGGGAAATAGGACAAGTGGTGTGTTAGATTTCCATTGGTGTGTAGCAAACTACCATCAACCTAGTAGTTAAGATTTATCATCTTACAGTTCTCATGGCCCAGAATCTGGCTTATATTACCTGGCTTCTCTGAGAAGGATACCACAAGTTTGAGATCAAGGCACCAGCTGTCTGTGTTCCTAACAGAGACTCAACTAGTGAAGATTTCCTCCACACTCCCTCCTATTGGCAGAATTTATTTCCTTGTGGTTCTAGGATTGAGTTCCTCATTATCTTGGTAGCTGTAAGATGATGAACTCCTTTAGCCCCTACAAGATCATTGCCACATGGCTACATTTTTGTTTTAGTTTTTAATTTTTTAATTTATTGATTTGAGGAAGAGAGAGGGGAGGGGGAGGAAAGGAAGGAAGGAAGAAAAGAAAAGGAAGGAAGGAAGGAGGGAAGAAGGAAGGAAAGAAAAGAAAGATCTATTGTTCCAGTTGTTCCACTTATTTATGCATTCATTAGTTGATTCTGTTTGTGCCCTGACCCGGATTGACCCACAATATCAGCATATTGGAATAATGCTCTAATCAGCTAAGGTGCCCAGCCAGGGCTAACACTGCCTCCTTCTTAAGCCCATTTACAACTTGGGAACATACTTTTTCATGGGCTACATCATCAAAATTTTTTTTAAGTTTTGAATTTCTTCTCTCTGGAAGGGCGCAGTCTCTTAAGGGTTCATCTGATTAGGTCAAACCCACCTTAGATAACCTCCCCTGTGATTAACTCAAAGTCAACTAATGTGGGGGGGCCTTAATTACATTTGAAAAATCCTGCTTTGTCATATAACATAACCTAATTGCAGAAGTGAACTCCATTATATCAAAGTCTGTGCATGTTAGCAGGAGGTGTTTAGATGGGTTATATGTATATACATCAGAAGTGGACATTTTGGGGGCACTTCACACAGTGGTAGAAAGCAGAGTCTAGCACAGCAATTTAATTTTGACATACTCCTGAGTATAAGAGATGTCAGTGTGAGGAAGGAAATCCCTTGTTTCTAAAGTCAACACTAATAATAGGACCTAGAAAGGAGAAAATTGTGATTAGAGAATGATGAATAAGTTGTAATGTTCTAGAGAAATGAGAGGATGCTGACTGATGAAAAGGTTGGAGTTACCTATTAGTGTATTTGTAGTGCTCTGGGGAGAATGGTTGAGGTTTTGAATGGCAGGGGAATAAATTGTCATGAACAAGTAATAGGTACACATGAAGATAAGTTTTTAAAAGTTTATCAAAAAAGGTAAAGAAAGAGGAGATTTTTACAGGTTGTTACTGAAGTAGAGAAGCATTGGTCAGCTTTAATATTTAGAATGGTTGAGACCTTAGGCTGTTTGTAGCAGTAGAGAAAGAATCAGTGGAAAGGGAAAAATTAACATGGTAATTTACCTCCACACTTACATTCTATAAGCACTTAAGGATCCTTTCACGTGATAAACCAAAGATCTTTTCCTTCTCTCAGTAGTATTTCATGTACTTAACACCAAGCCTTATTTAAAGCTCTTTGCAAGTATTAGCTCATTTACTGTTTATAATTAGTGAGATAGGTAATATTTTATCCCCATTATTTTAGAAAATATAGATACTGAAGACTATTAACTGCATAGGTACTGAAGAGTATTAAGGCCAATGAGCTTGAAGAAATGTTGTTAGCTTCAAACCCAGGAAGTTTGGCTGTGGAGCCCATGTTCTTCACTAGCACCAGCACTAGCATGCTTTTCTGCATGGTTCTTGCACGCGGCCCCTTTTGCATTGTTGTTGTGCAGGGAAACTTTCTTCATGCTACATGTGGGTTCCCAGGCAGCTGGTAAGCTCTTAGAGGCATGGAACATGGCTCCATTCTACTTTGTTTTCTTCATAGCGTCTTCAGTGTAATAGGTGCCAGTAAGTATGTATTGATTTGATTTAAGCTAGGATCCTGTCATTGACTTTACTTCCTCATTTCCTTTAATCTCTTATGATTATAAAATTAATGGGGTGGTGTGTAATTTGGATTTAAGTACTTAACCTGTAACTGTAATTTTATGACTTTAACATCATGATAAATCTGTGACCTCTTTGAAAAGTTTCTTGCTTTATGAGATAGATTTTACCTCATTAAAAAAGCAGGGGATGAATACATCATAGTTCTGAGAACTATCTCAGTAAGAGGAAAGAGATGAGTGCCTGGTGGTTTCCTGGATTCTGTTTCAGTCTTTGAATGATGGAGGCCCAGAGTGAGGTTGAGTTGATGCTACTGAACATGGGAGTGGAAGATCGTTCACATCTTTGGCAAGAAGTCTTGACATTGACGTTATATTTCCCCCTTTCCAATATTTTCTTTTCTGTTCGTAAGAAATTGAACAAAATGGTTGCTTTTCTATTAGTGTTAACCACTAATCGTAAATGAGCTCAATGCCTAAGCCCATTTCCTCTGTGTTCAGCTCTACTGCTAATCCACGCCTGTGCTTCACACAGCTGCGTTTCCCACGTGTTCCTGCCACACAGCAGGCAGATTCAGCCAAAGTTTTTCTTCCTTGCTTGCCTGCATCTGAGAAAGCCCCCTAATTGGCCCCTTTCCAATTACAAAAGTATTTTCCGTGATATTAGAGGTTAAAGGGAAGATAGGATTCAAATTACTTTTTGATTTATTTATGAATGCAAAAAGTGATTACTGATGAAAACTTCAGAGCCTGTGGATCAGTTATTTTTGGTTTGATCATCTCGATAGATGCACTACAGATAAGGAAAACAAATCTCATTGCTAGAAATGATACTCACCAGGGGGTTTGGTTTTATAGCATTTTTTCCCCTTCTGAATGCTACATTAAAAGTGCCTTCTCTGTGTTCTACACATCAAGATATTCATCCCTTCTGGCTCTATAGGCACATTTGATTAACAACATATAAAAAAGGGCCATTTTTGTTTTCTTTTTCTGCCATGTATTTGGTGTGGGTTTGTGCATGTGTGAGCAGAAATGCACAAATGTGAGTGAGTGAATCAGAAACTAAAAACTATAGGATGTGAAAGTTGGAAAATGACCAGATTGGACAATATAGTGACCAATTTCTAACTTTAGCTTTGTAGACTCTTCAAGGAATACTTTACTTTTTTTCTCTTTATAAAAAAGTATTTCTCTTTCTGCATCTCAAGCTTTGAGATTTCTTCAAGTTAATTTTCTAATAATCTCAGAATATATTTTCCAATATTAGCCAGTCTTTTCCCAGCTTGTTCTGTATTGAGAGGCCATGCAGGCACACCCTGTTTTATTGTGTATCACAAATATTGTGTTTGTTTTTCCAAATTGAAGACAAGACCCTCCACTAGCAAAAGATTACAACTTCCTTTATTTCAATACTCACTTTCTTGCAGTGTTGTGGAACTGAATCAGCCTTATCTCCACAAGTTATGCCTTTATAGCATGGTGATTAAGAATACTGACCCACCATTCAAACCTTGGTTTACGACAGTGTGACTTTGAGCAAGTGACTTAACCTTTCTGAGCCTCATCAATAAAATGGTGATAAAAATAGTAATTACCCTTCTAGAGTTATTACAGAATTAAAGGAATTAGTGTTTTCCAAGTGTTTAGAATAGAGGCCTGCTACACAAATGATTCCATAAATGTTACTCTTATTGCAGTACAATTATTATCTAGAGTACAGCATAAATGTTACATTGCCAGTTTATTTTAGTAGCTATTTTACTTTTTGGAAAGAATGCAGTGAATATGATGGGGGAAATAACTTTATTATGATATTAGGAAAACTACATTAAAAAAAGAAATATGTAGATATTTGCCCATAAGAAGTTAACATTTGCTTTTAGTTTCCTCACCCTGCCTGTGAAAGAAGCTACATTATTGGCATTTCAGGTATATTCATGATCAGGTGCACCAGGATGGGTAGGAGGAGGTATATGGGTGACCAGCTCTGATAACTTTTGATTGCTTTTTATAGCATTTCTAGAAAGCCCTGAGAACTATGTTATATCAAAAGAAAAGGGCATAAGAAATCAAGGGGTTTGCATCTTAAACTTTAATGGTTATTAAGTGGAAATATGTTCCTAAACACCTATATTAGGTTGTTCTGGTAACATGTGATTTCTATAAAGTCCATACTGTCTCATAAATCAGAGAAAAACAGTAATTTTAATATTTTCTTTGGATGTTCATATAATCATGCTTTACAGTCTGATGAAAGGGAGTTGGTACTGTTCCTCATGCTCGATGGATGTTTGGGCAGATGTATCGGTTATAATATTTTATGGCATAGGCAGAAAACCCAATGCAGAAAGTGTAACTATAAAGGAATTTAGGGCCTGGGTCACTGGAAAATCTGAGCATGTACAGGCTTCAGGATTGGTGTGGATTCTACAGCTCTATGGAGTAACCACAAATGTGAGTTCTCTCTGTCTCTCCACTCTGCCACCTACAGAGTTTGCTTCACTCCAGGCTGGCTTCTCTCACAGCCATGGAGTGACTGCTGGAGTCAGGGAGGCTGCATGTCCCTTGTGGGTGACATATTCAATCTAATATTTCTTCTTCAGAGTAAAGGCAGTATAATGACTTCCAAGGTATTTCACTACCTCAGGAGTTTGGGGCCATTGTTTTCATGGTAAATTTTACTTTAGGAGATTAAAGAGGGCATTACAAATTATTTGTATTAAACAATGGGCTGGGTTCGCTCGGGTTGATAGCCTTGGGATTTGCTGAGGAATTTGAATGGCATCCTTGGGATAATGAAAAACCACAGAAAAGGTTCAAATGTGGAATTACATAATAGGATTTTCATTATAAAAAGATCACCCAGACTGCTGTTTGGAGAAAAGATTAGAGGAGTTGACTGGTATGTCCTGGAGACTTGGGTCTTTTTCTCTATTATGACATAAAAGACAATTTTAAGTCTAACCCCTCACCAGGGAAAGACAAGCCAGTTTCAATCTTAGTTACTGCAACTTTCTTCTAAATTGCCCTTGAGTTTATGCAAATTGCAATTGATTGTCCTTCAACAATAGCAAAAGCCGCAAAAAGAAAAAAAATAGAATAATGTGAAGAACAAATATTGATTCTTTTAGATGCTTAAAAAGTGATAAGATATGAGAAGAGCTTCACAAATCTCAGAATAGTTATGAAAAGGAACAGCTTTAAAGGACATGTTCTGTTACGGGACTCAGGCATTTTTATCTGAATACCACTTGATCCCAGGCATCGCAGTGCCCGTTGGGGAATTGATTCTTTTGCAACACCACTCAGAGTTAACAAATCTGTTGCCTGTTCTTTCCTCATATGTCAGACTTCTACATATACCTCTTTGGAATATTTCCACACTACCAACATTTGGATTTTGGAACATATGATAAAGAATGAGAAATACTTGAAAACTGAAAACTGGAGTTGTATTTGGCCAGTGAAATTGAAGAAAATTATACTACATATAGGCAAGGATAACCAGGTTGAGATTTTCATAGGCAAAAAGGACAATTATTCAGAGATTTTAAAGTGCAGAGGCTTTTAAGATGTTGTGGGGAGGACAATATCTTTTCTCTGTCCTAAGTTTTTCTGGCTGCTCTAATAAATTAACCTGAGAGAGTAACAGGAGAAAATAACCATATTTATTAATATGTCCTCTCACTGCCAAAAGCTCTCCAGCGAATTCTGTTAGTTCACCCTTTCAAATAGATCCCTAACCTCTTAGCTTCCTTAGCTGCCTTGCTCTCGGCAGAAAGCACCTCACCAATGAAATTTTGACACAGTTCCTGAAGGAGCCTTTCTGTTTCCCCTGAGATTTTCCACATTCATGGGAACAAAAGTTGTGTTTTCAGAAAACTTGGTAGGAGGAAGGGGATAATTTTATAGAATGTCCTCTGTTTCTAGTTGTTTGACTTTAAATATTTGATGCTAACTTCCAAATAAGCCAAAGGTAGTTATTTGATATTAATGAAGAAAAAATAAAGTTAAGTTCAAAAACTTAACTCCTCTGGACTGCACCTGGTATTTTATTATAATAATGCTGCAATAGCAATAGATAACATAATACTTCTATAGCAACTAGATTGTCTGATATAAAAATAAATAAAATAATGCTTTATTACATAATTACATATATCTGTATCCTGATTTTCTACTGAGTTGAAAATATTTCTAGTTCATATGGTGTAATTTAATGTCACTATTAACACTGTTTTGCAAAAAAATTCAAATTTCTCATTCTCACTATCTGAAACTATCTGAAAACATCTGTGCTTCTGGATTTAAACCCACTTATGCTAAAATGTTTATTGATTGAACTAAACGTCATTCAGTCAATAAGTGAGTGCATCTGCAAGATGGAAGCAGCCTTTTCTATGGTGGGGCTGAGGATCCAGAGAGGGAATAAGGTTAGATACAGGAAATCTGTGAACCCAGACCCTATGTGGCAGCTAAACAGTCAAAGTGGAGCAAAACAGAAGGTGGAGATAAAGCAGCAAAAGTCAAAAGCCATAAAGCAAAGATAGATGGAGGCGGTAGGAACAAATGGGTCCCAAACCACTGAGCAATATTTCCAAAATGTCAATGAAGAAAAGCAGTTTTTCTAGCCATCTCATCAAAACTGTCTTTGGTAAAAGCTTTATTCTCCCTTTGACAACAAAAACCAAAAAGGCTAAGAGTGCGGGGAGAAATCTTAGTTCTTTATGGGGGTAATTGTGATGACAGGAAAGCAAGATATAGAGAAGAGAAAAAGCTTCCAAAGCAGGAGGGACAAGAAGAGATACTGTGGTAATAAAACGTGAGGTGGGGATGATTAACCCAGATGTACAAAGCAGGGCATTATAAGGCAAATGAGAAACGAAGTGGCATTAAAGCACTTGTTTCTCTAAACAATCTTTCAGTGGACGAATGTGCCTGACCATAAGCAGATTCAAACACAAGGTAAAACTCTAGGTGGTGTGGTTTAGTGGGCTGAGCATCTATCTGAGAACAGAAAGGTTACTGATTCAATCCCCAGTCAAAGCACATGCCTGGTTTGTATGCCAGGTCCTCAGTTGGGGCATGTGAGAAACAATCAATTGGTGTTTCTCTTCCTCTTTTTTTCCCCTTTCTTCCCCTCCCTCTAAATAATAAATAAGATCTTTATTAAAAAAGAAAAAAGATAAGGTAAAAAAATTATGTAACACATATGACAGGCCAAGGATTAAACCAGTTAAATCCAGGATCCTCTATAAAAGATGTTTCTTAAGCCCTAGCTGGTGGCACAGTGGATAAGTCACCAGCCTGCAAACCCAAAGGTCGCTGGTTCGATCCCCAGCCAGGGCACATAATCAAGTTGCAAGCCAGGTCTCCAGCCAGGTCCATAGCTGGAGACAGGTGAAAGGCAACCATCATTGATGTCCCTCTCCCTCTCTCTAAAAATAATAAATAAAAATTCTTTAAAAAACAAAAACAAAAGAAACAAATTAAAAAAATGTTTCTTAAAAACTCAACCAGTTGAAGTGGGCAATGGAACATGAATAGACAATTTACAGAAGAGAAAAATCCAAATGGCCAGTAAAAAGAAAGAATCTAAGAGAATTGTTAAGTAAAATAACAAGGTTTTTGATCCATGATTTCAGCAAAACCTAAAAATATATAACATCTCATGGCAGTTAGAATTCAGAGGAATGCTGGGGGAAGTTTTCCCATATCAGTTTAAATTAAACATATACCTTGCTTTTGAAACTATAGTCTGACCTTTATAAATCAATCATACACACACACACATGATTATTTCTTGGAACATAATCCATAGTGGCAACTATTTGAAATAAAATAAATCTCAATCAGTAGGAGGTAAGTTAAGTAGACTATGTTATATTTATACTATGGGTTATTATGATATTAAAATATTAAAAATGGCAATGCATATTTGATGTGGAGGATTGCACATAACACATTATAAAGTTATCAAAGCAGGTTATAGGTAATTTATAAGGCTTGATGTCTCCTTCCTCCCTCTCTCCCTCCCTCCCTCCCTTTCTTCCTTCCCTCCTTCCTTCCTTCCTGTTCTTTCCTTCCTTCCTTCCTTCCTTCCTTCCTTCCTTCCTTCCTTCCTCCCTCTCTCTCTCTCTCTCTCTCTCTCTCTTACTTTCTTTCTTTCTCTTTCTTTCCTTCCTTCCTTCTTTCTTTCTTTCTTTCTTTTCTTTCTTTCCTTATAAAACCAAATCAAACAGTCTTTATATTTGGAATTGTGGGTATATTTAGACACAATGAAAGTCGTTCAATGAAATGCATTAGACTGAAAATTGATGTTGAAGTGGTCTAGAAAGAGAGAATATGAAGCTAAAGAAAAGTAGCAAGATTCTTAATTCTCCCGTCCACTTTATCCCAAACTGTAAGATGTGTGCATTTACAGGGATTGGAAAGGAAAACAAGACGCTTTCGGGGCTCATGGTGAGATTATGGATGATTTTGATTATCTTCTGTTTTATTTGTCTTTGCTTACTAAAATGGGCATGAATCTATAATTTCAGGAAACCAAATTTATATCAAAACTCAGGAAGATATATTGATGATATTATCCCCATTTAATCTATAAGAGTTAATGGACATCACTGATAATATACCTTGATGAGGGTTGCAGAGAGCCTATTGGAGATATAATTAGAGCATGAGGTTTCACCATAATGACTGAAATGTATAGACCGATATGAAAAGACAATTAAAAGTAAAAAGTTAGAGAAGGAGCTTTTAGCCCAAAGAGTACTGGAGGAAAGCAGAAATCACAAATGTGTTAATGGACCTGTCAGCCACCAGGAAAAGTCACCAGCCGTGTTACCCCTGTCACCCTCAGTCCACAGTTGAGAATGAACTCAAGTCTGAAACAAGGTGGTGGTTGATCTATAACAGAGTGAAAGTTTTCAGGAATGTACAAACCAATCAGTGATCTTATTTGGGACTTAAAGTGTGGGGTGGAGGATATGGAGACTGCTGACTCTTGCCCTGTTTTACTTTTGGAACATCAGAAAAGGTAGTGACTAAGGAAATTTCTCATGGCTGAGATGAGATGAATGCGATTCTAGCTAACAGTGATAGAGAGGTGAGTATTCAAGGCACTTGCTAAACCAAGTGCTGTGCAGGTATTAAATCATTTAATCCTGAGAACAACTTTGTGAGGTAGGCCCTAGGAACTCCATTGTGCAAATGAGGAAATGGCAGAGGTAGAGGAAAATGCAGCAACTTGTCCAGGACCACTTGGCTAGTAAGTGGTGGGTGTGAGATTTGTAGTGCAGTCATGTGACTCCAAAGCATGTGGTGCAAACCACTGTGTTGTGCTGTTGCTGGGTAAGAAGAAGCCCTGCAAATGCCTTTCCAGCTGTGAAACCACACAGGCATTTGGGACATCATTTCCTCTAGGGGCTAAAAGAGAAAAAACCAATATGCATGTAAGGTCTTATAGTTGTATATGTTTTCAGACTCTTTCTTGTGTACACACAAATCTAAAGATGTACATATGTGGACTTTGCATGTTGTTTTTACAGAATTTGATCACCATGTGCTATATATGCAGCAGTTTACTTTTTTCTACTTGGTGTATCACAGATATCTCTGTATCAACATGTATAGAACTTCAGTGTTTTTAACTGGTACATGGTATCCTGTGATGTGCACTAGTTGATAAAGTAATTAATTTTTGCATCCAACTCCACTCTTCTGCCAAAAAAAAAAAAGAAGGGGGAATACATTAGCCTTTAAATAACTAACTCTAGGAAGAGTTCAAAATTTAGTTTTAATGCCATTTAAGAGAGAAAAAAATATACCAATAACTGAGATATATATGTGTGTATGTATTTAATACATAATAATATATTTTATATATTATATGTACATATAATATCTATGTATAATATTTTATTGCCTAACATAATAAATATATATTTAAAACAAAAGAGGAAACCTCCTCTTGAGGCTGTCTTGATTTCTGATTTTTGCAGATTTGCTTTATTTAAGGTGAGCTGGAGGAGGGTTTGGGCATATTCCTCCACATAAATGCTGTTTAGTCTTTTAGTTGAGATCACCAAGTGTAATGACAAATTTAATGCACACAGGTTAGCAGCCTTTTACAATAGAAATTGCAACAAGAGGCCCATTTGTGCTCCATAAAATGCACACCTCCACGGCTTTATTTATTGAACAGAGCACATCTTATGCACTTGCTGTCCTTTGTAGGAAGACACCAGTCTATTTGGAGCTTTGCATTACTCACATGGGAGTTCATAAAATCCTCAGTAGATTCTTTGATGTTTGGTTGAGACCTTGTGAAAGGAGACAAACATGTAAATGAAGTCACTTCACAGACCTCTGGGATCTATTACAGCCTAAGATGCTGTTAACACATAATTAGCCAAGGCTATTAATCACGCTTAACAGGTGTTGAATAATGAACTGAGACAGGGTATCTGCTGTGACCATTTTCTTCTATTTTGGTTGGGCTGACTGAAACCTGCCCCCACGCCATACACATACCCTGAAATGTAGCTTGGACTTCCTTGATGTTGTCATCAGTTTCTTAATCATGAGAACAGTGACATTCACAACGAAAACAAAGAAGGAATCTTCGAAAGTCCCTGAAATTCTCATAATAAATGAATGCTTCTTGGCTTTATTATTATTATTTTTCCTCTTTTTTCAGTCAAGCCTATATCTGATTTATCTGTTGGTTATTGAGAGACAAATGGAAGCATTATGAATAGCAGGTAATTTGGTCTCAGGAAATGTACAATTTCTTAATCTGGGATCAGAGACTGTTCCACCAAAAGTGACCCTTTGTGCTCTAAATATAATTTCAACTCATTTTCCCATAAATCCAGTCTCCTTGTACAAAGTAGAAATTATACAAATAGAATGTATCCTTTTCCACTTTTATGCCTGAACCCAATTTCTACTCCTATAATCAAATTTCAGTTAATTCTTCTAAACTTTTGGAAGACATGTATTTGCTTGCCAGAGGGATTTTCAGTAGAAGACATACACCATTGTTAAATAAGAATTATTTGCTTTTGTTTTTAGTTAATGGAACCATACTGTACTTGTAGAGATGCAACTTTTTCATAGTTTTTTGATTATCCTTTATATGAGTATCATTAGAATTACTCGGTTCTTTTTGACTAGTGTAGCGTTTCAGATTGTAAATATACTACCATGTATTTATACAGCAATTTCTCTGTTGAGGAACTGATGGCCATTTCCAGGTTTTCCCAGCTTCAATACCTTTGCCCATGCCTCCTTGTCCACATGTGTGACCGTCACCTTAAGCAGGGGTTGCTATACCAAGGCCAGCACACCACTCAGCCAAATCTAACACCCTGCTGGTTTCTGTGTGGCCCACAAGCTAAGAATTGTTTTTATGTCTCTAAGTGGTTAAAAAAGAAAAATATGAATATTTCTTGACATAAAAAATTACATGAAATTCAAATATCAGTCTCTATAAATAAAATTTTATTGGAACACAGCCATGCCTCCTTATTTATGTAGTATTGATGGCTTGTGTGTGAATTATAACACCTGGCTAGAGTTATTTTCAGAGAGACTATAAGGATTGCAAAATCAAAAATGTTTGCTATATTTGTCCCTTTACAATAAAAATTTACTGACTTCCGTTCTTAGGTCAATAACAAGAACTTCTGTATCACAACACTTAAAAAAAATTAACCAACTACTAGCTGCCCCTTTACATTAGTATGTGGGAGAGAGTACATTTTTTTTTTTTAAAGATTTTACCTAGCTGGAGACTTGGCTTACAACCTGGTTGTGTGCCCTGGCTGGGGAATGGAATCAGCGACCTTTGGGTTCATGAGAATACTTTTTCTCTACATCTACATCATTACCAATTTTTCTTTATAGTATCAGAGTTGACTTTTCCCCCATATATAGGGGTGCAGTGGTGTTTTTCTGTTCTAATTTGTTTTTGCATTTTCCTGGTTCTAATAAGTTTAGCCATCTTTACATACGTTCCTTGGATTTTTGTATTTCTTTATTTTTGTAACTGCATTGCATAACTCTTAGAGATAATACTTTAATAAATAAGTAAAAATAACACTTGCTGAACATATAGTATGTGTCAGATAGTATGCTAAATGTTTTAGAAATGGTCCATAATTACTATAGCAACTCCTGAGGTAAGTATTAGTATTATCTCATTTTATAGATGAGGAATGTGAGGCTCAGAGAGGTTAAGTCACGTACATACATTCACACAGCTGATGTGTGATAATCAACACCCTGTTTGTGCACGATTCATGCCCTTGATTGTCTAGCACCTGTGAATATTTCCAGGCATTCAAGGATCCTCTACATGAGGGTGTCAAACTCATTTTCACCTGGGGCCGCATCAGCCTCGAGGCTGCCTTCAAAGAGCCAAATGTAATTTTAGGACTGTATAAATGTCATTACTCCTTAACAGTTAAGCAAGTCGGGTAGAAACAAGGTGCCCTGCTGATAAAACAAGGTGGAGGGCTGGATTCGGCCCTCGGGCCTTGTGTTTGCCATCCATGCTCTAAAGTCGCAAGGCATAATTCAACTTTGCTTCTCTTTCATTCAGAAGTCTATATCGCATACTGCGTTAGGAGAACCTGTGATTGCCAGAAAATCACTTAGTGATTGTTACAGTTTCACAGAAGTTGGCAATCATGAGCTCAGTGTAGTGCAAGTACAGTTGATGGAGCATTAGACGCAAAAATGTTCAGTTTACATTCTGGCTCCTTAAATTATTTGCTACATGACCTTGGGTAAATTACTTTGCCTTGCTAGGTCCCCTTTGCCTTGTTGTTCACTTAAATAGAAATAATAATATTGTTCATGATTAAAGGACATGCTTCTAAGAAGTACCCAGCATAATACCTGGTGCATAATTATCTTTTTATAACAGTTGCATCTCCGGGTTTTGCTTTTTACAAGGAACCAGGTCTTAACTAGGTATTTCTCAAACTGTAGTTCTTAGCATCCCAACATCAGAATATCTGAAGATGTCTATTAAGTAATAATGTAGATTCCTGAGATTCATGCCATCTGATTCAGTCAGAAACTTTGAGGATGGTCCTTAAAATCTACACTTTTAACACCTATCCAGATGAATTTGGGGCAGACTAACATTTGAGAACCACTACTAAACCCTCAAAATTCTGGCGGCTTTCTTTTCTCTTCCTTTTTAAAAAAAGATATGTATTTATTTATTGAGGGGAAGGGAGAGAGAGAAACATTGATGTGAGACAAACATCAATTCATTGACTTTTATATGCACCTTGACTGACCGGGGACCAAACCTGCAGCCCAGGCATGTGCTTTGGTTTTGCTGGATGACACCTGACCCAGCGAGACATACAGTGAGGGCTGGTAGCTTTCTATTTTTAAAAATGCAGTCATACCTAAGAACTCATCAGCTTCAGAACTCATCCAACCCTGTACTTGTCAAATTTTGATGAGAATAAAATGTTTCAGCACTTGGCGCTTGCTCAGGACTCATCACACTTGTTAGAATTGGTCTGAGTCACGACGTTGCCCCACAGTACAAAACACTTCTCATTCAGCTCAGTACTTGCCAGTTTTGGCACTCGTCATGAGTTTCGGGACAAATAATGACAAGTACCAAGGTACCACTGTACTAAGAAAGATTATGCTCCTTTGGGAGTTAAATATTTTAAACCACATATAGTCAAATATATTTTCTTTACATATAATTTAGAATCTTCCTACATTAATTTTAAGCTCATAATTTCTCCTGTAAACAGAAATTCCCTCTTCACCATAATTCTTATAATGTCACATGTTTAAAGGCAGCTGTCATCCCTTGAATTCTTTTATCTTCTCATTAAATATGCTCTGATAATATCAGGTTTTTTGGATGAGAGGTGCTGTGTTGATTTAAGAATGTCACACAATATATTGTTTGATTTGGGAGTTAGTTCTTTGTATTCCTTGGTCAAATTTCTTACAGGTCCTTAGCTTAAAAGAGGATAATAGAGGAAGTCCTGTTTTTTTTGTTTTTTTTTTAGGGAGAAAAACATTTATAATTTTCATTATGTAGGCTGATCGTATATAATTCATAGACATGTTTTTAATTTGGCACTGATACTGTCAGTAATCATTTGTAAGGACCTCTATAGTTTCCTTGCCTAACCTTTCACCTCAGTTCATGTAAATTTTTCCCTCACACTCTACCCTTTAGACCAGTTCTCAAAGGGTCTTTCCCAGCTCACTGGCACCTGCATCAGCATCACGTGGGAATTTACTGGAAATGCAAATTCTCTGCATGACTACCCCAGCTACTGATTCAGAAAGCAGCGGGGCTTAGCAATCAGGTAAAAGCCTTCCATGTGGTTCTGATGCATGCTCAAGTCAGAAAACAAGCCAGTGTCTAGAATTTAAACTCATAAAGGCCTTTCCTGACCACCTGATCGAAATTTCTCCCCTCCTGTGCCACCCACCTGTCTTGCCAGTCTTTATCATTGCACCCAGTTTGTTTCCTTCATCCCCTATCGTGATTTAAATATTTATTTCTAGTTTACTTAAATATTGTCTGTTTTCTCCACTAGATCGTCAGCTTTGTAATTGCTAAAACCATACTAATTTTACTCACCAAAATATCCCCTAGCATGTAGCTCAGTGCCTGGCATGTGGCAGCATTAAATAAATATTTAAGTAAATGGATGAGTGAGTGATCAGTTAATGTGAAGTGACTGAGGCTATATATTTCTTCTGATCTGCACTTTTTTTTTTTGCTTGTTTGCTTTTTTCTTATTGATGTAGACAACCACACACCACCAGTTTCATAACTAATTTGTAAGCAGTTTACAAGAATATTTTACAAGCTACACACACACACACACACACACACACTGACACACACTTCCCTGTAGTCAACTTGACTGCAGCTTTCAAATCCAGTTGCAATGTCTTTACCATTGTAGATGTTTCCATTTCAGGAAAGAGACAGTGTTTGATTCACTAACATGTACTCATTGAGGAGATAACCCTAGCACGTTAGGCTCAATAGAGTTGGACAACCAGGAATGGAATTTGCATGGTACTTTTTGACTATGCCCTTTAACTCTGTTGGCCTAGTCACTGCAATGTTCTGAGCTCCTACCTAATTTTATGGCCAAAATCAGGGAAGCTATTCCATAGATCTGCTTATCTTTTCCCCAGTGTTTCTTTTCCTTTTTCTTTTCCAGCCCCAGGTCTGGCCCCCTTCTCAATGTCTGGCTTATTCGCATAGCACAGTTCCTGGATTTATTAACTCCCTAATAGCCTTCCCTTCTATTTAATATGATTTCTGTTTGTTCAGTGCTTAGATCTTCTCTTAAAGGCTGATGAAAGTCTTGCTGCATGTAGGTAAAGTAACGTTTTCTTTTAAAAGTAGACTATTTTTTTCTTTATTATTATCATAAATAACAGAGGCTCGAGAGATGTGGATTGGAACCTCAGTTCATCCTCTTAAAAGAGGAAGGCTGAGTCAGGTTCTTAGCTTCAGAGAACTAGAATGTGCCCATCTGTACAATGGAGATAGGATTAACAGCTGTGCAAATGGGGTGAGTGTGCAGAGACCCCATCTATCTTTGGGGCTCATTAAATAGCACTCACAATTGACAAATTTCATACATATTTTAGAAGAGCCAGAGGGAGGAAGATTTGTATCAGGCCACGTTAAAAATAAAATGTATATCTTGGCAGGAAGGAGGGAAATGGAGACCGTAGATATCTTAGAAGCCTAAATGTGCCACTGGTCTCACTCTCTTGTCCTGCTGTGCCGTTGAGAAAAATACCTGCTAATGAGGAATACAAGCCCTTTCCCTCCTCAGGATTCTCTTTAATGATAATAAACTCTCTTCATTTTATTTTGCTAAACATTCCAGGCTAAAATCCTAAAAGTGAAAATAACACAGAGAGAAAGCTTTCCCCCAGTGATAAATATAAATACATTTTTTGTAAAATGTTTAAGTTCCAACTGAACTTTTCAGAGGGAAAAGACAGGTTCACATCTTTTCAGAAATTGTTTCTATTAGAAATGTCAACATTGTCAGGTAGATTAAGCTCAAATATATTTATGGTGGGGCATTTATCTACTTTGTCATTTACCCCAAATTATGTAATATGTGAGGTTTGTTGAAAGTGTTTTCTTTTTTTATAATGGCATATTCGTGACCTAATATAAAGCATAATTTAGTTTTTTCCTTGCCAATCACAAAATTAGCCAACATCCTGTCATTTGCATTATGTGGGAAATAAACAACATTCAGCTGGAAAGACAATCCAGAAAGATGGCCAAAGTATCACCAGTAGGTCCAGAAATGCAATATATGTAGTAATTAGTGGTGGCTGTACGAACCCTACAACATTTGGCTCTTCCTCGATGTTCTTTAAAAATGGCTCTGTTCCCTGAGAGTCTGTACTCCCATGGTACAGAAGCAGGATTATTATCCTTCTGGGCACATTGAGTGGATTGTTTTCTTAGTAAGAGGAGAGGAGATCATGGAAAATAACGTGCCATTTTCCCCCCTGCAGCAGATGTGGGTTTCTTTGAAAATTCGCAAATTGAAATAAAAATAAGTATAGCTTCCCTTCTTAACAAAAGGCAAGATGTCTTATTGAATAGACTGGGAGAACCAATTAAAGAAAAATTAAGCTTTTTCTGATTTTCGAAGAATATTGGTGTTAGTATTTTGTAACACAGAGCACTTTGGAATTTAGATCCTTAGCCACAGATAGAAACTCTTTAGATAACTAACATCTTACATATATACGAGTTGGTGCTCCTCCTCTCCCGTGTTTCTCCCTGCACTGAATTTGGCACATTTAAGCCACACTTAGGCCTTCCTGTCTGCCTCAGGGTCCAGGCGTCACTGGTCTACAGGAAGGCAGATGTATTTTGCAGAGAGCAAAAATTTTAATTTACTCTCCTTTTTCCTCCATACAGAAAAAATAAAGACCTTGGATTGCTGTGTGTGTATTTGGAGAGTCAGTAAATAAGCAGAATGCATATGAGAAGACAACCAGGCCTGTACATAGAAACTCCTTAAATAGCTTTTGGAAAATTAATTTTAGGATCTTGAATCTTCTACCCTATTCAAAAATTTTTCAGAAAAATTACTTAAGTCAACAACTCTTGCATTTTAAAAATAAAACGAAGGATGTACTGTTTCTTCTACATATGAAAAATCAACCCTCTTTTTGATACAATTGTGCAAATAGTAACTTCTTTATGTTTTAAATGTATTAAATGATACACTGAGTCATATTAAATATTTTAAGAGTTTATTTGAGCAAAACATGATTCAAATTGGGTAGCATGCAATCTAGCAAATAGGAACTCCAAGAAGCTGTATTAAGTGAAAGACTTATAAGCAGAAGAGAGTGGGAATAAGGAAGGCGAGTGGGTTGGCTATTGCTAATTCACTTTCTTCCAGGGGATGGCAGGTGCCTGTTCTGTAGCTTACCTAACTAGTGTTGATCAGGGGATTCCTGATGGACTGGTTCCTGATGCCATTTGGAGGAGAACTGAAAGTGTAAGTGAAGCCTTGGTTTGGTGTTACGGACGTTCTCCAAACGGACTCCATTTGGGGCATACTGCCTTATTGTTAGCAGATAGTTACATAAGGAGTTATCTGCTCATGTCAATTGTTTTCAAGGTAAAAGAGTTATTTGAACACTTTATAAATTTACCTTTGCCAATTAAAAATACTTTAAATCATTTCTTAACCTGTGTTAGTCTTATAACTAAGAATGCTCAGTGTAACCAGATGATTTGTTTTCTCCCACTATAGACTGTCTCTTTATTGGTACTCTGTTGAACTCCAGAAAGGCTTACAGTTACCCAAAATCACCTGTCATCTTGTACCATCTGGGTAACCATTCATTTATCCTTGCTTTCTTCTCACCGGTAAAAGCTGCACCCTCACTGGGCTGAAAAGCTGAGTTGTACTTGCTTCTCTCTAGATGCTGCTATAATGAGCAGTCACATCAACACTCTGCATCACTTGTGTGGTTGACGCTTACCTGCATGTTCAGCTCGACAGTGACAGCTCCTTAGTATGCTAAATTACCCTTTATTTTGCTTCTGTTTCCTTAAATTTGCATTTCTTTACAGAAATATTAAGATTTAAAATGGGATTTTTGTAGTTAAGGTATTCTTTTTGCTTAATTTTCCCATTATTTAAAGTTGAATGCTCTTTAATATTAAAATTGGTAAGTTTACTTTTTTAGCCTGCTTTATTTATAATGCCCTATAAGGTTTTAAACAGATGGGACACATACCTATTTATTTTTGAAATATAGTAAATACTCCTCATCCTTCTTCAAAGATACATCCAGGAGAAACCCTGAAGTAGGTTAGTATTGTATAGAGTTCCTAAGCATTGCTCAATGAATCGCATTATTGTGAAAATAGAGACTTCCATTGTGCTTTGATGATCATCTGTTCCCTTCTTATTTCTTTTCATTGCAAGATACCTTCTTCTCCTAATGAAAAATGACTTTAGATGTGTATTAGCAGCAAGAAAATATTTAGTTTTTTATATAGCCTGATTAAATTATAAATAGCATTGAGTTCTTAGTTGGTTATTACAAGATTAGGTAGCAAAACCAGCTTCTTATGGGAGAAAAATTATACAGTTTACAACAAATGTAATTTCTCATTATAAATACAGAATTCAAGGTTATAGATTGACTGTTGTTATTCCTCTCAGAGCAAAATTTTCAATTTGTACATTGTCATCTTTGGTAAACTGAATTATGCAAATATTCAACTTTATGAAAACTTGAAAATTACGAATTTGTCTTACATTTGACCTTTAATTGTCTTAAGACTTCTCCTTTCTCTCTAAACAAAGGTTGATGAATCAAAGACATTTTTTCAATAACTCTTGGGTTAAAATCTCTTTACCTAGGAGTTTTTTTCCCTAACTGCCCTAAAATTAAGGGTCAATGATTTTAATTATAATTTTAATCAGGGCTAACTAAGAACTTTGGTATTTAATTTTAAAATATAGGCTATCATATCTAATCTTGATAGGATTCCAGTGAATTAAGTATTCTTCTGTTTTGCAAAGGAGCAAACAGAGATTGAGAGATATATTAAGAAATTGGCAGAAGCCACCCAATTCTTAAGCTTTCATACTGAGGTTGGAGCCCAAGGAGTCTGTCTCCAGACACAAGACACATATTCTTAATCTTTGGACTACACAGTTCCTTATTGTCATCTGCTGAAAGATACGTATTTTCAAATCTATGGCATGCAATTTTTCTAAAAACACTCAGCAAAATCATTTGGGACCATAAAAAGAAACAAATCCATCCCTGATAATGGGAATTGATCTTTCCTTTGAAGGTAGGTACCAGAATAGAACTGAATCAATATTAAAGTTATATTTTTCCTATTTCTGCAGTATCCACTTACACCATTAGATCTTAGGAAATATCAAATTGATAAGTAGATATTTTGGCCCAAATTACTGACCTTCATTTTCTGTTGGCATTTATTCTTAGTCTCAACATTCAACATCTCTTTATTCTGCCTCATTTGTCTCTCATCTCCCATATTCCTATCTTCCCATGGCTTTTCCATGACAGTTTTGCTGTCCTCTTTTTCTTTATTTTATGCCATCTATCTTTCAAGACCCTCAAATCACTTTTCTTTTTGTTCATTTCTTTAGACTGTGATGTCTTGACACATTGGACTGTACTTGTAGTGACCTTCTGAGATATCCATATTCTTTTCATTGTTATGGATGTAGACAGTTTTTCTAGGGGAGGCCAATGTGGATTTAGAGTTGTGGGAAGGGTCCTAGGAAGGGACAATTTAGGACTATACTTTCAGGTCTAAATCTGGAAGCCCAGTTTATCCCCAGTTTTCAGCTCAGGTCCTTTATTATTTTTCCTAGGAAATCTAGATCAGACATTTTATTAAGTCACTAGATTTTTTTTTTAAAGATTTTATCTATTTATTTTTTTAGAGAAAGGGGAAGGGAGGGAGAAACACATAACTTGTGGTTGCCTCTTGAGTGGCCCTAACGGGGGACCTGGCCCACAATGCAGGCATGTGCCCTAACTGGGAATCCAACCAGGGACCCTTTGGTTCGCAGGCCAGTGTTCAATCCACTGAGCTACACCAGCCAGGGCCCAGCTCAGGTCTTAATTGAGGAAATGTGTTGAAGCTCAACATCATGCTGAAGACATTTCATTAGCTTGAACATTGTAAGCTAGGATGTTGTCAGTTACTGCTTGCTTAAATGAGTGTTTACAAAATAAATGAGCCACTGACTGTGTTTATACACATACATACATATAAACTTGTCTGTGTTATCAAAAACTTACTTGGTAAGTGCTGCTTAAAGAAACTTGAAGAATGTTCTTATATATACTCAAAGTGAGGCATGTTGTGTCATCCGTACAATATCTATCCAGTGTGGAACTGACACTTGAACATTGAAATAATGGGATTTCACCATTCGTAGCCCAGCAAGCCCCATAAATGATTGTATAAACTTCTTCTCATTATAGATCAACAATTCAGTGAAGGGAAAGAAATGTAGGGGTCTTATTAATAAAATATATGTATGTGCATATATTTATGTATATATACATTTGTACACATTTGTAAATGTACATTACTCTTGAATATTGTCTAAACTTGAATATTTTTCTTAAGTTAGAAATTCCGTGAGTCTATAATGTGTGTGATCTTCATAAATTTCAAGAGATTCTAAAAATTTAGTCGCTTGCTTACTTTTGCAAGTAAACTGACCTTTGCAATAACAAAGTTTGCAAAGTATCTCTAATTGGTAGGTTTTCTTAGCATGCTTTGTTTCATAGACATTTTAATTGAGATGAGAAGTGGGTAGGGAGTTAAATAGAGGAGGGACAGAAATATCATATCCTAATCCCAGATCCCTAAACATCAGTAGAGTTATGTAATATGCTAGGTACTCCAGTTTCTTTACCACTAACAGCATTGCCTAGGTTGTAAGCAGGCAGAAATTGATTCTAGTTAGGCACAATAGGATTTTTGTTGGCAGGCTCTTGGGTAGTTCACTGTGCAGATTGTAGGAGATGAAAGAATGAGTAACAGCAAAAGCTACTTAAACAGCTTTATGATGGCACAGCCATTGGAAGAAAAATGTCCAGTTCTTTTGAGTACAGTTTTGGTTACTGTAATCAAGATGGAAATTTCAAGGAAGAAAGATCCAGTTTGTTTAAGTTGGGAAAACTGGGAAACGTGCCCATTCTTGGCAAGGGAGCATCTTAACTACCACTTGCCAACAATGAGGAAGAATGTTTTTTTTTTTGGTGCTATTATCAGAAAGGCAGTAAATGGCTGGGTCACTGAAAACAGCAAAAGTCTGGTGTTGTCACGCTTCTGTACAAAATCTGGCAAGGACTTTCCAATGAAAGCATATATTGAGATTGATCTTTGCATGAAAATGATTGACTTGATTCATAAAACATACAGTAAAAGAAAACAATAAAGAAAGGAAGCTAGTAAAGGAAACTGATTTATTTAAAGCTGAGTGTCTCGCTTTCCTGCATGTAGCAAAGTAGCATCAGTGACAGTCTTGGCTCCAGCGATTTGTGGGATCAGTGTAATTGGTTGCAGCCACACCTCCTCTGATTGTATTGCATCTGAAGAGAAGGATTAAACAGCTTTGAGTTTATATGTAATATTGCCTAGCTCCTAAGATCAAGGATGTTTTAAAGGAAATTCTTAATGGAATACAAGGAATTGAATTTATCATTTTTAGTATTGTGCCCTGATAAACATTTTTATGGCTTACATATCTGCTTTATGTATGTGGCTATTTATTTTAGTGTTTTGAGATTTTATTTATTATTTTTAGAGGGAGGGGAAAGGAGGGAGGCAGAGAGGGAGAGAGACATCAACATATGGTTGCCTTTCACCTGCCTCCAGCTGCGGACCTGGCTGGAGACCTGGCTTGCAACCTGGTTATGTGCCCTGGCTGGGAATCAAACCACCAACCTTTGGGTTCGCAGGCCAGCACCTTATCTACTGTGCCACCAGCCAGAGCCTTATGTGTGTGGCTATTTAATAAGCAGTCATACATCAACACTTATCATTATATCGATTGTGTTTTGAGAACTAGAGGATATGCAATTATAATAATCAATTTTAAAAGATATTAAGCACAGTAGTGACATTTATAATAAGTGCACAATAAATGTTAGCTTTTGTTATGACAATAATCACTACAAATATCTAATATCAACTATGTACCATATAATTGTGCCAGGTTGTACCACTTAACGCAAAGATGATTATGGCCTTGTTACTGATGAGGAAATGAAATTGAGGCTTAGAAAGTTGAAAGCAGTCATCCATATAGAGTTGCAGACAACAAGAATGAGTCTTGGTGAGGGTTTCTTAGCATTGGCACTGTCAACATTTTTGTGGGAGACTATTCTATGCACTGCATGATGTCTAGCACCATCCTTGGTCTTTTCTAACTAAATGCCAGGACACCCTTTTTGCTGTGGCAGCCAAAAAAGTCTCTAAAAATGGGGGAGGGGAGTGAACCCACCAAATCACCGATAGTTAAAAACTACTGGTCTAGCTCGTTTGAGGAAGACACTATACTACTGATGTCTGCTATGCAGCCCCTGAGACCCTGATGTCCTGCCACACTCGGTGCCACTACATGCCATTGCTTTCAGCTTCAGCCACCAGCAAGGCCTGAGGCAGATGTCTGAGCTGGAGGAGAACCTGGGAACAAGAGTTCTTTCTCTGCCATGGTGAATTGGGGCCCATAATACTGGAAATCCTTGAATATTTAAGCTTTTCTTGTGAGGTAGAGTCCTGGACTATTAAAAAACTCTTATATTCAACAAATCCAAGCTCTGTTCCCTGAGTGTTTCTATAAGCCAAGTGCACGTACAGGCAATTCAGAAGACAAGGTCCTAGGTCTTGCGGAACATCTAGTCTTCTTAGAGACAAATTTAACAACAATGTAATACAACTACTATGATGGAGGGAGCAAGGAAGAGCTATTTTTGAAAATCTGGGAAAAGGAGCATCTTTGGGGCTCAGGAAAGGAGTCCAGAGGAAATGACTTTAAACCTTGTTCTAAACAATGAACAGCTTTTCCCCCAGTCAGGAAGAGGATCTGTCTACTGTCACATCCTGCAACAACCTCTAGCGTCCGTCCACCTGATGGCCTGAAATGCTTGATTCTCATTTTGAGAAGGTTAATTTTAAAAATACTTTGCTTTTTTGTTGTTGTTAGGTAATGAATAGCCTCTACATTAGTAGGTTAAAGATCTGAGATTTTTGGATCCTTTTCACAACTCTGATGGTTTGCAGTAAGTTGACATTCTTGCTCCCTGGGCTGCCTTAGTTTCATTGCAACAAGGTTTCATGATGCTGCCCAGGGAGTGTTACCTTATAAAACCTTCCTCTTTCAAAGGGAGGTTAACAACTTCGATTAGTGATATGTAGGTGCTAAAGAAATCCTAGCACCTAAGTGAGCCTCTCCCTCTTTAATATCAGGATAAATGGTTATTAAAGGGCACCTTATTTTTTTTCAATTGGTGCATTAGGTGCATTAGATTATTGGAAGATATATTTTTAAAGATTTTATTTGTTATTATTTCTAGAAAGAGGTGAAGGGAGAGAGGCAGGGAGGGAGAGAAACATCAATGTATGGTTGCCTTTCGCCTGCCTCCAGCTATGGACTTGGCTGGAGACCTGGCTTGCAACCTGGCGATGTGCCCTGCCCGGAATCCAGCCAGCAACCTTTGGGTTTGCAGGCTGGCACCTTATCCCCTGTGCTACCAGCCAGGGATGGAAGATATTTTTAATTCACTTTGATCAATGGCATATACGTATATTCCTTCTTGCATGGGAGAGGTAATCTACACAAAATTTTAAGTACAATTCTCTCTTAAAGGATTCAGTACCACTGAACAATGAAGCAACACAACCCTTTGTCCTCACTACCGAAGGAGAGTTTGCATTGCAGAGGTCCCCCTTGTCCTCCTTTCAGCACTGCATTTGCTGTGCTAATACAGACAGCTCAGGCGCTGTCGACCATAGCAGTGTAGACAGAGATGTACACGTTCATCTCTTTTGGATACCACGGGATGGCTCTCAGGGAAAGAAGTTAAACACTGCACAATTCAAGATCTGTTGAAAGGAAAGCCAAGCACCAACAACTCCTGAGATTGTTTTAACAGCCAGCACTCTTGAAGCTACATGAAGACAAACCTAATAATAGTTTCTTTCTCTTCCCAACTGTTTCATTACCATTCTGCTTTCCATCAGGGCTGGTCACATCAGTGCTGGTCACATCAGTGCTGCTTTCTCCGTTTTTGTCTATCTACCTGGGCTTTTGTTTTCAGAGGGAATAAGTGCCACGTGAGGTAGACTAGGGCTATTGGCTCCCATTATCTTCTTTTCAGATGAGAGTGCATGCTTTGTATGCTAAAGCAGAGAACCATCCAGAACCTTTGTGAGGTACTGTATGTATCTTTATCAAATAACAGTTGTGTTCTGGGCATGAGCATCACTGCAAAAAGGTGTCCTTGAGAGCAGCTACTTGTTCCAAGTGTTAGTATAAGAATGGGTGAAGTTTGCTTGCCAAATCTGTTGGCCACAAGGGCATTCTTTTCATTCAACAAACGTTGATTGAGCACTTACTCTGTGCCAGGTAGGCACTGTGTTTACCCAGGAAGATGCTAAGATTCTTAACACTCAAGGAGCTAACATACTCCATTTTCACACTTTTTCTGGCCCCTTGGGCTATCCTATTTTATTGCAGGTGAAATATTTTACTTTCTAAACCAGCACTCAACTTTCTGTTCTGAGACTTAGATCATTTGAAAACAGGTGTCTGTCAGAAGGCTAGTGAATAGTGTTGCAGTAATAGGTTTACAAATGGATGGAATGAATCACTTGTAAAATAAAGCTTGTTTTTATCTATCAGCTAACAAAAAGCTAAGCAGTTTTTAGAATTGGTGCCCTCTTTAAAGGACACAACCTGCCAAATCTGATTGGTTTTATATAAAAGAATCGTTATATTTAAAGCTTCTACCACAAAGTATCAATCATGACCAGGAAATGTGGGACAGTTACATGGCAGCCGGAGTTGAATTCAACCAGGCTCTTGACATTGGAATTTCTGGCACAATGTTGACTTCTGCCACTCATGAGCTCCTTGGAAAACTTCCTGTTTTGCAATTGACTGCAGGTTATTCTTAGATTTAGACAGGAAAATAAAAACTGTGAGTGACAAGACCAGATGCACTTTATCTGGATTGTGAATACAGTTTGATGTGGCTATCTATGGGATTTGCTTTTTTCCTTTGTACACCCTTCTTTAAGTAGAATGCGAGATGATAAAGATCAGGAGATGGGAGGGGTCGGCAGGGAGGGGAACAATATCCCCTTAATAAGAGTCTAGTAATCAGGCAGGCATTTGTGTCTTGAGTTAGGGATGTGGAAGTGACAGACTGACCCTTTTGAAGGCTGCCATCATTACAGACTGGAGTGTTTCTAATTACACATGAAATGAAAGGCTTTAGAGAAGAAATGACCCAGAACACTCAACCATTTAAGTATCTGATTAAGGCAAGTTAGCTTTGCAAAGACCAAACTGCAAGATTGCACTTGTTCACATTTTTTTTCCCCAGACTCTTTTGAAATCTTTCTTTGCCTTCTTTTGTCTTCTCTTCCCAGCTACTTTTGTACCTGAATTTGGAATGTTCGCAACTGATCAATCAACTCCCAGCAGGGAACAGCTGGCACAATCAGAGGATTTATTGGGAGTGATTTTTAGCAAAAGGACTATTTATAAGATTTGGGCAGGGTTAAGGGAACTAAAAGGAGCAGAGGAGCAATGGGACTAGCAACAGAGGGGAGCTGGTACCTTTACTAAGCCTGGGGTGAGGGCAGCAGGGCGAATTTGTTGCCAGAGCCACACAGCACTGACTCTACCCACGGGGGATCAGTGAGAGCTATAGAACCATGGTGAGTGGGGGTGGGAATAAACACCCCACCTTTGTCCCCTCCCCAGCTGCCATCTTCTGTTGATGATTGCCACTTGCCAAACCTAAGCAGAAGTCAGAGGATAAATGAGACTGACAGATGAGTAGAAAATAACTTGCCAGGACACAGGGCTGGAGGCCAGAGAATGGATCTGGGGGCAAATGGGAAATAACAGCACACCTGCTTTTGATTAACATGAAACCAGCATGGAGATTACATGTGTATCAGCAGATAAACTTGCATTTCACCTCAAATTACAGAACTAAGGAATTTGCCACAAATACATTGAGCAGCCGCCCTAACCATTCAAATGCATAGCAAATACCTCTCCTGCGTTGGACTTTTCTAGTTCTCTACAAGGAAGGGTTGCAAAAGAAGTGCCTCCTGGACAGGTGGGCTGAATAAATGAGTGAACTAAGTGGAGGGTAGGTCATAGGGAGAGCCGTTGCCATCTCTAAAGGTGGTAATTGCTATGCAACCCCTGGGAATTGAATTCAAGCCTAGTATTTTTCAGTCTCTCTCTCTCTCTCTCTCTCTCTCTCTCTCTCTCTCTCTCTCTCTCTCTCTCTCTCTCTCTCTCTCCCCTTTTTCCCCCTCTTTCCCTCCCTCTCAACAAAGCAGCTATGTAGCAAGTTTTTTTCTTAGCGCAGTTGTCTACTTTTTAAAAGTGAAAAGATAATTCAATTTGGTCTTATAGAGATCTCGAGTTTATGCTAACAAACTTCCTGTAGAGATGTAATGGTTCTTTGGTATTTTAAGCTTCCCCGTCTTCTGTTCCACGGGAATGAGGTACTCCTACTGCCTGTGGGAAGACCGGCTTCCAAACTCGTGTGAGGGTCGGCTGTGTTCTGCCACCTTTTCCCTGGAGGCCTGCTGCATGCTTGGGGAACCCAGCCAGCCTCTGGCCTGTGGTGGTGGCAGCCAGATCTCTCCTACCTAGTCCCAATCCCCGGAGCTCTTCTGACCCATGGGGGTGGTTTCTAACAAGGCTTTCTCTGAAGGTGTGGAGAAAACAGGAAGTTTCTGACAAAGGATGAATCCCCTTGCAATGCAGAGTCGGTTGCTATAAACTTGGATGCCCTTTCGCAGGTCATTTCTCCTCCAACTCCTTCCTTCTTAGGCCCCAAGTTGCTGCCCTCTATTCCCTGCTTCCTAATTCAGTTATTATTTTGTTCTCCTCTAAGTGCCCAAGTTGTGCCGTCTCCTTCTGTCTTCTCCTTTACTATAGCACCTGGAGAAAGCACCTGCATTCCTGTGTTGTATATTCCAATTAATGCCATACTCTTCATTGTAACATCTACTTCAGCCTTGGTTGATCAAAGACCCACTGAAACAAGCAGGCCTACCTAGATCAATCAGCTTAGTCACTACTGACTTAAATAAGGTACCTCTTCTGTCCCTTTCCCTAATGGAACTGTCTGCTTCCGCCTCCTGTCTGAAGGCAGGGAGCAAGAGGGCACTCTGAATTAAGAAGCACTGTTTCTTCAAAAGAAAGCTCATCCTTTGTAAAGTTTGGTTAGGTGGCATGAGGGGCAGCTTGCCAAGCTGAAACATAGAAAGCTTTCTTTTTTTTTTTTTTTAAGAAGTCATCAAAAAAAATTATTTTTATGTATCATAGCTGATGAGCTAGTAACTGGTTTCAAGGCTAAAAGGTGATTATAATCAACCACACAGCTGTTGCAAATGGTGTCCTACATTGTGTTTTTGTTTATTATAGGCTGGAGGGAAGTAAATTACCACCTCGTTGTCAGCCAATAATCATTTTGCAGGAAAAGATAACATATCCTCTGAAAGGGAATATTCACCTGCTCACCTTTTTGATTGTCCATTGTGTATGTGATTGTTAGATTGCCTACTGACCCTGAAGTGGGTGTTTCTATCCTCC
This sequence comes from Noctilio leporinus, assembly GCA_004026585.1. Lineage (NCBI taxonomy): Eukaryota > Metazoa > Chordata > Mammalia > Chiroptera > Noctilionidae > Noctilio > Noctilio leporinus. Next base: position 94,449 of record PVIW01002015.1, on the reverse strand, counting down.
AGGTTCCAGTGAAACCAGTCCAGTGTGGGATGTGAGTCAGAAGCGGCATGGTCAGGTTGCAGTTAGTGCCTGGTCTCCCAAGGGGGTCATAATGGGAGACAGAGGGCCTTATAGTCAATTGAGCTTGAGCTTACTTTTGGGGAAAAGAGCCTTTCTTTGCAAAATGTTGGAGGCTACTACTTCCCCCCTTTCTGAGGGTTAAGAAAGGAAAGAAAATGTATATTCACTAGAATTTATACTAAAAAAGAAACCCTTAAAGTAAATAAGCCAGGTACTACAACAAGAGGAAACAGCTCCTAGGGTATAAATTAAATATTTAAAATGTACTTTAATTTTTAGTTCCTGGTTAACAAATTGTTGCTGCAAGGAACAGAAAGCTGCCGTAAAGAGCATTATATTCTAAATGGAGCTGATGAACTGGCCCAGAATAGATGCATTAGCATTGGTTTTCAAAAAACTCTGTGCGGAGCATAGTGTTCACTTTTCAGAATATGATAAAATTTTATTCTTATACATAGCCTTTTCATCCTTTAATCCTTCTTATTTTTAGAATTATATGTGTGTACATACATATACAAATGGCTTTATTATTTGTATTATTTTAAAGCCTTTTCTTATAACATCCAGACTTTACTGCAAAACATAGATTTTGTTTCCACCTTGTGGAATTATGTTTTTTTTTCTTTTTTTCCAATTACAATTGAAATTCAGTATTATTTTATATTGGTTTCAGGGGTATAACATAGCGGTTAGACTTGTATGTAATTTATGAAGGATCCCTCCATAATTGAAGTACCCACTTGGCATTATACATAGTTATTACAATTATTACTGACTGTATTCCCTATGCTATACTTTATATCCCATGGCTATTTTGTAACAACCAATTTGTATTTCTTAATCCTTTTACTTTATTCATCCAGCTCTTCAGTCCTCTTCCCATTTGACAACCCTCAGTTTGTTCTCTGTACCTATGAGTCTGTTTATTTTGTTCTTTAAATTCCATATATGTGAAATCATATGGTATTTTTCTTTCTGTGAGTTAGTTACTTCGCTTAGCATAACACCCTTTAGGTCCATCCATGTTGTCTCAAATGGCAAGGTTTCCTTCTTTTTTATGGCCAAATAATGTTCCACTGTATATATGCACCTCTTCTTTTTTATCTACTCATTTACTGATGGACACTTAGGCTGCTTCCATATCCTGGCTATTGAAATAATGCTACAATGAATATAGGGGTGCATATATCTTTTTCAATTACAGTTTTGGATTTGTTCAAATATGTACCCAGAAGTGGAACTGCTAGGCCATAGGCAATTCTAATTTTAGTTTTTGGAGGAATCACTGTACTGTTTTCTATCGTAGCTGCACCATTTGCAATCCTACCAACAGCAGGGGAGGGTTCCCTTTTCTTATGTTGTATGATGTTTTTATTTGGTTCCAATGAAATAAATAAATTGATTCCAGGCACCTGTTCTATTATTTGATTTATTGGATTATTTGGTAACCTTAATGTTTTCTAACTTATCAACTGTGTAATGGACTAAGTGTCTCTCTGGGTTTCAGATAAAAATTACAATTGCACAAAGCTGATGGATAGATATTATAACATACTTACATTGCTCTAATAGGACAGGTTTAATATTCATATTGAGGGGAGGAATGTTAACATTTATATGAATACTGTGTGAATGACCCTGTTCCCCATATGGTTAAATGGGCAAAAATCTGTATTTTTTTGTATACTTTCCAATTAATGTTAATTAACTGTCACATTTGCCATTTGTGGATTATACCCTTGGTTTTCACTTGTTCATCTTGTCCTCATCTTTGGTGGCTGGAATTTTGTTCAGAGTGTGGGCATTTTTGTGTGTTTTCTTTCCCCTCCCTCCTCTGCAATATACTCATAGATTTAGGAGGGAGAGTCTGTAGAAACTTTTACTTAAAATTGGATATTATTTTCAGATTTCAACTAGTTAGACCTTTCTGTTTCTCCCTGGTAAGAGAGATAGAGCTTAAGCACTGCCACATTTATAACATAGGGAAGACTTTGAATATACACGCAGCAGTGTGGTTCCGTGACAATGTGCCTCTCAGATCTCCTGTGGCAGGAGCATCATTGACTGAAGAACCCAGTTTCTCCTGTTGTAGGTCCACCATCGAGTTACACTGCTGCCACCCTTCCTGTAGCTTATGAGTGAATGCAGAACTGCCCATACCTATGACATGCGAGTTCCTCTATTGGACAACCAGCTCAAGGGCTCCTTATGGGTTTGGCTAAACCTTTCTTGGAATTACCCTGGAGCCCCAAACTACTCCTACCTAAATCTTACATTGGATCCCTCTTTCTCAGAAGTCAGACCTGCATCATGGTCCGGAAGCCTTCCTACCTGCTCCTGCTTCCTTCCCTTCATCCCCCAATACATCAGTTGCATGTTTAAGCTGTCTGCCTGCTGGTCAAAGAGCCTGAACTAATAAAAATAGCGAACTAAACACTGCCTCTAAATTAACTTAAAATTACCTTTCTTTTCTGCTATTTAGGTTATTTTTTAAACATTTTTGAGTGAAGCATGTACTACCTTTAGTGTGAAGAAAGTGTTTCCATGTGATTCATTGTCTTGTATTTATACTGCAGTGGTCACAACCCATAGGGAAGAAGTTTAATTGTTTCCCTGGGTCATTTTTATATCTTGTTGCGGAATAAAGGGGAGGAGGGAGCCCTGGCTGGTGGCACAGTGGATAAGGCACCAGGCTGCAAACCCAAAAGTCACAGTTTGATTCCTAGCCAGGGCACGTAACCAGGTTGCAAGCCAGGTCTCCAGCCAGGTCCGTAGCTGGAGGCAGGTGAAAGGCCATCACACATTGTCTTTCCCTCTCTGCCTCTTTGCCTGTCTCCCTTCCCCTCTCTCTCTAAAAATAATAAATAAAATCTAAAAAAAAAGAAAGAAAGAAAGAAAGAAAATAGGGAGACAAACCAAACCTTTCTCTTACCCCCTAAATTAAACCCAAATGTGACAAAGAAAATGATTACAATTTTTGTAGTAATTTTAAAAATATGTTCTGGAGAAACAGTGGAAGATCCCTTTGTTAGTATATATCCTGGTATTTAATCTCAAAAAATAAATTTTCCCTGGCTGGGTAGCTCTGTTGGTTGGAGTGTCATCCCCACGTGCCAAGGTTGTGGATTTGATCTCCAGCCAGAGCAGGGGACATACAAAACTTAATCAATGCATGTGTAAATAAGTGGAACAACAAATCGGTTCTCTCTCTTCATCAAACATTTAAAAATAAAATTTGAGGTGAAATTCACATAGTATAAAAGTAATAATTTTGAAGCAAATAATTCAGTTGCATTTAGCACACTCACAGTGTTATGCCACCTCCCCCCTGTATCTAGTTGCAAATGCTCCCATCATTCCAAGCTAGCACCCTCACCCATGAAGCAGCTGTTCCCCATTGACCCTTCACCCCAATTTTTGATAACCACTAATCTATGCTTCGTCTCTATGAATTTCTCCATTCTGGATATTTCATATAAATGCAATCATGCAATATGTAACCTTTTTGTGTCTGCCTTTTTTCACATAGCATCTACAATTTAATCTTTTGTTTTTCCTAATCAGAAATGTCCTTGGTAATAATGATGATTTCACCCTGCACAGGAGTGACTTTTTTTCCCCTAGCATCATTTTCCTTCAAAGCATGAGGAGAATGAATATTCATCGTATTTTTTCTTTTTTTCTTCTTGTCACTATTTCCCAAACTGCCACATCAGCTAGTTGCTTTTCTCTCCGTCCCTGTATGAGAGTGACAGAGAATGTGTACAGGGTGACCGTAGAGTTTATATAGCACTGTAGTGTCTGTCAGAACAAAATCAGTTCTTAATTTTCTGATGGAATAAATAGATGTTTCAAGTTCAGAGGGACTTAACCAGATATCAGGGAGGAAAGTCACCCTGTGGGGTGGCAGAGGTAGGCTTAACTGGTTTTAAAGACTAATTGCCTTGGCCACTTACTAAATATGTAACCAAGGACCAAATGCTTAGGTCATCACCTATAAATGTGGCTAATGATGGGATGGATCCCATGGGGGTAATTCTGCATATTAAATAAAATGGATTCCTGATGGGTAGCACGTGCTGTTCGCTGCTCTGTGTGTTGCTGTGGTGTGGGCTGTGGTGTGGGCTGGTGGTTGTGGCAGCTTGGGATTTGGTGTTATTTTCTACCCAGGTTGAGTATCTTTGAAGCCAATGTGTCTTTTGAGAATGAAATCTAAGTACCAGCAACCTTTCAAGTAAAATATAATAACTCTGCCCAAGGTGGAGAAAGGGACAACAGATAATTCCAAAATTCTTTTGTAAATAAATGTGAAATCAGAATTCTGTTGCCTAGTTCTTTGGTTACAGTAAACAATTGAAATCCTGCCACTTGTCCTACATTGCAACTGAAATTGGAACCTGATCTTGAGACGAATTGCTTTCTTCAGCAGCCTTCAAGTTATCAAGTTTATCTATATCCCTCTCTTGCAATGCTTTTCCTATGTTCAGAGCACAGATTAGCCTTGTGGTGGCTTTCTGCCTGGCTTATAAACCCATTGCCTTCCTCTTCTTCAGAGACGTGACTCATTCAATTTTGCCTCTTGACCTATCATTCTCTCTGCTTGTGAAACCACATAGATCTCTCTTCCCTTTTATGGGAAGGGGTGTAGCATATGGTTACAAGTGAGAGCTCTGGATTCTACTTTTAATCCATACTCTCTAAAAGTGAGATACCTTTGAGCAAGAGTTTTACTTCTCTAATCCTCAGCATCTTCCTCTATACAATGGGGAGACAGTTATGCTGAGGTCTTAATGAGAGAGACCATGTAAATACTAAAGATGGTTTCTGGCGTAAAGTAAATGTGATCTAGTAATCATGATCCTGACACTATGGCTTATCTGTTTCTTATCCCTTTACTCTGTAGAAGTTATCAACCTCACTAAACATCACTAGGTGTCAAATCTGCATCTTGTCCCAGACCTTTCTTTCAAATTCTACTTTGGCCTTTTCAACTGCTTTCTGAATAGTTCCATTCCAATATTCTGCTGTCACCTTAAATGTGACTTTTCCAAGGATCAGATTTTTTTGTGACCTTCTCTATCTTTTATTGTCTTATAGTATCACCTAGCCTCAGGTTCATGCAGTGATCTTTGAATACATCTGAACAGGTTTTTACCCCCACATTTCTAAAATGATCACATCTTAGATATTTTTTAACTCACAACCCTATTGTCATCTGTTTACTTTCATTTTTATGTCCAAGACCACGGGTCAAACCTCGTCAGGACTTGATCAGTGGTGGTGGTGATAATGATGATGATGGAGATAGCACAGCTGACATCGTTGAACAATATTACATTGTGCCAGGAACTGATCTAAGCATGTATGAAATGTGTATAACCTCACTTAATCCTCAACAGCCCTTTGACATAGATACTGGTTCTTCCATCAAAGATAAAAAGGTTTGATCTGCAAAAGGGCACGGTACTGACATCTCTTAGCATGAGGATTTGAACCTAGCCGGTGAGACTCAGAGGCTTGTGTGTTACATGACTGTCAGCTGCCTTCCTGGCCTTTCCAACTTCCTTGCCAAAGTGCTCTCCCAACCCCCAGCGTCAGCCTCCTGAGTCTGAGCACCAATGCTGCCAGATTACTATGGCATTATAGAATTAGTATGTGCAATTTCCTGGCTGGAACCCTTGGGGCTTGGAAGGTAGGGCATGATACCCAAACTTAATTAGGCATCTAACTATGCTGAAATTGTATGTGGAGTGGGCTGGTTTTCTTCTCAAAAGGAAGCTAAAATCTGTAACTTGGATAAAGTCCTAGAAACTCCTTAAGTTGGCATTCAAGGCTCTCTTCAGTCACCCTCCAGTTAATTTTCTCAAAACTTTCTCCCTTTATTCCCATTTCTACATCTCAGACCCAGTCTAACCACTTCATTCAGTTTTACCATGTCTTAGACTTGCTCCCTGTCTTCACTCCTGAAGCTTTGCTTACACCATGTTCTTTGCCTAAGAGACCCCTCACACCCCTTCCCATTTTCTTTCTTCTCATTCCCCAGAATTTACCCTCTGTCCCACTTCTTTTTGATAACTTCAAGCTTATAATGAGCCGACTTCCCTCTAACTACTACAGAATACAGTACAAGGGTGACAAGCCCAAGAGGCCTTTAGCAGCCAGCGGAAGCTCGTATGTGGGATGAGAACCCACTGCAGGTAGGGAGCCGATTATTCAAGAGGCAATGCGACTTTAGATTTAAGTGCATCCTCCTGAATTTTTAAAGTCGACAGTAAATTAACATTTAAAAAATCACCAAGAAGCAAATAAAATTGTTTGGGGGCAGCTACCAGATTCAGCCTTTGTCAAGGAATGTGTTCCACATTTATCATTTGAAAGTTGCTCATACTGTCTGCTAGAGAGAACTGTCTTTATATTTGGTCAGAGTTTCTGAAGTTGCTAGAAGAAGCTGACCTCTACTGTTTCTTTTGTAAAACCATTTTTTCAAAATAACACTTAATGCAGAAATTTTGAGGATAAAAGAATTATCATAAACATTAAGTAATCAAAGTATTTATTATATTGAATTGATCATATATAATACCACCTTCTTAAAAAATCAGCTAAGGCAGCAGTCAAGAGTTTAATAAGCATTAGGCTTAAAACCCGTATTTCACTACTTATTGTAGTGAAATTATCAGGCAGCCCCTCAATTTCAAGTGCTTTGTGAGGAGCTAGAGACCTCTAAAGAAAATTGGACTGCTTTGTATCTTGTTAATGTTAGAAATTCAGGTTTGAAATTAAACTTACATTATTTTGAATATCCTATTTGTTACTCAGATAAATCAAAATTATTTTCATTTGGCAGTTTTGAAGCAAGTAAGTGAATGAAATTTGAAGTAAATAACTTGTAATTATACTGATTTCCATTTTTTTCCTTGAGTATTCTTCAAAATGACAATACTTAGGGCAAATGTCACTTCACCAACAACAGCTTTGTCATATCCTAATTGCAGTAATCAGATGTGCTGTGAGAACTCCTGAAAAGTGTTCTCAAAGGAGCAGATGGAAGGCTCTGCCCACCATCAGGAGTGGTCAGCCATTCCATTTGCCTCTAAATCCGCAAGAACTTGTGCAGTGCTTGACTTTGGTGAGGACAAACCTGTGGAGATGGGAGTGGTGGTGATGGTGCACACAGGAAACATGGGAGGAGATGACAGTCAATCAAACAGGAAAGTTTCTTCTGACAGGTATTGTAGGCTAGAGAATAAATATGAAATGACAGTAATTACGGTGTTTACGTAAGGGAACAATTCCTTGAAATGTGGTTACATGGTAAAGACCTCATTTTAGACCATACTTGGCACATAAATATGATACTTCCATCCAGGGGTAATTAATTTGCCCTCAGAGGTGGCCCTACCTTTCTTGTCTGCATCAGACAAGTTCAGTCCAGAAACAAAGATACTCTCTTAGCATTTTAAAATCTGCCAAGCCACTCATTTTAGAAGCTGTTAGGTCATTGTAATTTGGAAATTATGAGTAGAAAGTGTAGGTGTGGGGACAAATGACAGTGTGAAGAATTGTAGACAGATTGTACCACTGGGTGTTGTTGACACAAGATGCTTCACCAAGCATTTTCTACCTTGCATTTCTAACAGTGAGTCTTCAAAAGGACCATTACCTAACTCTTGCAGTAAATATCAGGTAGAGTAGTAATTCTCAAATTTTAACATGGATGAGAATTACCTGGAAGGCTTATACATTTGCAAGCAGTTGAGCCTCAGTCTAAGAAATTGTGATGCAGCCAGGCTGCAATAGAACTTGCTGAGGTGCATTTCTGACATGCTTCCAACTGATGCTGAGGTGCATTTCTGACATGCTTCCAACTGATGCTGAGGCTGCATTTCTGACATGCTTCCAACTGATGCTGAGGCTGCTGGTCCAAGAACCACACTTTTCCAATCACATACATGAGAAACCATTAGTGAATGCAGAAGAATTACTAAATTAAGCACTTATACAAGGAAGGTAACTTGCCAGTGCAGTAGAAATTAGGGTAATTCTCAGTTAGAAACTGAGTGCCAAAGACAGGCTGGCCAAAAGCAACCAAGTGGTGCTGGGGGAGAGAAGGTGGTTTCTAGAAAAGAATTCCTCTCGCTGGCTAACTTTGTGATTTCAGGCAAGATACTGAGTTCTTCTGGGCCCTCAGCATCCTTATGGGTCAAATGCAAATGGATGTATTCCTTCCCCACACCATGGATTTATTGGTAGGATTTCATGTGGTGATGCATGGAAAACTTCTAGCATGAGAACTGGCATATAGCAGAGGTTCTATTATTACATGAAGACATCAACAATATGCCTAAGGAAAGTAATTACTTATGACTGCATATATGTCTTAATCTTTAGGGCTTCTATAACAAAATATCACAGACTGGGTAGCTTATAAATAATAACAAATTATTTTTTACAGTTCTTGAGGCTTAAAGTTTGAGATTGAAGTGGATGTATGGTTGGGAGAGGACTATTTCCTGGGGGGTAGACTTCTCATTGTATATTCATATGATAGAAGAGGCTAGAGAACTCTGTGGGGTTTCTTTTATAAGAACACTAATCCCATTTGCAAGGACACTGACCTCATGAACTAATCACCTGGGGAATCAAACTCATGACCTTTGGGTTCACAGTCCAGCACCAATCTGCTGAGCCATACCAAATCACCATCATGCTGGGCATAAGGATTCTAACAAGTGACATTTATGGAGATGCAAACATTCTGGCCATGCCAACATATATGGGGGAGACTGAAAGGTATTGCTTGTTTCTTCAGACCTAGATGTCAGATTTGGGGCTACTTAGCCTGTGTAGAAAGCAACCTATGGTAAAGCTGAGGTATGTTCTTTGTCATATCAATACCATTGGTGTGCTTATTTCGATTTCATCTCAGACACGGTTAGGAATAGTTTACATGTACCAAGAGTCTATTATGTCAGCAACTTATTCATTTTTTATACTATAATAATAGGTTTTTGCATAGAAGGCTATGTCCATGACTTAGCAATTAGAGCAAGATGAACATATTTAAAAGCCGCATAAAGTAGAAGGAGGGGGAAGGCATGGAGCATAAAATTAAACTCTGACAATAGATTTTCATTTAAATGATTTCTGAGATTTTTTTTTTTTTTCCTCTTGGATAAATACCTCATAGATTTGTTCATCTTTCCCAGTGTGTGTCTTAAAGTATTGTGTGTACTTGGGGAATGAAAAACATATTTATTCCATTTTTAAACAATTGTGTATCTGGTGCATATTGTTTTATTTTCTTGTTGTTCTTTTAGTTTTGTAATTATATTGATTTAATATGAAGTTAGCACTTGGCAACTTCTATGTGAGTAAAAGCCTGCTTTACCCTTGCATACTTTGTCAATTCCCTTTGTAACACCAGAATCCAAGCATGAAATATTGCTCCTGTTTACCTTTTCTGTATTGGAAACTCAAGATTCCTTCTAAAACTTGAAATCATATGTTTTTAAATATTTTATTCATTTTTTAAAAAGATTTTATTCATTATTTTCAGAGAGAAAGGCAGGGAGGAAGGAAGAAAGGGAGAGAAGCATCAATGTATGGTTGCCTTTCACCTGCCTCCAGCTATGGACCTGGCTGGAGACCTGGCTTACAACCTGGTTATGTGGCCTGACTGGGGAATCAAACCCATGACCTTTGGGTTCACAGGCCAGCACCAATCTGCTGAGTCATACTAAATCATATTTTTAAGATTGAAATATACCATACACATCACCACTTACTTCTGCACCAGAGAGATTACTTCTATTTATTCAATGATGCCTAGTATTTGATGAAATAATTGATTTGAAAATAAGATGACAGTACTCATGTGCTGTCATTAAATTTTGCCACAGTATTTTAGGTTATTGCATTCAATTATTACTAAGATTGTGGAACCTACCTTAAAGTACAAGCATTTTCTCTTGCAATTTCCTTTTATTGATGATGTTATTAAAGACATAGGGCAAAGTTGTAACAGGTGGACATAACATTTTATCAGGTTTTAAATATGCCTTAAATGGTAGAAAATACTGAGAAATATCGATCATCATATGCATATATGTATGCCCATGACTGAGCAAAACATGCTAATACAGTAATTACATTGTGGTGCAGTAATAAGAAGGGAACTGATGAACTATTAGGGTTTATTAGTGTTTGCTTTTCCTTCAGCATGTGTGAAAGAAAAATGTGTTATTGTGCCCTTGCATGGGTAGATAACAGACTCAAATTGTAATCAGATTTCATTTTGTTGATAGTTTCCTTTGGGGTGAAAAATTTTTAGCTTGATGTAGTCTCATTTGTTTATTTTTCCTTTTGTTTCCCTTGCCTGAGGAGATACATCAGAAAAAAATATTGCTCTGAGAAATGTCTGAGATTATACTGCCTGTGGTTTCTTCTAGGATTTTAATGGTTTTGAGCCTTACATTTAAATCTTTAATAATTTTGAGTTTATTCTTATGGATGGTGTAAGGTGGTCTAGTTTCATTTTTATTGAATGTAGCTGTTCAATTTTTCCAATGCCATGTATTGAGTAGACTTTCTTCACCCCATTGTATATTCTTAAATTTTTAAAAGTTCATTTATTGATTTGAGAGAGGAGAGGGATACATCAATTTGTTGTGCTACTTATCATTGGTTGCTTCTTGTATGTGCCCTGACCAGAGATCAAACCAGCAACCTTGGAATATCAAGACAATGCTCTAACCAACTGAGCTACCTGGCCAGGGCTAGGTACTTTTCATCAAATGTTAATTGACCGAATATTTGTGGGTTTATTTTTGAGCTGTCTGTTCTGTTCCATTAATCTATATCTGTTTTTGTGTCAGTGCCATGCTGTTTTGATTACTATTGCCTTGTAGTACAGTTTGATTCCAAGTAGCCTGATACCTTCAATTTTGTTCTTTCTCAAGATAGCTAAGGATATTTGGTGTCTGTTGTTGTTCCATATTATGAGTCATTTGTTCTAGTTCTGTAAAACACAATATTGGTATTTCAACAGGATGCATTGAGTTGAACCCAGCAATTCCACTTCTAAGAGTATATACAAAGAAATACAAAACAGCTATTTGAAAGAATATATCCCTCCCTATGTTCATTGCAGCATTATTTACAATAGCCAATATTTGGAAGCAGCTCAAGTGCCCATCAGAAGATGAGTGGAAAAAACACTGTAGTACATTTACACAATGAAAGGCTTACTCAGCCATAAAAAAGAAGGAAATTTTACCTTTTGCAACAGCATGGATGGGCCTAGAGATTATTATGCTAAGTGAAATAAGCCAGTCAGAGAAAGGCAAGTGCTATATAATTTTACTTATATGTGAAATCTAATGAAAAGATAAACAAGCAAAACAGAAAGGCTCATTGATACAGAGAACAGACTGACAGCTGTCAAAGGAGGGGTCGGGGACTGGTGAAAACAGTGAAAGGATTAAGCAGTACAAATTGGTAGTTGAAGGATAACCATAGAAATTCAGATTGCAGCATGGAGAATATAGACAATAATGTCGAAATAATGATACATGGGGCAGGTCAGTGCTTGGGCCAGCCAGGGGCAACCTCTCCACAGGGGGCATGGTTTTCCAGCCACCTTGCTGTATATCTGAAACTGGTGCAGAATGCTATTGATTGTAAACTGTGGTTGAAAAAATTAAGAAGTGACAATTAATAAAAAATTTTGGAAGTGTAATTGGATTTTTCTCAAAAAGACACCTTATCATCATTACCTTAACACAAGGGTTCTAGAAAATAGTACTGCAAAGATGGTCTCATTTTGCATTTTTGTAATTAATCTTTTTTTGACCATGAGAACTTGATCCAAGAATAATTAAATGTTAATGGTTGATTAAAAATAAATTACTCTGTTACAGAAACTAAGTGAATAAAGATTGAATAAACCGCTTATGTTGAAAAATACTATTTTTGCTAGATGTACCTCTGTCTTTGTTAAGCTTGAAATCTGTAAATGAACAGAGGAGTACAGAGGAGCCTTTTTCTTTTCTTTTCTTAAGCAGCCATGTCCGTGCAAAATGCAAGTCCTTAGAAAATTAATTAAGTGATAGCTTTAGGGCATGATTTTCAACCTTGGATTTATTGACCTTTTGGTCTGGACACATCTTTGTGAGGGGACCTCCCTGTGCATTGTAGGATACTTCACACATCCCTGACCTCACCCCACTAGATGCCAGTGACACTCTCATCCCCAATTGTGAAAACCAAAATATCCCTAAAGGGTGATGGAGAGGGAGAGTTGCCCCTTGGTTGAGAACCCCTACTCTAAAGATTTGGGATAGAAATATCGAATGCAAATTTCCCATGATTTATTTTTTATTATCAATCATAACCATGACTGGCAAATCATTAAGACCATTATAAGATGAGATCTCAGCCCTGGCTGGTGGCACGGTAGATAAGGCATTGGCCTGCAAACCTAAAGGTTACTGGTTCGATTCCCAGCCGGGGCACATAACCAGATTGCAAGCCAGATCCATAGCTGGAGGCAGGTGAAAAGCAACTGTACATTGATGACTCTCTCCCTCTTTGCCTCTCTCCCTCTCTGCCTCCCTCCCTTTCCATCTCTCTAAAAATAATAAATAAAATCTTAAAAAAAAAAAAAAAAAAAAGATGAGATCTCACTCAGTGGTCATAGCTCAAAACAAAACAAAACAAACAAAAAATAACCTGCACTTTTTTGGCCTCATCAAAGTTCTAGGAATTCACTGGAAAGTAAGCACAAAAGAGATTCCTAGTGCCTACTTACTTTTCCACCAGTATATATTCCTATTCCTCTATTTTCAGTGCCAATTCATTTTAGTAATGCCACTCAAATGGTTTAGAATTGCAGCAGATAATGGAGAGTCTACCTACTAAGTAGAGTTCATTTCTTCCTCGTGAGTGAAAATGCAAAAGGAGAAATGCCACTGTAGATGCTTGTGTAGTGCTGAATTTGATTTGACAAGCTAATCATGACATCAGCAAGCGATCTGTGGAAGGCAGAGGTGGCAGCAGGGTGGAGGCAGTGCCTGGGGAAGATGATTGCTAATGATAGCTAGCAGCCTGATTTCTCCTTCCCACCTAATTCCAAATGCATGTTGTGCTTGATGTGCTTGTCATTTAGAAATTTAGACTAGACACCAGATGCTGCATTTGATATGTTGTATACAGCTCTGTTTGGTTAACAAAAGGCTTATTGCGCTGGGAGTATCCAAAAGTGATTTCTGAGTGAGGGGAAAAACCTCTGATTAGATTATTTTCAATCAGAAAAAAAATATGGACTATGGATTGGAGCTGTTAACAGTGGCACAGTTGTTTATCTAAGAGGAAAATAGAAAAATGCTATTCAGATAAGTTTTTTATTTAGGTAAATAAGCATTAAAAAATTGTATTATCTCTTACAGATTTGTAGAGTATTTTATGACTTAATAAGATTGTTTCTAGGACAAACCTAGATAGATTATAATTAGTGATGATATTGAAAACTTTATTTAAATCTAAGTGCTTTGGGGAAAACTTTTCATGCTTATGTTGAAATAGCTTATGGAAAGACATGGGTGATTTCTGAGATGTGGTAACTTTGTTTTAGATATTTGGCAGTTTTATATTGATGTTAATAAAGACCTTAGGAGCCTTATTTGGCATACGTATCTACCACTCACCAATTTTATGTCTCAGAGAGATGTCACTGTTCCAAGCACTGAAAACCTTTTTTACTTTAGGAAGCCAGTTAAAGTTGACCAGTATTTGCATGTGACCCCAGATCCATTGTCTGTTCTGTATTTATAGATCTGAAAAGCTGGAAAATGATTATGCAGTCAATCAATCAAACTTTGACATGTCAAAAGACGTAAATATTCATAGTAGCACTCCTCTTAAATGTTTACAAAATTTTTCAAAGCTATTTAAACTTTATCATCTTTTCCCAAGAAGGTTGTACAACTTTGAGAAGTTACTCTGAGTTCCAATGTTCCCATTGTAAAGGAAAAATAATGAGAGCACCTAACCCTTAGGAGTGTTCTGAGGCTTAAATTAGGCAATAAATGTATAGATTCAGCATAGTGCATGGACCACATACATTACTTCATAAATTGTAGCTATTGTTATTGATGCTGCTTCTGTTGCATATCATTATGGTTATAAATAAATAAATAAATGCAATATTGTAAATCCACACATACAAAAGCCTAGAGATACTACTGGTAAAGAAATATTTAGGTAGAATTTTTCCCCCAACCTGGGGATTCTTTTGGAATGCACATTAATTTGCATTAATTTCATTTGTTTTGTAAATTAAGAGTTCCTTAGCCAGATGTTCTGAAAGCTAGGCACATCCTTACCTCTCAAAAAATGACTCTTTAAAGTGAACCAGATGGTTTATTGTGACAATAAATAAGCATATTTAAGGTATTGTCCGATTATACAAAATCTTCTCTAATGACTTAAAAATACGGTAATTTCCTTTTTATTGATGGCCTTTCCTGAATGCTGAAATAAACTCATGACAAATTACATACTCTTATTGAACCAACAGTTATTCAGTGTTCTGGTTATGGAAAGATAAAAGTATCTTTAATGTATTAACTTGAAATGTTAGGATTCCTAAAATATAGTTAAGGAAGATTATATACTATGCATTTTCATGTTTAATTAATGTCCTAAATTATCAACATTGGGTATCTACAATGGTTGGATTAACTAGATTAACTCTTTCAATCATTCACTTATTTAAAGCAGTATTTGGGGGAAGATTTGAGTAATTGGACCTATTTCATCTAGGAAGTTGGATTCTGATTATGAGAATCATCTGAGAAAAATGCTTCTATTTTTGGACATAAGGATGTATTTAAATTTAGAGTGAAATCTATTACTTGACCTCAGGGTGCCTGTGCATTAATGCAGAAAATGATGTTAGGATAAAATCTTGAACAGTTAGGGGTAAGTATCTAAAACTCAATTAACCTTTAGCAGTTCACTCCATAACAGTAGCATGCACTCATTTTCTCTGCTGTGGGATTAAGTGGATTCTTTATCATTGCACAACCAAAAACAAAAGTCAAAATCTGTAAGACCAATATTAGCCAGGTCACATGAGCAAGTCTCCCAGTGTTGGGGATGTGTACCACCTGCTTAATTTGTAGTGTTATATTCTCTTCCTGTTAGTGCTTCATATTTATGAATCAATTTTAAATCTATTTTTAAGTTATTAAATGAATTTCTCACCTTGGTCCTCCATGTCCAGATTTATATAATAATCACCATGCTTTCTGCGTTACTGGCATAGCTAGTGTGTATGGCAGTCAGGCACCGTAACCCGAAAAATTTAAAGACATTTTTCATTTTCTAGAAGAAAATAGAAAAGTTAAATGTCACACCCATCTTGAAATTAACTTAATAGTAACTAATTTATCATATTAGTTCGACATGTTAAATGTTGGTTGTTCTGTACTTTTCACAAACATTTTCTTTGTTTAAACTATTGCTGAAAAATAATAGGACTTGGCAGAAATTCCCTAGTATTTCTACCTTAACACCTTGATGACTAGCAATTTTATACAAAAGCTAATGCAAATGCAAGCACAAGTTAACTCGTTACCAGTCAACAATATTTTGGCTTCAAAATGCAAATTTTTTCATGACCAGTTAGTCAACAGTATGTTAAAATAATTAATTAAATGTCTATAGACCTGTCTTATAAGACATGGAAAGTTTTGCAAGTGCCCTGATGGTCTTGGTTTGTAAGCTTTACCTGCTTGGACTCCTGGAAAGATAAAACATACTCCAAAATAAGAACATTTAGATGCAAATTAAAATTGTATACTTTCTATAACTCTTTGTAACAAACTTGGTTGGGTCAATACTATGGATTTTTATAATAATGGTCTTCACATTGCTTTGTTTATTTCAAAACATTGATTCAGCCAGCTGTTCTTTTATATATTTGAAATATTCACTAATTGTCTTAACCATTAATCCATAAAGTTATGTAACACACATGGATTATTCAGTGTTTATGTGCTTTCCCATCTCAATCTCTTGGATTGAGTCTTAATCTGATGAACTTCAGGATTAGAGGGAAGGGTTCACACTAGTGTCATCTATTAAAAATTCTAAATAGAAGTACTTGGCTCTCTCTGTTGCATGCATTTGAACTGTTCTCATCTCAATGGTTCTTCCCAGGATGAGTATATACTTTTCTTGGGGACAGCTTTCCATGGAGTCTTGTATTTTTGGTGTACTTTTCCAACTTTGAACATATACTGTGTGTTCTCTGATGAAGTGTATTATCAATATAAAGGGTGGACCTATGTGTGGAGAGATGCATAAATGGATAGATGTGCAAACTAGCTAAAGAATAAACAAACTAAGCATATTTCCCAGTGAATTATAACCACCATTCTCTGGAATTCATGTTGTTATACACAATGTCCACATCTCTATGTCACTTCACTAGGGTTATTAAAATTATATACTGCATACTGTATATGACAATATATATTTTTCATATTCAAAGTTGAAAAAGAAACTAGTAAGCATATGCCTCTGGAGAAGTTAGCATTTTTAAAAGGATTTAAGAAAATTAGCTTCCGTAGTCTAAAGATAGCATGTTTCTTTAAACTAAGGAGGGGCAGCTTCTTTGTGTCATCTTTCTCATACCGTCCTGAGCTAAACTGTGAATATGCTCTGCATTGAATTTTTATTTTTTTCAGAGGAGTGTCATCATTTTCACAGCCAGAACAGATTTTAGAGCAAAAAGAAGGCTTTTCTGAAGGCAGCTGTGTTTGTGTATGTGGGAGGGGGTTGTGGTAGAGGTGTTTAGAAAAAATCTGTGGCAAATACCTTTCCCCACAGATTTTGATAATTTTTGGTAGCATTTTCTGGACTCTACCAGAAAGTTCACACCTTGTAAACAGCCAATGTTTCAATTTTATTAGGTTGATATTCATTTTTTAAAAAAGGGTTCACAGCTGATATGATTAAAATAATGAAAAGTTTTCTTTAAATGATAAGTCACTCCATCCACAGCTCTTTGACTAGAGATATGTATGTCAGATGTGGAATATCACAGTGGGATCAAGAGAGTCTTGATATTTTAGTGGAGAGGATGGTCATTAAATAAATAATTATAAACATTACCTAACTGCAGATGTGCATAGTTCTAGAAAGAAGGCATGAAGACTACTAATGAAATTAAAAAACAAGCTTTGTCTATGATTTTGTATTGTAACTACTAGCTACATGTGGCTATTTACATTTTAATTAATTGCATTTAGTTTTAATTTTAATGTATTTAACTTTTTCATATTAAATGAGATTAAAATGTTATTCCCTTAGTCATACTACTGCACTATTTCAAGTGCTCCATAGTTGTGTGTGGCTACCATACTGGACCATGTAGATCTAGAACACTTTCATCAGTACACAGAGTTCCTTTGGACAGTATTGCAGGTGTGGGTTCTGAGAGGGTCTCTCTGCAGCACAGATGTGTTAATTTAGATATTATATCTGAGCAGTCACCAACCCAATGAAAATTTAGAGAAAGGAGGACTGTCTTGGGAGAGAAAAACTACAGCATATAGAAGTAACTTGAATAATACTTGAGCCATTGTATTCATAGGATGGTATTGCTACTGTTCCATGCATGGCTATTTTCAAATGGTCTAAGAAGAGTATGGATACTCTTAATATTGCTGTAACCATGTAAAACCAAGTCTTATTAGGCTTCTGTGTGAGGATGGTGGTACATTCAAACAATAATGAATCTGGCATCCAAAATAATTGAGAAGCATTTTAAAATACTGTCATTTTTTTGTATCAAGAACAAAGAATTCTTTCTTTACATACAATAAACTCTTTTGCCATCTCTCTCCCTTCTTTAACCATCAAGCACCATTGCTATTCTGAAAATCTCTCCCTTTCTTCTTCCAGAATCTTAAATGTCTTAAAAATCTTCTCTAATCCAGCTCTTTATTATGTTCATTACCTTTTCCTGTTTCTCATTTTTATTTTATTTTTTTGATATCCTTTTATCCGGCAATTAGACAAGTGTATAGAGTGAATAGCAATCTCTCCTTCTTAATAGACTTTTTCAAAAAGAAGCTGCCACACAGCCATGACCACATCTTAACATTAAGGAGCCATTCTAAATGCTCATGGGAAAATTGATCATGCCATTTGATCTTGACTTTGGGCTCCACAGGTTTTAGAATCAAGTTGTTATTTTGAAATGCATATTTTTAGCTTCATACTAAAAATGCTATTATTTTGCCTAAGAGGCCAATCTAGTGGGTAGGTTTGTTGAATTTTTATGTTTTTAATACATTGGAGGTAAGAAAGCTAGGGTAGGAGACCCCCACTGGTGACGCATTTCAGTTTCCAAAGTCTGTTATTGCACATATGGATATGATTTTTTAAAAATTAAAGATGTGCCATCCCTAAATTTAATATTTTTAGCCCAGTTTAATTGTATAGAGTTAAAGTGAGTAAAAGTTTATGGAATTGGATTAGCAAGGGAACAACTTAATTTTGACTCAGTAAGGCGATCAAATATAGGGATTGCAAAAGTAGATTTACAGTTGTGAGTACATGAAACAGAGTTTATTTTGGTATTATTTATTTATTAATCATTGTATTATTTTCCATGCAAACAACTATAAACTTACTTTTGCTTGCTCCTGTATTGTTGAAGAAATAGGGACTTACCTGTTTACTTTTAATTGAACAAAAATAAACTGGACTGGTTTGTGTAGCAGACATTCTCTTTTTTTCCCTCATCCAAGGACCTTTTTTTGTTCCTTTTTTTAAGGGGAGAGAGAGAGAAAGAGAGACATCATTATGAGCAAGAAACCTCAAACCATTGCGGCCTCCTGCATGTGCCCCATTTGCGACTAGAACAGTCAACCCATACACTTTCTCTGACTTGACTGGGGATCAAACCCACACCCTTTGGGTTTGTACAGGGTGTACAGGGTGATGCTCTGGCTAACCGAGCTACACTGGCCAGGGTGCAAACATTCTTAATAGATCTTTTTAAATGATTAGCTAAGAATTGTTTATAATTAAATTATAAGTTGTCCTTCTGTTACAAAAAGATTTGAGATTGATTGAAATATGTGTTGGCTTAAGCATCTGCCAAGGTTACATTTTATTTATGTACTATGTATGAAAAATGTTGAAATTTATGATCATATTCCAGTGTCACATATATTTCAAGAGGAAGCAAAAGCATGATTTTTTCAAAAACCAAATTTTTGAAATAATAATAAGGATAGTCACCATGCACTATAGATTCTGTATGGCTTGTATACTTTCACTTTTCTCTCCTTCCTGAATCACCAGAATCACTTGTGTAGACAGTGAACTCCTAATAAACCTTTCTGCTTCTGATTCCACTGCCTTTAACCTATTCTCACTTGACTGCCAGAGCTGTTTAAAATAAGATTCAGGAAGGACAATATGGTTAGAGTTTCAGAGCTGGGGAATTCCATTGCAATTGTACTTGCATTCCTTGGATTGCTTATTCTCTGGTATATCTTCTATAATTAACAGACACTATGGTGACAATCAGCGTCTTCCCTGCTGTCACCAGGAAGTACAGGGTCTCTCCACTGGGCCAATCAGATAAGTTGAAACTCTTAACCTGATCATACCCATTTCCTGCTTTATGTATTTTTAAGGTTTTATCTATTATTATTCTTAGAGGGGAAGGGAGAGAGGCAGAGAGGGAGAGAGACATCCATGTATGGTTGCCTTTCACCTGCCTCCAGCTCTGGACCTGGCTGGAGACCTGGCTTGCAACCTGGTTATGTGCCCTGGCTGGGAATTGAACCAGTGACCTTTGGGTTCGCAGGCTGGCACCTTATCCACTGTATCACCAACCAGGGCCTCATTTACTGCTTTAAAAACTTTTGATGGCTTCCCACTGATTTTAGTATGAAGTTTTAAAGTATAAATGTATCCATTAAGTTTCTATAATGGTGACCTTGCTTATTTTTTCATCTGATGTCATTCTGCCTTTCTGTCTATATCACAACCACACTGGTCCTGTCTTTTTTCCTCAAGCATGGTAAGCCTCTTTTTGTTCCATGGGTTTAGAAGTTTGCTTGAGTGTCATGAAAATATGTTCATGATATAGTCTTTTCTATAATTCCACTGGGAAAATGCTTAGCTAGCTGCCTGCTGAGCAACCTGGCACCAAGGAATAGACAAGAGTCATACACAGTAACTATGCTGTTCACTCAGCTTTTATTGAATGTAGGTTCACTCAGTGTAGAACATCAATGTGCATTAATATCCTGCTCACACTCTAATAATCTAAGAGAACTATAACACACACACACACAGAGCAATTAGTGGGGAATAATGAACCCAAGTGCCAGAATCTTAGCCTTCAAGGTCTGGGAGACAGCATGGTGGGCAGGGAAGTTGTCAGAGTCTTGCAAAGAAGGATCTCTGGGGTCAAGTGAGTAGCAGGGCAGGTGAGTCCTCAGTCTAGCTGGGCAGAGCCTCTGATAGCTGATGCTAAGGGAGATCAGCATGGCATGGGGCAGTACTCGGGTGTGTGGAGCTTGGCTGTCTCTGCAGTGGTCTGGAACCTGCCTCAGTTATACCTGGAGAGTGGTGTACTCTGTATATATATATATATATATTTTTTTTTAAAGACTTTATTTATTTTTAGAAAGAGGGGAAGGGAGAGAGGCAGAGAGAGAGAGACATCAATGTATGGTTGCGTTTCACCTGCCTCCAGCCACAGACCTGACTGGAGACCTGGTTTGCAACCTTGTTATGTGCCCTGGCTGGGGAATCGAACCTGCGACTTTTGGGTTTGCAGGCCGGCACCTTATCCACTGTGCTACCAGCCAGGGCTACTCTGTATATTTTTGATAAATGCCTTGGTACCCCTGATGCCAAGTTTAGAATTTGTCCAGGAACCTATGGGTGGTGCATGGCTGTTCTGCTTGACGTCCTTGCTGGCAGAAATGGAATTTCCCCAAGAACCTATCTATGGGTGGTCCCGCCCTACAGATGTGGTTGTTCTGATTACATCTGCAGATATTGTAGCTCTGTCTCCTTGCCAAATGTGTCTGTCCTGATCACATGGGTAGATATCTTAAATAAGTCCCCTTGCCAGATGTGTCTAGAGTGACCTAGATAGTTTTCCTCTTGAACCAAAGTGTCATGGCTGGCTGACAGCCATTTTTGTTGACATGCGTGACTCCGCCTTGTTTTATATAGTTTACGCTATCTTGATCAATCCAATGCCATTTTATTGGTCCTGCTGTCCATACCAAGTCCTCCTCATTCTTTAGGTCTTAGCTTAAATGCTACTTTCTCAGGTCATCCTTCCCTGACCCTATCCTCACCCTATTTACACCCCCAGATTAGGTTACAGCAGCCCCATCATCTCCCTCATTGCAATGATTATTAATGTAATCAGATCACTACAAGCTTAATTGCAGAATTAATATTTCCCTTTTTTGCTAGACTAGAAGCTCTTGAAGGTAAGGGCAGGGACCAAACAGTTTATATTAGTAACCCTAGCAGCAAAGACTGTATCAGGCACATATAAGCCATTTACTAAATATTTGTTGAATAAATAAACTTAATACAACTTAGGAGATACTTGTAAACTTCGGTTTGAGAGATTATAAAACAGAAACAAGTTCACTATTTGATTATGATACCCAATACCAGCAAATTAAATTCTTCTCTATTGACTTAAATCTTTGTACCCAACCTAAGTTATTTGATTTCCACTCTAAATGTACTGAATTCAATATCAAAAGAAACTGTAATTTCAGAGGAAGTGCAGTGATCATATCACCTACCAAATGTATTTTTTAAAAAGTCTGTGGGAAAGCAGGAGCCACAGATAAGGAAGAAATAAAATACATCCTAAACCATATTGAGAACTGAAGATAAAGGAGGCAGCTTGTTAAAGAGAGGTTAATGCATATTGAAGTAGATGTCACTAATTTCATATAATTTTACAGTCAGGAAGCCAAGAACTTTGGGTTGTTTATTCAGTGAAGTATGTGGACCTGAATTTGTTTTTGTGACTCTTTCGTCTTGGACCAATAATTTAGAATCCAGGTGTGAGAATGTTTTAGAGGTAGAGGCAGAGGAGTAGTGAAAGGAGACCAACAGAGAAAAGTAACATGAGATGGAGATAAGCAAAGGAACTCATGACATTAAATATACTCTTTGACATAATGTTCTAAGTAGCTAAGTTATAGATGTGTCACAATCATAGATTAATCTTCTACTAGTATTCAATGGAGAGCTAACAAGAATTTGTAAGGAAAAGAAATAGCTGGTAGTAAAGGGGTAGTGGTCTCTAGGTAAGTATGGAAGGTTGGTTTAAATGAAACTTAGCAAATCTTTTAATTTGTATACCTTTCAGTGGAAAGGTAGAATATTCAGCATTTCCCAGGCTTGCTGGGCTGGAAAACAGCATTTCTAGGACTCAAGAACTGACAGACATCTACAGTAACACTTCTGCTCACATACCATTTGGGTAAAACTAGAGGAATCATTTAAGCCATTCCAGACACATCTCCACAAGGCATTGACTTATGTGATGAAGATGTCTCCCCTTGGTAACCCTTTTATAAACTCAAAGGCCTTAAGGAATAAAATATAGGGACTGTGACTAGCAGGATCTTGCCAGTTTTTACATAACCATGAGGATTCTATTGTGAAAATAGAATTTTAATAGGATAGATATGGAAATCTACCTTTGATTAATCTGCTAGGTGTATATTTTAAGTTAAAAGGAAAAAAATACTGTTAAATCAAAATTAAGTTCACAAATAACCAGTCGTTGCTCTTTATCTCCCCTCACTATTCCTACCCTGCTCCTACCTTTGCAAATGGCCAAGAAACACATTGTGAATGTTCATTTATCTGGGTGGGTTTTTAGAAAAATGTATTTTCAAGATAGTATTGCAATTTTAATATATTTTGTAAATTAAACTGTAGAAGAGAGTGATGACCTTAATATTAGAAATTATTATTGCCTTTCACTCCAATAAGACTGAAAAATAAAAAGAAGGGCCCTGTAGCAACTGCTACATTTTAGTTAAAAACTGCCACTTACAACACACAGTCTGTGTACCACTAGTTGCATTGGACTGCTTACATTTAATCTCCCCTGCTTCCTTTGAAAAGATTTATTATGCTAAGAAATGTATTTTTAATAGAGATTTCATTATAAAGCAGGATGCCTGTTTCCCTCACAAACGATTCTAATACCATTTTGATTTGAATCCTGGAATGTAACATTAGAAACAGTCTAGTTTTCTCTATTGACAGGAAGCTAGTGTCAGAGGTAAGAACAGAACCTGGGCCTTCTTGCTAGACTTTTGAGGTGCTTTTCCTTCCTCTCTGCTTCCAGGTTGCCTCTTCTGTATAATGAGAAAAAAAAAAAAAGCACCCACCTCACAGGGCTACCTTGAGCAGAAATGAGAAAATGCATGGGAAATACTCAACACACTGCCTCACACATATTGAATTTACTCATTAAGTAAATTAATGTCATTAGCATCATCAGCTATTCAGTTATTTATATTGAACATCTATGGGCTTTGGGAAAGTATCTGTCCTCAGGGCATGGACCCATCCCAAGCTCTTCATGTCACCCCCCCCCAGAACTAAATCTGTCACTAACAGTGTGCAATTAGGTTGTCCCCTAAAACAGTACATTCTACAGCTTTCTTCTTTATAAAATAGATATAAGGCTGAGCAAAAAGCTTGAGGTAAAAAAAAAAAAAAAAAAAGAACCTGGTTTCTTAAAGATACTTACTTGAGCAGATCCAAACTGTTATATTGATTTTCACATATTTTATTTATTTATTTTTAATTTTTAAAAGCTTTTATTTATTATTTTCAGAGAGAAGGGCATGGAGGGAGGAAGGAAGGGAGAGAAGCATCAATATATGGTTACTTTTCACCTGCCTTCAGCTGGGGACCTGGCTGGAGACCTGGCTTGCAACCTGGTTATGTGCCCTGATTGGAGAATCAAACTAGTAAACTTTGGGTTCGCAGACTGGTACCAATCTACTGAGTGACACCAGCCAGGGCCTCAGATATTTTAAAATAATTATTGAGAAGTCAAATTACTTTCCAAAGGACTTACCACAAGATGGGCAAAAAAATGCAACACCTGTTAGCTCTAAATTGTTTCATTTAAAAAATACGTAATTATCTGTACTTACCTTACTACATATATATATGTACACACAATTTTATTAAAAATTGTGTACTTATTCTTACATGTTTAAACTTTAGTCACCTTCAAAGTACTCTCTATTTGATGCAATACACCTATTGAGACATTTCTTCCCCTGCTCAAACAGTTTTTGAACTTGTCAATTTTGCCTTTTAGCGCTTCTGCTATTTTTTGTTTCACTTCTTACATGTTGACAAAATATTTCTTTTGAGGACTTTTTCCATCTGGGGAAATAACAAGAAAAAAAAAAGGTGCTTGGGCAAGTTTGGTGAGTAGGAAGGGTGGGGTATGGGGTTATGCCATTTTTGGTCAAAAACTGCTAAACACTCAGCGTGGTGTGAGCAGATGTGCTCATAAATCATCCATCATGAAATGGGCAAATGTGGTGATAGTCTTCAAAAAAATTTCACGAAAACTGAACACAGCCTCTCACAACAATGCCAGATGGTGCATTGAAGCAGATGGATCCCTGAACACTCACCTAGTGAGGGAAATCTGCCCTTCAGAAGATAATTCTAGGTTTTTTTAGGTCCCCCCCTCAATATGTGATGAGTTAAAGATTATACAGAATTGAAAACTAGTTCAGTCATATTTTAGAGAAAGAAGAAAATTAAATATGGGCTAGAGGTAGAGGCTGGTCATGGCAATAACTAGATGGTTGTTCTGTAAAGAGCTGGTTGTCATACTGCTGTCCATTTCAACGTCAGTCATAGCTGCTGGGCCACATTCCATCCTTCAGAATTGTGGTTTATAGCAGTTGCTGTGTTCCTTCTGTGCTTTAACGGAACTTAATATTTTTCTGTAACTCATCCATCTGTCACCCTTCATTTATTGGAGGTACTCTGTGAGTGAAGCACTGTGCTAGATCATGGGTGAGTAAAAATATATCTGCTATACTTCTTTTTCATAAGGTATTTGTAATCTAGTAGGGACTGATAGGCCATTTCAAATACAGAGTAAAGAAATGGATCAAGGCATAACAGAACACAAGAACCAGGCTACTCTACCTTAGCAGCTCGGAGGAGAAAATATTTGATTGGAGTCTCAGGGGTGACTAGGAGTTTAATCTCAGGCAGGTGGCCTGGCTTGTTCAAAGTGTTGAGGTTCTAAAACTACATTATCCATTCAAGCAACTTAAACCAATTTGATGTGGCCAGACTGTAAATGACCACAGAGGAGACTGGGGCCTAGGCAGGAGATATAGGAAGCAGCAAAAGCATTGTGAATTTTATTCTTGACATGTTTGGGAATATTTGGTTGGTTTTAAAATAGGGAATGGTGTGGACAAGTTGGTGTTTTAAGAAGAGCACTGAGGAGCTCTGTTATAGATAGATTGAAGGGAGGAGACCAGTTTGAAAGCTGTGGACATAGATTTTGTGAGCAATGGAAAAAGTTTGCACTGGAGCAGAAGTAGAAACAAGAGGACCAACTTGAGTATAATCAAAAGCTAGGAATGACTGGGACTTAATGCTTAGTGAAGGATTCAGTAGATTAGGGGGCAAAAGAGAAGAGAGGTAAGGAGTGCCCTATCCAAAGGACTGGAGTGCTCGTCCAGATGACGAGTTGCATAGTGAGGCCAGAATGGAGAGTCAGGAGAAGGTACAGACTTGCATGGGAATAGAAAGAGTTCTGTTTTGGGGGTGTTGAGTTTAAGGGGGATCTAGGTGGATAATTATTTAAACTTAGGGGAAGTTTTATCTTGAAATGTTGATTTGGGCATCTGTAGTCAATTGATGCTCCTGAAGGCCCTGGAAGGAGATAATTTATTTTAGGAGTTTCAAGAAAAGACTCCCAACAAAATTAATTAGTACCTCAAAGAGTATGGAGAAGAAATCTATTTTTAAATCAGCTTTTAGACATGACTTTTTTTGCTTGATCTCAAGTTCTCACTGAACTGGACCTCATAAAACATGAAGTCATTTTGAATCTTAGCCAAATATGTTGTTAATTCAAGCATATATTCATAAACTTAATGCTTATGACATGTTTTTCTAATGGCTCTTTCTTAAACATACTATGAAAAAAAATGACACTATGTATAAAGAGGAAAGGTTCCAAAGCTCACTGACATAGGCAGTGAATTACTTTACTGCTATATCAGGCACTTTTCTTTATTAGGGTAATGCAGGTAGGTTACAAACACCTTTTTTATGTCATTTAGAAATTATTGCCAACATGGTTAATCCGGACTGTTTTTCTCTGGGTCTTAAAGATGTCCTCTAAAATACTCTTGAGCCCACTTTCATATTGGCTACCTTGATTGGGATTTCAATTGAGCAGGACTTTCTGGAAGGTCATCAATGAAAATAAGCATGAGTAGTTGGTGGACTGCCTAATGTTAAAATTGAGTATCAATTTCTGTTTCAATCATGGCAGAGTAACTGGCACAAGTTAGCATACCTCAGTAAAAAACTGTAAAACCGGATGAAGTATCTAAAGCAACTGATTTTAGGCATTGGAAAATTACCAGTATAGATTTGATCCTTGAAAAGAGGGAAACATGCAGGATTTCCTGATATTCAAATAGGGAAGGGAGATCACAGCAGCTCACTGAACTAAGGTGTTTGTTTGCATTTCAAGTTCAAAGCTGCTGAAGTAGCAATAAATTGATAGTCATGGTATTGGACAGGAGGAAGGTGTGCAGAATGCAATTCAAAGTGAGACTCATGGAGGTTCCCTTGATGTCAGTGGCTGAGGGCTATGCTATGGATGCACAGTGTGGATCTCTGTAGGACATATTATGGGGTAGCTTCCTTGGGGTTGACTGCTTCACAGGGATTTCAAAATTCATATGGTGCTGAGAGATGTTGAAGTCCAGCCTGGCCTCACTGCTGTAGGACAGTCTTACGGAACATCTCAGGAACTCAGTTAAGCATATAGAAGACCCACAGTTTAGGTGTAAGAATCACAACCTAGAATGAGGGCTGTTTCCTTAGTTCTAAGAGTAAGACCACATAGACCTGCTCTTAAAGAGTCTAAAAGCAAGCCTGACAGGATCTGCCAATGATTTAATAAACTGATAGAGAAATAATACCCCTAAGGGAAGAAAAGATCACCCAGGAACCTTGCAGTGTGTCATGTGCAATTATGACAGTGAAGAAGCAGGAAGATATGCTGTCCAGTCAAGAAAACAAGCAAGCCCTGCTGGTGGCACAGTGGATACGGCACCAGCCTGCAAACCCAAAGGCTGCTGGTTCAATTCCCAGCCAGGGCACATAACAAGCTTGCAAGCCAGGTCTCCAGTCAGGTCTGTAGCTGGAGGCAGGTGATAGGCAACCATATATTGTCGCCTCTTTCTCCCCCGCTGCCTTTCTCCCTTCCCCTCCCTCTAAAAATAATAAATACAATCTTTTAAAAAATAAAAAGAAAACAAGCAGTCACTGCAAAACAGGTATGAAGATGATCAAGATACTGGAGTTAGCATAGCTATTATAACACTGTCCAAGAACTTAAAGGAAATGTTAGACATAGTACATGAACAGATGGGTAATTTCAACTCAGAAATGTAAAAATAAAATGTAAAAATGTAAAAATATTTTTACTCATCGTAAAAATAATCAAATGGAAATACTAGACAATTCTATATAGACAACGGTACAAAGGCTGAAATGAAAAATGTAGTAGATGGGGAAAATAGCCATTAGACTGCATGGTAAGAGGTAAGTCTACTTAAAGCCATCTAAGTAGAAATTATTCAAGCTAAAGAACTTTGAGTAAAAGAAGTGAAAAACTTGTGAATTATTTTGAGTTGGTTCATAGACTTAAATGTAAAAGTTAAAGCTGCTGGAACAAAATGTAGAAAAATATCTTAGAGACCTTGGGATAGACAGAGATTTCTTAGATAGCAAACAAAATAGCACTAACTACAGAAGAAAAAACTTGATAAATTGCACTTCATTAAAATCAAAAACTCATCAAAAAAAGTTAAAAAATGAAAAGACAAGCTATTGTATGGAAGAAAATACTTGTATATATGTCTAACAAAGGATATATATATATATATATATATATATATATTCAAGCTCTTATATTTCAATAACAAAGAACCCAATTTACACAAAGAGCAAAATATTTCAATAGACATTACCCACATATATAAATGTATGTGTGTCTGTACATTTATATATGACCATAAATCCCATCTAAAGGAGTTCAATATCATTAGTTATCATGAAAATGTAAAAGAAAAAACAAAATTAAGATACCTCTTTCTATACACTTTAACAATTGTAATTAAGATGTCTGAGTGAGTGAGGGTAGAGAGTAACAGAAACTCTCACACATTGCTGAGAACATGAAATGATGCAACCACTATGGTGAATAGTTTCAGTTCAACATACACCTGAGCACACAGCAATGTTCTCCCTAGTATTTATCCAAGAAAAATAAAAACCTTCAATTGACAAGTTTTCTATACAAATGTTCATAAAGTAACATTATTCATAAAGATCCTTAACTGAAAATAATTAAAAAGTCCTTCAAGAGAATAATAACAAATTTGGGGGCATTCATTTGTATAATGGAATACTATTCAATTATAAAAAGTGTAACTATTGATAATGCAACATCATGGGTGATTTTTTAATATGTGACAGAGCCAGATATAAGTACATATTGTATATCATATTTATATTCATTTCAAGAAAAGACAAAACTTATTGATGATGATAGAAATCAGATCTGCTGTTCCTTGTCAATGTGATGGAGCTTGACTGGAAAGGGGCCCTGAAGAGCTTTCTAGGGTGATGGAAATATACTATCATTTTATTAGGGTTTTGATTTATGTATAAGTTCATTTTACAAAACTTGTGCATTATAAAGTCAGTTTCATTGCATGTAACTTTAATTATTTAAAAGACTGGATGTAAAAATAATAGTGAAATAATTTATTTAAATTGCTAATGGTAATTTTGCAAAATAAATCAAGGTTGGTTTGGTCATAAATGTATCAAGTGTTTCCAATTCAGTAAATGCATTTTGACTGAGAATACAATATAGCAGTGTATATTTTTTTCATGATTTGGTTTGTGTTTTTCCTACCTCTCATGCTTTTTTAGGATAAGAGTTTGTTTACAATTTCTAGTATCTTTACAAAGGAGTAGATTAACAAAATTTTCCTCCAATAGAAACAATTTATTCCCTAGACAGTTCACTGACATGGAATATTCTTTAAATTCTTTTCAAATAGTACTCTGGAGGGACATTGAGGAATGGGTGCTGGATACTGATTGAGAAACAGACCATGGATAATTGAAATCATTTTTCTGGAAGCTGAATGTCCAGGCAGGAATAGAACCTGACTTAATTGAAAAGAATTGATGATACCCATTAAGAACACTGATCCACTGAGGATGAAAATGAATAGGCCAGTCCAGGGTCTACTAGCATTTAGCATTGTTAAGGGGAGATTGAGTTCATTTTATAGAGTCGTTTTCTGGCCATGAGGACCAGTGATAATGGACTAACACAAAAATCCCTCCTTTTCTCCTCCCTCACTCTCCTCAGAGGGAAAATAGAACAGGGCGAACAAAGAAGAATCACAAGCTTCACCTATTAGCACCTACTATGTGGATATTTTCACTTGGCACATGTATAGTCTCAGCCTACATGAGCAGTCAGCATGATAGAACAGGAGGAGCATGTGATCAGTGTCAGACACAGTGTCACATCAGTGTCAGGGAGCTGCATAACTGTGACCTCTGAAGGTTCTTTAGCCTTCCTGACTTTGTCTCCAAAGCTTGCTGTAGAATGCAGTGAATATAAAAAGTGCATGGCATATTGTATGTTAACTTAACATAGCCCTTTCCTCCTTTCACAAAAATTGATCTCTATACAAGAAAGTGATTTGTTGTTTTCTCAAGGACTCATTTTCTGAAATGGAAATAAATAATGGAAAGCAATAGCCATTTATTGGCCAGTAAATAGTTGCCATATTATTATGTTTTACTTAGGACACCAGTGTTTTGGTCATTAAGGGGAGGCAAATGATTTGTAAATACTAAGTACCCTTCAAAGAAGCATTAGCATCTATGAATGTTGCATGCTGCATGGACTAGGCTGTTAATCAGGTGTAGTTTATTGTCATGTATTTTTCATGAGAGGAGGAAAAGAGGTCCACAATGGTAGTGATTGAGAGCTAGCTATAGTTACTAAACATCCAATGTCAAATCATTGAAAAATCCTCTACTAGGAATTGATTTTCTGAGCAACCATATTGTAATAACAGTTTAGCAGAGTGAGAAGTGGTGTTAAATCTTTGGTAGTCTACATGTATTAGATATTTTGCTCTGCAAAATATGGCCTCCTAAGTTCTAAGAACAGAAGGGATCTGTGACAGTAATGTAGTCTTCTTTGGAAATAACTACATGAGAAATGAATCATGTGTGAGGGAAGAAAATATTATTACTAGAAGAGAAGGTTGTTTTTAATGAGTGATTAGGATATTTAAGTGAGTTCAATTCCATTATTTTAATTCTATATACACATATATGAAATATATATATCATGCTATATATGGTATATATACATACATTTACATGTATATATATTATATATGTATATGTGTATATATATTTATATATGTTATATATATGGTTTTAAGGTCTATCTCAAAAATTTAACCATTTTAGGATGTAAAACTCAGTAACTTCTTGCCCTGGCTGAGTTGCTCACTTGGTTAGAGCATCATGTTATACACCAAAGGTTATGGTTCAATTCCAATCCTAGGACATACTTAGGTTGCAGTTTGACTCCAGGTCAGGGTGAGCATGGGAAGCAACCAATCAGTGTTTGTCTCTCACATGTTGTTTCTTTCCTCTCTCTCTCTTTCTCTCCTTCCATTTCTCTCTCCCTTCTTTCTTCTCTCTCTAAAATCAAAAAGCATATCCTTGGATGAGGATTTTGTAAAAAATCAGTAACTGATGAACTACTAAAAAAAAATAACCTTCATTTTTCTAAGATATATCATGAACTTTTTCAGTAAGTTAGGTTATTTAAAAAATGTAACCTGCAAACTTAGATTCAAAACTTATCTTCTTATTTGTCTCCCATATTTGTGTGTTTTTTAAAGATTTTATTTATTATTTTTCAGAGAGAGGGTAAAGGAGAGAGACAGAGAGGGAGGGAAACATCTTTGTTTGGTTGCCGTTCACCTGCCTCCAGCTCTCAGCTATGGACCTGGCTGGAGACCTGGCTTGCAACCTGCTTATGTGCCCTGACTGGGAATCCAACCAGCGACCTTTGGGTTTGCAGCCTTATCCACTGAGCCACCAGCCAGGGCTATTTGTGTTTTTTAAGATTCTATTTATTTATTTTTAGCAAGATGGGAAGGGAGGGAGAAAGAGAGGGAAAGAAATATCGATGTGAGAGAGAAGCATCCATTAGTTGCCTCTCAGTTGCACCCCGACGGGGGACCAAACCTGTAACCCAGGCATGTGCCCTGACCAGGAATTGAACTGGCTACCTTTCACTTTGCAGTTGATTCCCAACCTATTGAACCAAACCGGACATGGCCCCAGATGTGTTTTTTGTTTGTTTGTTTGTTTTAGATAAAGATATATTAAGTATATGTTGGATTTTGTTTTCCATAAAGATTCCAGTTTCAAAACTCTTAGTATTAATATTTCATGCTTTGGTAAGAGATATGTAGTCCTCCAATTTGCTAAATGGATTGCCAGTGACAGTTGATTTGATGGGTAGAAATGAAATGAATATATATATATATATATGTATGTATATATATGTATATATATGTAATATATATATATATATCACAACAACATAGTCATTCAGCCTTTCAGTGTCCATTTATTTTTATCTGCTAGGTGCCAGGTATGGTGGTAGATGCTGAGACTTGGCCATTCCCCACATGTATACAATATAATGTGATGTCAAAATTGTAGATGTCTACAGAGCATGACAGAAGATACCTTCTGCCCATGGTGGGATCCAAAGAGGTTTGATTAAAGGAACTTCCTTGAGATCTCATGAAGAATGAGTAGGAAGTCCCCAGCAAAGAGAATGGGCAAGTCTTCCACTTAGAAGCAATGTGGAATGTGCAGGCACAGAGCTGTGAATAGAAAACCCTGGGATGTTTGGAGAATAGAGGAGGTATGGTGTTTCTAGACCAAAGCATTCGTTTGAAGGCTGTATCTATCAGGATCTCAACAAGAAACAAATGGTACATTCAAATCAGAACAAGTTGATTAGCTGATTTATAATGGAATTGTTTACAAAGTTGTGGGCTAGATATTAGGGAATTACAAAAAATGTTGTATAAACTGGAGCTAGTGATAGTAGAGCTGTCACCACTCCTTGACCTAAACTTTCAAGAGGGGAGAGCTGTGAGGGAGTCACAAAGGAGGGAGGTGGGGAGGAACCCAGATACAGGTGACTTTTAAAGGGAGAAGAAGAATAAATATCCTGACTTACTCTGCTCCCTTTTTCCTATCTCCTGCTTGGGCTGTTGTCAGGAAAATAGTAAGCCTTTTTTTCCCCCCCTGGTAAGTGAAATTTTGGATCCCTATCTATTTTCTTTGCATCATTTTCCGTGAAGACTTTTACCTCTCACTCACCTTGCTTCATCTACATTTGGACAAACGGTATCTTTCCATTTTGATTCTCTCACCCCAGAGAGGCTGGGGTGCCTATTGAGACTTGGTTATTTATCATTATCATTGTTTAACTTTTTATTTGTCTAAGGAGGTATTGTTTTATATTTTATTTTTTGCTTGCTTTTGCTTTTGGTTGGGATTTCATTGACA
The DNA here is from genome assembly GCA_004026585.1 of Noctilio leporinus. Taxonomy (NCBI): domain Eukaryota; kingdom Metazoa; phylum Chordata; class Mammalia; order Chiroptera; family Noctilionidae; genus Noctilio; species Noctilio leporinus. The sequence goes on along the minus strand of PVIW01002015.1, from coordinate 61,353 downwards.
TTTATTAAAGGTTCATTAGGCTTTGTATATACCTACTCTGTTTATTCCTCATTACAGCCTTATAAGAAAGGCAATATGGCCTACTTTCTATTCTTTTATTTTTAAATATATTTTATTTATTTGGCTATCACAGTTGTCCCAGTTTGCCTCCCTTTGCCCCCCTCAACCCAGTACCCCATTTCCTCTGGCAATGCCCCCTTTAGTTCATGTCCATGTGTGTGGCCTACATTCTAATGATGAATAAACTCATGGAAGAGTTAATGAAACTGGATGTACCATTGAATAGATAAGATGTTCAAGTTCACTCACCTATATGATAATATATTCATGTAGGGTATGCATGTCCTTTACTACTCTCTCCCATGATTAATTTAACACTTAAAGCCACACCCTATATAGGTGGTGCAAGAAGAGATAAGAAAGACCCTATCCTTAACTGTGGTGAGCACACAACTCATACCTGGTAGTACTCTTAGTACTAGAATCAAAAAGTATAATAAAAGAGATTATTTTGGTCTGAAAAAGAGATTAAAATATTTTGTTTTCCCCTAAAAAATTTCAAACAGAAAAGCTTTCATGTTTAACATATGTTGACCTTCCAAATATTAAATTGCAATTTCAATCACAGATTCAGGGTGCCTGTGTCAGGAGCTGGTTGAGACGCTGCACAGTGCTGCAGTTCTTGAGCTGACCTGTGTCACTTGCTTTAAGAATGGGGGGACGGCTCTTTATTATTTATTTATTTAACCCCTGAGGTCTGGAATGGAATAGGCCTCTGAGTTTGGCTCTCCTGTGAATGAAGGTAGGCATGAGATGACATTAAAACTCACTGCTCTAGAAAGAACTTCTCCTGTTACTCTTTAGTGTTTCTGGGGGTCAGGAGTGGTTGTCATAAGATTATTTCAAAAGTTCTGTGTTCAGCAGCATTGAGGAATAAAGCTCCCCCTACCCTTTCTTCTTTGGCCAATGGAGAGTGCTTATGTCTGTAATATTGTGTTGCTTTGGTTGAATCCTCAAATCTCTACCTTCATTTTGATAGCTGAGCTTACTAGCTGCCCAAAGGAACTTTTAGTCATTGCCATGGCATCTGCTGTGAAGAACCTGTCCTTTGTTTTTTTTGTTTGTTTTACCTTCTTGGTGAAAGAGGGAGTCACTTTGTTTTCATGAATCTCATCTATAGTCTGAAATCTCTTCCCTTTCAAAGGTGATTTTAGTTTTAGGAAAAGCCGAAAGTTTCAGGAGGCCAAATCTGGGCTATAGGGGGGCTGAGTCACCAAAAGCTGCACAAAATGTGGTGCATGAGCAGGTGCATTATTGAGATGAAGCTGCTGATCACCCGTTGCCCATAGCTATGACCTTCTGAATCATTCCAAATAGTTTCCATGGAGCAATGTGCAAGCTTAGTGCAAAATTTGATGCATATGCATTGCTCTGCTTGCTGAGTCATTTTTTTAATGAGATGGCCACATAGTACACCTGCTCACTCGATGGTATCTACCACCCCTACTGACTGATACAGTGAAGTTGGCATCGTTCACACATACACATTCCACCCCACTCTCCTTGACTGCCAGGTTCCATTGATTTTGCACAAATCATTCTCATTATATTAATAATGACTGGGCTTTTTTTTTTTCCAGGCAGACCTCATATATCATTATGAAAATATATACTCAAGAGAGTAATATACCTAATTTCGTGTTGTACTGACCCTTCTTGGCTTTGAGTGAAGGTTAATACCACTGATTCTTAGAAGTTGATGAGTGATCATTTTTTGTTGGGGACCTATTAAAAATGATCTTGGGTGTCACTGACCTTCAGTAGACTTGATCATCTGAAGCAGACTCAAGTTTGTTTGTTTGCTTTTAAATAACTTGAGCATGGTTGCGAAGGTTTGGGACAAATTGAAACCTATCATTGATCAGTAGACCAAAAGGGAAGAAAACTAACTTTACCAACAGCTAGATTGTGTTGTGTGATTTTCCTCCACAATGTGGGTTTTCACCTTATTGCTTCGTTTAGGAGCTTCATTTGCTGAATTTGGACTGCTTTCACTAGTTACTTGGGGCTGATTTAGTACATGTAGTACACCTGGCCCAATTCCATGTATGCATTTAACATCAAACATGTGTTTTCTGCCTGAAGGATTTGAGCAAAAGACCTAAGAGAAATCTACCTTAAAGGTAGAAAATCTCTTTCCAAGTTTCAGTAAAGATGTTTGTAGGATTTAAATCTTCTGATTCAAGCTCTTTGGTTTTCTGATATATAATCCTTGTATGCAAGCCCCTTTTGATTTTGTTTCATAATAGGGGGAATGGCAGTCTCACATCAAGTATCTGACACTTTTTTATTTTTTTTTTTGATAGTTGTGTCTCCCCACCATCCCCCTGTATACCAGATCATCAAAGCACCTTGAAATGACATGATGATTAGATACCTTTAAAATAGCTTTGCATTTTTCTATGGTTATCATATAAGAACATTTTTTAAAGGTGGCTTTGTCTTTTTTGAAAAAATTGGCTTGCCATGTAGAGTTCTTCTATTTTGTATTAAGGACATAAAGAGTAAGACTTCATTACCTTCCTCATTTTATTATTGCTAAGGAACCTTAGCATAAGCAGGTAGAGATCAAAGTTGAACTTTATCCATTCAACAATGGAAAATATGGTTGTCATGACACTGGTAAGCACTTTATGGAATATTTTCATACATACGTCAGAAGGCTTTGCTCTATAACCTTTGTGGCATTATTTGGGACTGATGAAGCAAATATGTACTATTTGTAGGTAAACATCCCTCATACACACAATGTTAATATACAGTCATAAATACAATGTAAGATTATTTCACGGTAATGTTTTGGTTTTTTATAACTGTCAAGTCTGCCTTCCTTCCTTCTTAGAGAATTTTTATGAGTTTATTTGACCCCAAACTGATGACAATTGCCAGAGAGCAAGTTCTCAAATGCTTCAGAGAATAATAGTTTGCAGTTTTATACATGTGAAATTCAGGAGGGAATGCAAGGAATATTATATAAGGAAGAGGGAGAAAGCAAGGCAGGATTGAATCACAGGATCCTTAATAAGATTATGTGGTATCTTGAGGGTAGTTTAGTTTGAGCAGTCTGAAAAGGCTTTCCAAAAGCATGTTAACGCAAATGGCTTACTTGTTTGAGTATTGTCATGGAAACCAAAGGGTCTTGGCACAGGCCTGGGTTAAGATTTGATCCCCGTCAGGGCACATGCAATTGGTGTGCAATCAATGCTTGTCTCTCACATCCATATTGCTCTCCCTTTCCTTCTCTCTCCTTCCCCCTCTCTCAAGAATCAATAAAAGAAAACAAAAATAAAAAAGTTAGATGCCTTAAACTTGATTATTCACCATGACCTGTCTAGTCAGAACTTTCTGATAGGATCCTTCTGTGAGGTTACTTTCCATAGGACCCCTATTCATCCACAGTTAGTGCCCTTTCAAAGTGATCCATTAATGTTTAAAATTAGCTTTATGAAATAAATGTATTTGGTATGTTTTAATTCATTGCTGTCAGTATCCTTTTGGGGCTCAAAGCTGCTTACCATTGTCTTCTGAGTCTTTTGAACAATCTTAATCTTTGAGAGACAGCACCCTTGCTTTTTGGTATGACAAGATGCTCCGCATTTTCTTTGTCAGGCTTGTCAGGTTCTTTTCTTCAGGACAGCACTAACTGTGTTCTTCTACAGCACAATCTAACTTATATTTTCTGCACTCTAATCTCATTGATGGAAGCCATTTATATTTACCATAATGCTTCCTGAGTTTGGGGGTCAATATAATAACCCACAGATTAAACAAAGGCATTTTAAGAATGACAAAGATAAGTAATAATTTTCACTAAATGAAGGTATCTATGTAATTACCCATCCTATAAAAAGATTACAAACAACAAAGAAGGTTTACCTGTGAATAATAAATAAAGCACTTCTGAACCAATGATTCACATCAGTTGACATTTGTCTTCTTTGTCAGGATAAGTTTTTAAAAAACTTTTTGTGATAAAAATTTGAAGAAAAACCTATTTGTATTTTCAAAAAATTCATTCTACTTGTGAAAGCTGCTACTGATTGTTTCTTTGCATGTACATTGGGTTTTAAAATCTATTTCACTTTAGCTTTAAATTTACTTTTTATGTAGAATTTTTAAATTTCATTTTGACACACTAAAAAGTGTGTGTAGTTTTTGGAGTTTTCTTTTTTAATCATTTAATGGCATTTTCTTGCTTTGCCTTTTTTCTTTTAATAAAGCCATCTGCTTAGTAAATGTGGAAAATTGATTGATATGAAACCCAAAATTCATAATGACAACTCAATAACAGATGACAGATTAGGTAAGAACAAGTCATTAAATTGGCCAATAAAAGGACAGCCATCTGCACCAGTAAAACAATCTTCCTATTGATGACAGTAGTAATTTTCTGACTCCTTGACAACTAAGAATTTATAGAATAAAATGGAAAGCTTGAAACTTGGAAAGTGGAACTTGGTTTTGGGTAATCAGTGTAACCATTTTATTTCAGTGTTAGATGGCAAATGAATCAAGAATGTAACAAAATGCTTTGTGAACAAATAAGCATTTATTTGTCTGCATGTGTTTTTCATGTGACACACAAAGTGACTAATTTAGCATTATTTTGTTGGGCTGAATTATTAACAAATGTAGAGCGTCTAATTCATTTCAGATTAAAAAGATTTATGTTTCAAGATTCTTTAAAGTCCTCATCTACAAATTGGTGACATAATTAAAATGTAAATTCAGTGGATATATTTAAGGGTATCCAATCACAGACTCCTGGGTCACAGACCGAAAGGGTGCATAGTTCTTTCTGTCCTTCCCTTGCCAATGCTCTCATCCAAGTTAAATTCCCTTTTATGGTCACTAACAAAATACCAAAGAAAACTGCTGATTCTTTTGTAATATTGCAACTGGTGTATATTTAATGTTAAACACAATCAGGTACAAAGAGTTGGGCCTGTTTAATTTGAGGAAATCTGTGATTACTGACATTTAAAAACCAGATTGAATGAGTTGGTTTTAATTTAAAATTGTTTTTCATATTTTCTCAATGAGCTAATCTTCTCATTAATGCTAAGCCACATAAACCTTGGCTCTTTAATATGAGACTATTATTGGAATTAAATTTGGTAAAAGTGAGTCAACTGGTATTGGATTTTCTGATAACCATCCTTTTCCTGTTTCTTTACACACTGTGGAAATGTCTTAATGGATGATTGTAGCACGAAGTGCTATTGAGACGAGCTTGGCTTGGGGCTCTGGAAAGAATGATCTTACATTAGAACCCAGGGGTTATTACTAAAGCTGGGTTTGCACTTAGCAGGGTCTAGGAACCTTTTGTCTTCCAGTCCTATGCTTTGGGCTTTATTATTTTTGTGGATCTGATGGGTCACACTTTACATGGGTTATAAAACTATAGTAAAAACATAAAGAATAAGACATTGATAAGTCTGCCTTTCATGGTAGCTACTAATACCATTTCAATCTGCATGTTGTTTTGATATGCATTTATATACATTTTAAAATGAAATGTAATTGTATTTTAAATAATTTTTGATATCTTCTTCTTTTCCATTTAATGTAGTATGATCATGTTACATATATAGCATTCAAAAAAACTATATTATTCATAACATAGTAGTTCACTGGATCATCAACTGTATTTTATACGACCAGTTCTTTTTTATCTTCACTTGAGGACATTCTTGCATTGCTTTTGGGTGTTTGGATGAGGGGGTAGACAGAGAGAGAAAGGAAAGGGAAGGGGAGAGAAGGGGAGGGGAGGGAAGAGGAGGGGAGGGGAGGGGAGGGGAGAGGAGGGAAGGGAAGGAAAGGAAAGAAGAAAAGAAGGAAGGAAGAAAGATTAGTATGTCAGAGAAACATTGATTGGTTGCCTCCCATGCATGCCCAGACTAGGGAATTAAGCCTTCAACCTAGGCATGTGCCATGACTGAGAAATTGAACCTGCAAACTTTCAGGGTACTAGACAACACTCCAATCAACTGAGTCATAGCTGCGAGGGCTGGTATGACCAGTTCTTTATTATGAGACATTTACAATATATTCACCCATCATTGTGATAGTAAAATTCTGGTGTATAAATCTCTGGTCATCTGATTGTTTATTTAAAGTTATCAGAGGCAGAATAGTAAGGATAAATGTATAACATTTGTTAAGGCTTTTGCTGCATACTATAAAATTTCTCTTTAGAAAGAGTATTGGACCTATCATCACTATATGAATGTCCATTTCTTTGCACATTTATTATAATTCTTAAAAGTGTTTGCAATATTAGCAGTGAATATGTCATATTTTAATTTGAATTTTTGTTCATGAGCGTGCTCTTTTTTTTTTCATTTGTTTTGCAGCTACTCAAATATTTCTTTATTGTGAAGTGCCTTTTTTCTTTGCCCATCTCATTTCTAAAGTTTACAAGGTAATAGTAACTAACTCTTTTTTTGTATTAAAGCTCTTCTGTTTGCAAAATGTCATGTTTGAGAGACAAAAAGCTTACTTTTTAGTATGTTTTATTAAAGATATTATGACAAGCAATATTCATGCTTAATCATTTATTTTCTAAATTTATTGGAACAAGAGTAATACAGATTGAGACTGAGCCCCACGAGGTGGTGTGGGAAATGTTTGACACTCAGGTGTGGGTCCCCTTTGGGGAAGGAGGAGTGATTCCCTTTAGCAGTTTTCAATCCAAGTCCTTTTTAATAGACTCTTTTCCATTAATTATTTAACTTGCAGTGTACATCAGATAGTTCAAAATAATCATCCAAGCAATTAGTCTTTTATTGACCAAGCCTGGGCATCTGAAAGACGGAGACAGAGACAGAGAGAGAGGCAACATACTTCCTGGTTTACTTGGTGTTTAGGTGCCCATGAAGGAGGTGAGTGAAAAGAGAGGAGATTCAATTTCTTAGTGGGTTTGAATTTTCATCCTACTTCAGAAAGAACATGTTCAAGTCTCTAAAGGAGTCATAGCAGGAGCTGTGGAATGACATTAAGATCACCTTTAAGTTATTTTGGGAGGAATGACTTCAAGTTTATCCTATTAAACTATTGAAATAAAGTGTGAAGAACTGGCCTCCGTACAAATAGAAATCACATGTATTTAACTGAAAATTAAGACTATGTAGCAAACATCAGTTGGACTTTATGGAATTGATCTCCAAGGGTGGTGTTAATAGAGGAGTGAATCTTCCTCCCTGAGTTGTAGGGTCATTCTGACCGGAGGGTGCTCTCTTGTTTCCTGATTTTTAAGGAAACTAGCTGAGAGGAGCCTAAAAGAAATGATTTCAGAAAAAGCAGGCTCTTTGTATTTGATAGGAGTTAATAATATGCATATACTGCTCGAAGCAAGATAAGAAAAATTTTAACTCCTGGGTATAATGGATACCTGTGATATTGCTTTCAGTTTCAACATGTGTTGGGTTATAAAATTCTTATTTTCCTGTTGTTCTGTATAAATCTTTTTACCTCTGAAGGCCACAGCCCCAGGCTCACTGCTAACGGATTTAGAGTTTCAAAACTCAGTTTTGCCTGAGTTACCCAAGCCTATTGCTGCCTCATCAGAAGGTGCTTCTCTTAGCTTCTGTACAGCCTTGGGTAAAAGTTTTTATTTACTTACTTTTGACTTGGTATTCACTGAGACCTACTGTGTGCAAGGTACTTTTCTGCATTCTGGAAGCAATGTGTGGAAGGACAGATATTAAGGAAGCCTTCTTGGTAAGGGTTACTCACTTAAATCCATAGGCTTCTAAGGGTGAGCCCAGCTAAGACTGAGAAGTAAAAAAGATATATGGTTTTTGCCCAGGTCAGTAAATTATTTTGTTGTATTAAGAAATAAATTTTTGAGCAGGGGATGGCAAAGATGACTGATCTGTTTTCTTGTCAACTGTGGGTTCCCTAATATTAAGTTCCCTAAAATAGAGATAGGCTAATAGAGAAAGAAGGCTGACAGACTTCAAGTTTGGCTGGGTTGGGGGGCGGAGGAATTGAGCGAAATAGGAATACAGAGAAAACCCATGGTCACAGAGAGCAGTGTGGTAATTGTGGGGGCGGAGGAGGGTAAAGGGGGATAATGGTGATGGAAGGAGACTTGGCTTGGGCTAGTCAACACATAATACAACGTACAGATGATATGTTGTGAATTTTGCCCCTGAAACCTAAATAATTTTGTTAATCAGTGTCATCCCCAATAAATTCAATAAAAAGTAAAAAATAAGTAAATAAAGTTCTGTGGATTTTCAAATGCTCCAGGGAAGAGTAGTATTATGAAAAGTTCATGGAGATTTTTATCTTGCTATTTTTACCATATCATGTAGTTATCAGCCTATTACAAATAATGTTAGCTTACCCATTGTTTCTAACTATAGTAATAACAAGTGGTCATCATGTAACTTTGAAGGATGACAGATGATAAAACTGCTTCTCCACAGTCTCCATGTCCCTGACCCGCTGTTCTCCAACCCTGTTGCACATATCATTAGACAAAATTCTGCATCAAAATAAGAAAATACCACCTTTCTTCTTTTTTGCATATGTAGTTTCTTGCCATGCTGAGAAAATGTAGAATAGAACTACCCAAATTATCGTTCTGCTGTGAGGGGAGCTTGCTTCAATATGTAATTGCATCCATTGCTTCCTTTATGGAGAAAGTCTTATTATGAAAGATAAATGTCAGCCGATCTAAACAATGTGCTTAGTGAAGTAGTTGATTAACATTCTGGGGCAAATTTCTTGTGTTAGTTTCCTATTACTGCATAACAAATTATGCCAAATGTAGTGGTGTGAAACAACACCCGTTTATTACTCTCTCAGTTTATGTGGGTCAGAAGTTCAGGCGTGGCTCGCCTGGGTTTTCTGCTTCAGAGTCCTTACCAGGTTGTAAGCTAGTTTCAGCTAGACTGTGGTGTCATTTTAGGATTAGGAAAAGATCCACTTCAAATTCCCTCAGGTTTTTGACAGAATTCATTTACTGATGGGTGTCAGATTCAGGGCAGCTTGTTTCTTCAAAGCCAACAAGGGAGAGTATCTGTTAGCAAGACAATGTTTTACATAACATACAGTAATCATGGAAGTAACATGAGTCACGTTTGCATGTTCTGTTGATTAGAAGCAAGCTGCAGGTCCTTTCCTCACATGAGGGAAGAATTATACAAGAGCATGAATACCAACAGGCAGGACCACATACATAACCTGGCCACCACACTTACCTCTTTGGAGGCCAAAGATAAACAGGTTGAAGAGAGAAGCATATTTCTTACCCATACGTTAAGTGACACAGTTGGTGGAATACAGTGAGGGATAAAGAAGAAGACACACCTCTGGTTTCCTTTTAGCTTTTTTGACCAGAAACAAAAATGACAGCATTTTTTAGAGAGCACAAATGCTTAAACAAGTATTTTATTTGTTCTACACAATGATTTTTTAAAATGTGACAAATACTTGAGAAAACAGATGTCACACAATCAGCTCTTATCCTCAGGGAGCTGATAGTTTAGAAAGGAATATATGACATTAGGCATGAATACGGCAGTAGTATATGATTTGCAACACTTTACCTCATGCATTTAGCAATTGGATTTGCATTCATATATATATGTGTGTGTATATATATGTATATTATATATATATATGTATTATATATTGTATATATACATATTGCAATATGTATTATATATATATATGTATATCTGCTATTTCTTTGGAAAACATCCATGTTGTGGTAAAGTTTCAAATAAATTGATCTTTGAATTGTATTTTCTCTCAAGAAGCTATATTTGCTGAAGTTTTTAATTTATAAACAAACTATCCAGAGAGCCATTTTTATTTTGGGATTTTGGTATCCTCAGTAAAAGTTAGATTTGTGATGAATACCTTGGAATCTGATTACTTATCAGTTATACAAGAGGGACCCCAAAAAACTGGAATTATCTTCTGGAGGGTGGGCCACTTATAGTTCAGGCTTCTCCCACTAGGTGAGTGTTCCAGGAACCCATCTGATCGTTATACCAAATGGTGTTATTGTGAGAGGCTGCATTTGGCTTCTGTGAATTTTTTTAAGACCATTTCAACAAATGGGTGATTTACAAGTGCACCTGCCCATGCCATGCTGATTGCTCAGCAGTTTCTTACCAAAAATGGCATGACCCCCATTGCCCACCCTCCCTATGTACCCCATCTCACCTTGGGTGACATTTTTTAAAATTTCCCCAGATGAAAATAGTTCTCAAAGGAAATGTTTTGCAGATGTGGAAGAAGTGAAACAAAAAGTGGCAGAAGCACCCAAAGACATTAAAACCAAAGAGTCCAAAAACTGTTTTGATTCCTCTTATAAGTGAGATCAGATGATATTTGACTTCCGCCAACTGACTTATTTAAGCGTAATTTTCCGCAGTTTCACCCATGCTCTCACAAAAGGTAGGCGCTCCATCTCTCTTTGTGGTGTGTAATATTCCATTGTGTACATGTACCACAGGGCAGCTATAAACAATAAAATATTTTTTTAAAGTTTTGAGCAGTGGAAAAAATGTTTCAAAAGGTGTATTGCATCAAATGAAGAGTACTTTGAAGTTGACTTAAGTTTAAGTACATAAGAATAAGTACACAATTTTTAATAAATAAATTTCAGGGTTTTTGGGTCCCTTCTCATGTATATTAAAAATATCATTAACTCCTTAATTTTTAGGAGCTGACAGGTTCTTTTTTTTTTTTTAACCTCTTAGGCAAGCATTTAAAAATGCATATTTGTTAAAATTTTCCACATGATTAACATAAAGATATGACTATTTTCTTTTATGTGTTATGCTCTTTATCTGTCCAGCAAAATCTATAAACAATTTGAAATCAAGGAGCATTCTTAGTGCTAGAAGAGAGGTTGACAATTAGGACTGTGTGTTGAATTCAGCAGGTGACATTTTGTTGAATTAACTTCTAACACAAAATTGAGACTGCCTACAGGCTTCCTAATTTATCTTTTCTCTTTAAAAGCAGGTGATGGGTAATGCTTTATTAATTATTTTAATAAAACATGGCACTAGCCTGACCTTATGAAATCTGAAACATACCTCCTCTTTTGGGGAGTGTAAATTTTACTACAAAACCTATGGTGAGAATGCTGGATGTCAAGTAGTGCCCCCCGGCAATAGTGTTTATTGCTTATGCATCTTAAGTTGGCTGGGGCTACCTAGGCAACTCTGCTGTACTTGGCTCTGTTTACTCACAAGTCTGGAGCTTGTTAGCTATGAGATGATCTAGGATCCATCTAGGCTCTCCTTGTCCAGAGTGACTCAGCTCTGCTCCAGTATGTCTTATTCTCCAGCAAGCTAGCCCAGGCATTTTCTCATGCTGCAGCAGTTGGGTGAGAGCCCAAACAGAAACACACAGGTACTTTTTAAGCCTGTTGCTAAGGCATGTGTTCTATTACCTGTTGACAAAATCAGTCACGTGGCAAAGCCAAGCATCTATGTGTGAGGTAGAATGAATAGTAGAAAGTCACAACAAAATCACATGAGGTCATCCCATGGGCACTGAGTTATGGGCACCAAGTTATGGGCACCGAAAGTATAGCTCTATCACAGTGCTACACTCTCAGTGCCCATGATGTTTCAAAATCCTAAGTATATTTATACTGTGTGTGTATGTTCAACCTTCTTTGCTTATTAGAACTCTGAGACTAAGCCTTTTCAAGGACAGAAGGTGAATAAATAACTGTAGTCTTTATTTTTATTTAGTGGTTTACTATGTTAGTTTTCTTCGTGGAGGGAAAAAAATATCCAAAAAGGAATCCTGTGAAATCCTTGGTTTTAATATAGACTCTATGATCTCAGTGAAAATTTGACACTATTTTATATTAAAAGCCTTCAACAGTATTAGAAATATACTCTGTGAAACTGTTTACTAGCCCTGACTGGCATGGCTCAGTAGGTTGGGCATCATCCCACAAAGCAAAAGGTCTCTGGTTTGATTCCCTGTAGGGGCACATGTCCTGGATTGTAGGCCATGTCCCTGGTTGGGGGTGAGAGAGAAGTAACCAATGGATGTTTTTCTTGTACTTCAATGTCTCTCTCTCCCTTTTTCTCTCTCCCTTCCCTTGTCTCTGAAAATAAATAAAATCTTTTTAAAAATCTGTTTATTATTTTGCTTAGAGGTAGAAATATTATCTAAAAAATATTGATCAAGCAACAGTAATTAACAGCTAACCTAAATGCTACCCTTAGTTATGTAATTATTTTGCTCATTTATTTATCATTTACTCATTTTGTGAACACATTTGTCAGCTGTTAGGTGTGGTTAAACAGTAGGATATTATAGAACTTTGTATTTGAGTGGAAGGGGATAAATAGACACAGGTTTTCTTGCTGTAGATTCTACCTTTGAGAATTATTCATTTTGTTCACTTATTTTCATTTACATATGAAAGAACAGGCAGATTTGGGGTAAATAACACACAATGTATACAAATAGTAGTAATCAAACAACAGGATTGGATGTTTTAAATTTTGCTTCAAGCAAGAGAATTATCTCAGGGCTACAGAACAAATTTTCCTTCTTAAGACACACTTTTTATACCTGCAGCCATTTGCATTCACAATAAATGTTGGTGGGAAAGTGTTACAGTTTTGTTTTTGTAAATTGCATAAGTAATGGCACCCCGCCCCCAGCACTTGCTATGTTGATGCTTCCTTTTTAATGGTTGTAATGTATTTGTAAACATGTTTCTTAACTTACTTGAAAACATGTTGGTTCCATTTCATTTATTTGCAGACAACTTACTGTCTGTTGAATCTTCAGCTTCATTTTTTTCTAATGACTCCTTTGAAATATTATTTTAATGAACCTACGAAACACATCATTGTATTCTTTATATTGTGGTAGGACTGCTAATGAGATTCATCCATTAAGTAAATGGCTTTGTAGGCAATACAAATGTAATAAATAAAGTTAGTCTGTTCTTCTTTTCTGCTGATGGGCATACACATGCTGAGAAGGTAATGTTTCATGACCAAAAAATTCAGTTGATAGACGAATTGGGGATCTTTTCATTTAAAAGATTGAATAATATCATAAAACTATGTATGTAACTCCAACTATTGCTTTTAGTAAATCATAAATTAATATGTTTCTGATGCAGGCATTATACTTCAAGATGTTATGCCTTATTAAGGAAATTAAAGATCCATGTGATCAGTAGAAGGGAAAACTGCTTCTCTATAAATAGAGAAGAAAAACAAACCTATTTATTTATTTAATTCTTTTTTTTTTTTTTTTTTTTTTTTTTTTAAGACAGTAACACTGGTAAAATGGATTGTATCAAAAAGCTAAATTCAGGTCCTTTTCACTTTGACCTCATTATGGGCTTTGATTTTCTGCCTTATCACAAAAAGATACAGGTGTCTAAAATGATCTTGCCTACTTGCTTTAGTGGAATCTACTTGCAATTTCCAATTCAACTTTGTAATCCCAATTTTTTTCATTATTTGCAGGAAAATGTTTTAAGCATTTACTCCTCAATATTCAGTTGGCAAGAGCTATTTCTATTATTGTTATTACTTTTACCTTTGTAATTAAATAGTTCTGTGGCTTATAGCTATTCTGCTCAGTAAAATCAGGTGAACATTGCCAACTAGTTATTTTTCTACTATTATGGGTAGCATGGCTGGCTGAGCTGGCAGAAATTCTAGGTCTCCAGAATTGTGAAGGATACCAGCCTCTAAGAATAAAATTATTACTTGACAAGCATTTCCCGGGACCCTGTGAAAGGAATCACTGTGGGTTTGGGCACAGATAAAGGCTAATCTTGGTGAAGAATAGGCATTTCTTCTCTAGACAGGACTTTTTGTATTGTTTAAGTCCATTGCTCAAGGAGTTGATTTGAAAGAAGGAAAGGGGTATGTTTGAAGTTTGCATAGCAACAGAACTGAAAAACTGTCTTTGGTTTTGGAAATGATTTTCCTATCAAGAAATTACTGGTACAACTTCAAGTAACACATGTTATCTTAAAATGTTCTGATACAAATGCCTTAAATTTTGTGAAGTATGTGAGAAAAAGGTAGAACAGTTTGGACCTTAAATAAGAGGATTTCCATAAAACTCTCAAGCAATTTACAGTATTCATACAGGGAAAATGTCCTAATAACATTGCATTAAATATTGTCTGGGATTACTTTAAAATAATTTTTCAAGTGGTAGTGAAGTATTTTTGATTTATTTAACCATTCCCTGTATAGCTGAAAAATGTTATAATAATACCTTGAAACAGAGACTCTTTCATACTTTGGTTGATAAAATTCTTTGAACTGGAAGATGGACTGCTTTTGATATTAGTTTCCTAAGTGTGTTAGAATGAAGGTTTAATGTGGCTTATTTTTTAATTAAGAAGATACTTTGAAAGATACTTATAAGTCTAGCATGATTTTTATTATCCTCCCTAAAACAGTCTCAAAAATCAACATTTTTTTTATTGTTGTTAACAAGGTTGGGAAAATCTCTAAAATCAAGCTTTTGTTCTATTTCCATAGCTTCTCCTCACATTTCTTGCCTTTAATGCTTGTCTTTTATGGTCTCAAGAAGTAAGATAACTTGAAATAATTTCAAGGTTGCACACACATTTCCAATGAAATAGATTCATGGAATTTATTTTTCTGTCCTGCTGCCATAGGTAGCCTTTCTCCTGTTTTTAGCATGAGGGAAGAATCTTCAAGTAGCAGAGGGAGAAAATAGTTGCAAAGTACAAGTATTTCTAGCTGTTAGCTGCTTCATGTTTACTCTTCTTAATTGCTATTTATTATCTGTGTTGAACACATCTCAGTGTGCTTAAGTTTTTTATGTTTTTCAAAACAAAACAAAACAAAAAAACACCTATAATGAAAACAGCCTTGCAATTGAAGACATGTCAACAGTTTCCAATGAAATGTCACCCATAAGTAAAAGACACTTCACTGAGGATCTTTTTTGAACTGATGATTAATTGATTTTTAAAGAAATTATTCTAGGGATATGCTAAGCTACTCAGCAGTAATTTAAAGTTGGCAACCTGTTAACAGTCCCCTGTCTGTTCCACTAAGTTCAGCTGGCTTCTCTTGGATAACTGTAGTTGGAGAGTTTGAAAGCAAGTGCAAAATGCCTTCCTTAAAATTGGAGCTGTCACATTAAATTATGTCATATTTGGTGACAGGTCACAAGAGAAAGTGATACATGATTTTATAAACATGAGTCACCAAAAGAAGGCTCATTGGAATTCTAGGTGTCCACCATTGTTAGTATAGAAGTTATTTTCTGTCAAATTAACAGAATCCAGGGCTTGTTAAGGGGACATTTAAAACAGAAAAGGAAAGTTTTTCTATTTTATGTACAGTTCTAACTAATGTGGATTCAAATGTGGATGGGGAAACCATTCTCACCTATTTTAAAATATAACCCAGGTCAGCATTAAAAAATGAAAATATTGATTAGGTTATAAGGGTATTATGACAAGCTGTGCTGTGAAATTGGGGGTGGTATTGGTTACATATCTGGGGGAGTATAGAAAGGTGACATTTAGAATAATAGTGCTTGGCTTTCTCCACAATATCTACAGATACTTGTTCCAGGTGAAATCTAATCAAACAGTAGAATCACACAGTAGAGCTGACATCTTGAGCTACAGCTGTATAGCTATGCCACTTCCTTTTTATTGCATGCTGCCTTCCTATAGTTCTGCTTTAGGCTCCTGGAGAATGTGTTCATTTTAATGAACCTTATGGTTAGATAAGTTCCCAGCCACATTTTTCTTTCTGGCCCCTAACCCCTGTTTCCCATACTTACAGAATCTCAGGCATCTTTCATATCTCAACAGATAGAAAGTAAAATTCCCCTCTTGAAATTTTAGTGTTGGTGTGTTAAGTAGCTTACCCCTAACAATTTATGCTATTATTTAACTTTTTTCAGTATATTGAATTACATTTTAAGAGTTATATAGCAGATATAATTTAAACAAAGATATGCAAACTGTAACTATTATCTATAACTTAATTTCTATTTTAAATATTCATTCTATCAAGTTCTGAGAGGAAATGATACTATGTTAGGAATTATCTTTTTCTTTCTTTTCTGGGTTGTATCCATCTTCTGGGTTGGAGTAGTGTCCCATCTGGTTTACAACATCACCTGTCAACTCTGGCATCCAAAGAGACATCCATTGTCCTTCATGGTCCTCTCTGTGCATTTGCGACATCACCTTGGACCCACCTTTGATGGTGTCTGCAAAGCATCTTGGTTGCAAGGTTTTTGTTCTGTCCATGTCACTTCCTGGGCACAGGTTTCTTTCTCTTGCTTTTATTCCATGTTGGAGCATCAAGAACTTTGGGTGGGAATGTTAAATGTATAAAATCCTAAAAGGAAATGGTCAAAAGAAGAATGAATCTTTTTCATAGGGTTCTCTCTTAAATATGCGTCTTTGTTTATCCTTGTTTTCTCTTTATACTTTTCCCTACTCCCAGTCCAAGTTGTCTGAATGGTGGTTAGAGTTGGGATAGGAAGAAAGTGAGTTGTACTTTTGCCTTTTATTCTTGGAAACCCAATTTATTTCTACAAATCCTAGATATGTATACACAAAAGCCAGAGACACCTTCCACTTTTTCTTAGCTTTCAGCTTTGCTATATTCCTTCCCAGAGGACATGAAGACATAGCTATTCAGCTACCTGAAAAAGCCTTGGACAAATGAGAACAGAGGAGTCCAGATGGGTAGCTATCAGTTGATAGTTGTGTTAAGATGCTGTCAATTTTCATTTTTTATTTATAAAAAATGATATAAATCTCATCTTCAAATAAGACAATATAGCAGAGTTCAATAAGCATAGTTCAGGTATCTGGGGGTTTAACATAACAGTGCTGTAATTCATTTTAATTTCACCATTAAAAATACTATTTAATCATATAATTAAATTATAATAAATTAAGCATATTATCCCCCAAAAGGCTTAATACAGATTTACCAGTATGAACCAAAGTGCTCTATAGACATAACCACTTCAAAACAGCAAAACTCCAGGTAGAAAAAAATAATAATGTTCTCAATAACTGAGTAATTATCTTGCACTACTTACTGTATATCATCTTGCATATATTGACATTTTGCTTAAAATATTATAATTTCATTTGTGTGTATATACATATATCATCTTTTTAATTAGATACTTAACTATTTGATGTTATTGTCTGTCTTTGGTTTATATCCCTCAAGGACAGCTAAGTGAGTCTCTTGCATCTGAAGGGCAAGGCAGGCAGAGGCACATAGTGGATTAGCAGTGTTTGTCAGGGGCACAGGAACAAAGACTGTAGGCAAGTCACAGCTCTAGCTATAGAAACACAATACATATTTATTGACTGTGGAGGAGTCACCAAGAAACAAAGCCCAATTAGTATTCTGTACCTCTATATTCATGTAAATAATTGAACTTCAGTTGTAGGTTTTGTTGAGACTTTAGTGATGATTTAAAAGACTTGAGGCCATCAGGATTCAAATATAACAATTATATAACTTTCTATAATAAGATTTCTATTGGCTTAATTGGTAATATAGCAACAACTGAGTCATAGAACAAAAGTCAAAAAAAATTATATACTCCCCAAAAGATTTTGAGACAGAAGAACCTGTGCTAGAGAAGAAATTGGCATGTTTACATTTAAAATCAAACCAGAGGTGTCAAAACCCATCTGTTTAGTCAGAACTTCTAGTGAGTGATTGGCAACTTCCATAATCTCCTCTTTTGGAAATAAAAAAGTGAACCTAAACTTTTTTTAAAAGTCTGTAATATTCATGTAAGAATGAATGTGGATAACAATGAAGGGAGAACATGGACCCCCATGTTGTCTATGGATAATTTACACATGGTGCCTGGGAATTAAAGAACTTGAGTCAGTTTCTTTGTGCACAACTGCAACCAAGCACAGTGTAGTTGATTTCAGTCACTTCAGTCACTGGCGTTTTGATTCATAGCTTTTATGAAGTAGTAGGGATTCCACTTTTGTCATTAGGCTACAAATATTTTTTCCTAGTAGATAGGGGTCTTCCTTCTGAGGGGGAGGTAAAATAAATTCAAGATGATAGATGAGAATAAGCAAAGAGCTTGGGTAAACTGCTGGGCAAGAGTCCCTCTGACATGTACTGGAGGTGCTGAGAGCTGATTGTCAACAGGAAGTCAGTGTGATTGAGCAGCTATGAGTATAAAATTCTAAAAAATTACTGCCATCTGATAAGTTAATATTCTTATCTTTCATGAGTATATTAAGTCAGAATTGGATGTAAAAATACTACTATCAAACATTCTCTTTCATTTTAGGATATGGATAAGAAATATAGCATGTTGGCTCAAAATGAATCACTCCTCATTTAACAAAAGCTGAAGAAATTTTGGGAATTTAGGTTCTTTTTGCATTCTGAGGTTCAAATCCAGAAAGAAAACAGATGCTACCTAAAGAAATATTTAAATATCAAAGAGCAAAAATCACTCATTTTATATATATATATATATATATGTGTGTGTGTGTGTCTACACACACACACACATACACACATGCATATTCATATTTGCTTATGTATATAATGTAGAAATATATACATCAAAATAGAAATATACAAATGTGTATATTTTCACATACATAATAGAAGTAACAAATGGGGAGATTGACAAGTATTATCTGGCATGGGCTTCAGGCCTAGATTCATAATTCCTTTGTAAGATATATGCCAGATGGTATCTTTTGTCCTTTTGTTGGTCACCTTCTTTACTCCCCACATGAATTCTGGAAAGGAGGCATTGTCATCTCTACTCAGGGTTAAGGAAACCAAGCTCCCAGTGGACCCAGGTTTAAGGCAGGCCCGTGAGATTCCCAAAGCCACATGTTCTTTCTGTTCCCCTGGGGCCCTCTCTCCTTCTGAGGGAAGGCTGACTATGTCATCAGTGCATTGTATACCAGTTGGAAATTTATATGCTCTAATAAATTAATACACTGCTCAATCCCCATGACAGTGGTGCCATTATGTGTCATGGTTTCCTGCATTCAGTGGAGTCATTCAGAAATGCCACATCATGCAGAAAACAACATTTGCCATATCTTTCTTTAGCATCGCTTAACAAGACTAGTAACTGGAAATCTTTATACTATCTTTTCTGAACTCAATTTGGAAGAAAAGAGTGTGATAAGGAGTTTTCTATCAATTCCAAGTACAAGAAACAATCTGGTATATATAGTTGGATGTTAAGCTACTGGAACTCTTCAATATTTTCATGCTTTGTAGAGGCTATAAGGTAGTTTTTTGTAGTACAGTCTTTAGTGGAAAGTCAAGTCTATGTGGCCTATGGTATACTGTTAAAAGGTTAGGCAAGACTCCAGGTAGTAGCAATTATAGTGTAGTAGGGAAAGCTATACTATAGCCCTGCAGTGGAATCTGATGAATTTCCTATGATTAATCTGGCCGATTCAGAACATATTTATGTTTGTTTGTGGAAGCTTCTCTATAACCATTTCATCTTGCCTCCTGCTATGTCTTGGGTATGGCTCTTTGTTGACGTATGAATGCAAATAGGAAAATAAAAACTCTGTTTTGGATTCTTTTGATAAATAGCTATTTGGATATATAATTTTTCAATGTTCAAACTTGACAGTAATGTGTGATTATGTATTTTGGGGCCCACTTCAGAATCCTTACAGAGAGTTCATGAAGTATGATGGCACCCAGTGATCAGGAATGCAAATGGTTTTCTTTGGGGGCCTTTGAACATTCCAGGCCCTATACACTCTCCAGGTTGCAATGACCCTGTTATCTTCGGACTCAGTGGAAATCCTTGGGTGATCCCATAGCTTGGTCTCCCAGAAAGCTTTTAGTGTATCTCTCTCATTTCAGTGCTGTCTTTCAGTGTCCTAACCCAGGGTTTTGGCAATAAATTTGTAGCATTGTCATTTAGATTATACTTTTTTGTATTCAGTATGACACAATGTGCTATGCACTTTTTAAATTAATAATTAGCCCTGGCTGGTGTGGCTCAGTGGATTGGGCACCAGCCTGTGAACCAAAGGGTCCCCAGTTCTATTCCCAATCAGGGCACATGCCTGAGTTGAGGGCATTTGTAGGAGTGTGAAAGGCAACAACACATTGATTTTTTTCCCTCTCTCTTCCTCCCTCCCTTCTCCTCTCTCTTAAAATAAATAAATAATATATTTTTAAAAAATAATAAATGAGTAAAATTGATCATCAGTAGCAGAAGAATAATAGTTAGATTTGTTAAGCATTCAGAAATTGTGTGCACCAAAAATTATTCAGGCATTGTGTCTTTTAGATTTTTCAGACAAGCCCTGGCTAGTAGCACAGTGGGTAAGGTGATGGCCTGCGAACCCAAAGATCGCTGGTTCGATTCCCCAGCCAGGGCACATAAGTAGGTTGCAAGCCAGGTCTCCAGCCAGGTCCGTGGGTGGAGGCAGGTGAAAGGCAACCATACATTGATGTTTCTCTTCCTCTCTGCCTCTCTCCCTTTCTCTCTCTCTGGAAATAATAAATAAAATCTTTTAAATAAATTAATTAATTAATAATAAAGAATAAATAAATTTTTCAGTCTGAGGCAGGGTGCATGCTCATATAATGAGAAAGTAGTGAAGCCACAAAAAACTTTTGGATTACAAAGGTGGACTTTTAACCATTATTTGACTACTTTAACTCTCTGATATTGTTTTGTCTCTTCCTAGTGGGTGAGAAGAAATAGAAAATGTGTATATTGTGATTTTCCCTACCCATTGCTAAAAAATATTTATTCTTTAGAGCACCATAATTTATCCCCTTAAAAAAAGAACAATGTCTCTATTGTCAACTTAGCCCAAGAAGGAAGGTTGCTAAGCCTCAATTCCTCTTTTTAAAAAGCAAAACCATAATTCATCAGTGGCTAAGTTTTGCTTGAGTTTTAGTCCTTGTGTGGCCATGGCAAGTAGCAAACCAGTATATATAAATGAAATGTCTATAAACTTACTTTATTTTCTGTCTATATCGCTCAGTATAACTTGTAAGCTTGCCAGATGAACAATGAAAAGTTCTTTTTGTTTGGTTTGACATATGTAACTGCAATGATGAGATTTCATTTATTCTAAAGTAGTCCTTGAGTTTGTATTATAGTCACATACATTTCTCCACCCCATTCACTTCTCTCTTTTTAAAAAATTTCTGAAAGGCTAATGTATTGCAAGTTATCTTATTCAGCCATCATATAGGACTTTCTGCAATGATAATAAGGCTCAACACTGTCCTATGTAGTAGCCATGTGTTTACATGTGGTTATACAGACTCAGGAATTAATTCCTAATTTTATTTTATTTTTTAAAGTTTAAAAATTTCTATTGTTAAATTATGGTTGTCCTAATGTTCCCTCCATTGCTCTCCCCTGCCCCTCTCACCCCTCTTCTCTCCCACAGTCAATCCCCACCCTGTTGTCCATGCCCATGGGTCCTTCCTTGACTAGACTCTTCTCTTTCTTTCCCCCATTATCACCACTCTCCCCTCAGGCTGCTGTCAGTTTGTTCCTAATTTCCATGTCTCTCCTAATTTTAGTTCATTTAAATTTAAATAGTCACATGTGGCTGTTGGCTTCCATTTTGGACTGCACAGATCTAATTAGGTTTTGACAGGTAAAGTGATTCTTGACCACAAAATGTGAGAAATGGGATCTTGAAGTTTGTGAATTTCAAGCTGTTGTCAAGTGTCATAGAGCAAAGACTATGTGTTCTTTAACAGTTGACATTTAAACATTTTCTTTGTAGTCCTTCCAGAGACAGCTATCTTCCTATCTCCAGGAAGAACAGAAATGCCTGGGTTTCCTTTTGGCTGGTTTCATACAGGCCTTGAGTAATTCACTTCTTTCTGAATCAGCCCAAGGTGAGCACATTATCTTTGTCATATTAAGAAATAAATGGCAGAGTAGCCAGCCAGGACGCAGCCCCAACTTGGTTCCTATTTTCAGAGTACACATGAATGCACAGCCTGTTGCTAGTGTAAAGCGTGAGGAAAGAGCTCATGGAGAAATTTTTTTCTTTCTTGATTGAATCCTAGTGCTTGGTGGTATGTGCAAAAGCAATCTCTTGCTTGTACAGGCAAACAGCTGTTAGCTGAAAAATGATAATTACGATAGAGAGCACTGTTTTCATGTTTTTTGTCAGCTCTATTTGAATGAATGCTGTGTTAAAATATATATGTTTCATCCAAAATAACTGATAATTTAGCATATTTTTAAAAATTTCTTAGCCAGAAATAGGAGCATATCATTTTTTTTTACCTCTCTACTACCCAAAAGAAAGAAAATTGTAACCACAAATGTGATTTAAATTTTTTCAGTAGCCACATTAAAAAATTAAAAAGAAATTGGTGAAATTAATTTTCAACTGTTAATTCAACCCAAAGTATCTAAGATATTTGAATATGTAATCAGTATTAAAAATTAATGAGATACTTTGTGTTCTCTTTTTTTATGATGAGTCTTTGAAATCCAGTGTGTATTTTATGCATGTGATTTGGACAAGTTACACATTACATGCTCAATGACAGTTGGCTGGTGGCTTCCTTGTTGGACATGCATACGAACCTATGTATACCCAGATCCTAATTCAGGGCATACATAGTGAACAATGTTGGGACTGAGGAGAGTAATTTGCCAAAAGGTAAAAGAGGACTTAGCAAATACCCAGCAGAGATGATCAGTTCATCTGTTACATTGCCTGTCATTAACCTGGTGGTTGGGAGGGAAGACAAAGGTACAATAATGTGGGACCATTTGTAAAAATATAGTTATGGCTTAAAATTTTAGTAGACACTTACAATGTGTCAACTTTTTCTTGCTCAAATTGCGACAACTTCTGATGACATTTTTAATTCTGAATTTGTAGCAGTTTTGTCATTTTTGTCTTTATATCAATGCATAAGTCATAATATTGACAATTTTCTTTTGAACGACTTTTTTCAACTTTAAGAATCAGAGATTATCTTATGGGTGTAACTCAATCTTTTCTTTTAGTCTTATAAAAATATTTCCCAATTAGTTTCAACTAGTTCTTAAAATGATCTTTTTAGTACAACCTTATTATTCTAAAATACTATAAATCAAATTTAAAAATTTAAAAATGACTGCTTTGCATGGGTTTGTTTTATAGTGTTATTTTAAGTTGTTAGAAAAGCATTTTAAAAATTCTGTTCTTGACATATTGTAAATACATAGTTATTTGAATGTAGACAGAAAGAAAGTAACTTAAAGTCTGTATCTATGTTATAACAAATATTCAATTTGTTTAACTTTTTTTTAAGTAGGACATTTGAGATATGAAATTTTAGCTTAAACTCACTGGCTGTTTTGGAATTATGTAAACATTTATATAAAGTAGAGTTTTGGGGTTCTATGTCATCATCTCATATTTGAATCTTGAATTTGCTGAGCTTAAAAGTTTTCTGAGCCTAATTTTCTTTCTTTTTTTTTTTTTTTAAAGATTTAATTCACTACTTTCAGAGTGAAGGGCAGGGAGGTAGGAAGAAAGGGAGAGAAGCATCAATGCATGATTGCCTTTCACCTGCCTCCAGCTAAGGACCTGGCTGGAGACCTGGCTTGCAACCTGGTTATGTGCCCTGACTAGGGGTCAAACCAGCAATCTTTGGGTTCCCAGGCCAGCACCTATCCACTGAGCCACACTAGCCAAGGCTTAGCCTAATTTTCTTTGCATGTAAATGGCATAACCTGTTCAACTTGGAATTCAGTAACTATTGTCAGTTGGGTGGATGCTATGGGTGTCACTGAGTGTAGAGCATTGTTCACACTCATGGTTAGTGGGTATAATTGCTACAAAGAATATACAGGACCTATGTATCACAGAAAATATATATAGGAATATATATATTTAGGAAGTGAATAACACTATAAGAATTAAACATGTATTACATACATTTTAATTTTCTATAATTTGGAAAATTTTTATAACGAGTAAAGAAATATTTAATAGTTATGTAGTTTGAAATAGCAAAATTAAATGTCTTTTAGGGTTTAATATGCCAGGTGTTTCAGCACAGTTCTTCTCTGATGTGAAGTTTGTAGTATGAACCCACTGTGTTTACCACCTGTGCTCCATTACAAGCATGGCATCTATGCCTTCTTTAGGAAGAGCTAAATGATTTTCCATCTCAAATGTTACCTTTGTTTCCCCCTTGACTCGTAGGACAGCAGAAGTACAATTAAATTGATTTTAAATCAAATTTAACATTATGTATTGATTAGATACAAGCGCTCTGAAGCAAATGTCACATTATTCAGTTCCAAAAAGCATCTGAATCGGATAAGAGAAGCAATCCAAGCTTTCATTTCTGTTAAGTAATTCAGCCGATGTTAGAAGTCATGAGAGTGAGATACACATGGCTAGTAAATGGCTCTCAAACCTTATTATTGAATGCAGCCTTCAATTCAGTTTATTAGCTTGTTCTTTATTCTCATTTATATTTTATTACCTTGGAATATAGTCATAAGATCCTGGAAGTGGAGTTTTTCTTTAAGTAACATGTCCCTAAAGTTTTTAAAGTATTTTGTTAAGTGATGTCTAGGTGCAGACATAATGTCGGCCAAGCCAGGTTTTGTGATAAGGGAGTTGGCTATGATAGCATTTCCATGTCTCTAACTTTGTTTCCATCATCTTTGTTTTTGGAGAGCAAACTTCTGGCTGTGTTAGAGCGGAAAAGGTTGAGGGATGGATGAAGGAAAGAAGTTGGAGTATTATGCTTAGTGAAATAAGCCAGTCAGTGAAGGACAGGTATCATATGATCTCACCCATTACGGGACAATAATGAGCAAAACTAACAACAAGCAAAACAAAACCAAGTGTATGAATACAAGGAATAGGCCTGCAGTGGTCAGGGGGAAAGGGGTTGGGGGGAGGGGGGAGGCAGAGGCAAAGAAGGGGAGCAGCTTAGACAAGAACCTAGTATAAAGGAACCATGGACATGGACAGCAGGTGGGATTGACTTTGGGGGGAAAGGGTGGGTGGGGAGGGGGACAGAGGGGAGCAAAAAAGGGGATGGATGTAATACAACAACAATAAAATTAAAAAAAAAAAGTTGGATATATAAAGCATTGTGTAGCAGGTTCTGGAATAACACCATTTTGTTGTAAAGTTGATGAGAAAAAATCGAGTCTTGGGTGGGACCACTCTGTGGAGTTTGCATGTTGCCCCCACATCTGAGTAGGTTTTCTCCAGACACTCAGGTTTCCTCCCACATGAGCTGCTGGGAGAGGCTCCAGCCACCCCGAACTGGGATGGTGGGTTGGAAAATAATTATCTTACTTGTCTTTATTAATCTTTCTGAAATTTATGTGTAGTTCACAGGTATTTCAGTGCTTACTATTAGATGTGTTTTGGGTTTTTATTTAGAAATTTGGTGATGTTTTTATGATTGGAAACATGCCTTAGGAACAAACATGGCACTTGTTTATGTCATTTAGCCTGTGGTGAAATTGGTTTTGTTATACTTCATTTTGCTTGAAGTTGTGGTTTCCAAGAACCTACATACCATGTTAAATGAGGCCTTGCTGTATAGGAAAGAAAGGAGATGAGTATCTTTGGCAGAAATAAAATATAATGAATTGGATATAACTAACAACTGTAACTTTTCTTCTCTGTACACAAAGGCCATCATTTATGTAACATGTAAGTTAAACCTTTTTCAGAAGGTCCTACCCACTGGAACCTGCAACTCTAGAAAAGCACAGGGAAGGGAGAGGGTGAAGAAGCTATAATAAAAGGTTCACTGCACTCCAGTGGCAGATTAATCACACAGCCTGATTAAAGAGTCACGTGTTGCTAAAAATGCAAAATAAATCTAGCTAAACGTATTTCACATAGCAATATGTGTTTACAATATAATGTGATATCAACAAAGATGTGAACAGAACAGGCATGTGTTTCGCCCATGGGGAGAACAGGGGACAAGTTAGAATGGCCTCTGAGAGATATGGAGCAAGTAGGAGCTACCTGGGCAGATAAGTATGGAAGGGACGTTCCTGGCAGAATGAATGAACAGAGCGTGCAAAGGCCTGAAGGTCAGAGCACTTTGTGAAATCCTGTGTGGCCAGAGCTCAGAGCAGGGAGTTGCAATAGGTGAGTTGGGGAAGTAAGCAAGGCTTAGATCATGAAGGGCCTGTAAATCTATGCTAAGGTATTCAGAGGGTGCTGGTAGCAATAGGAGGACCTGCAAGTTTTGAATTAGGAGAGCTTGGGATCATGTTTGTACAATAAAGCTTATTTAGGTCTGGGTGCCTTTCAGAGAATTATGTGATGTGAGCAAGACTGGGGATTGGAACTTCTTTAAAGTACTCACCATGTTGGCTTTCTGTGATGTTCCTTTAGCTAAAAGCAATATATAGTCTACTCCTGGCATTAGGTGGCAAGATGTAATTGTAACAGGTGTAAATAAGAGTTTGCAATTCAGCTCACCAGACAACAAAATGGAGATTGATGCATTTGCTATCTTTTGCTTCTGTAGAGAACATAGCAGTGAACAACCTTATACATACACCTTTTAGGCACTTGTCCAATTAATTCCTTAGGATAAATTCCTAGAAATAGCTTTGGTGTTTCAGGGTTTTTGATATATATGGTCCCAGAACAATTTGGATGCCTGCAATCATGGTAGGTGAACAGGTGCTGAGTTTTGTGGCAACACTGAAAGCACAGATACAGAAATCAAGTGTGCAGTGAGCAGTCGTGCCTGGGTAGGCAGGCACGCATGCCTGATTTTTCTTTTTGTGTTTCCTTGTACCTCAGGTTCTCTTCTCTGGTTGCAGTAAAACTCGATCAGATGAGTATGTAAGACTGACGGGGTGTTTGTCTATAATGACAAGTACTTGACTATAGCAGCAAATGATGAGTGGCCCTAGGGAGACATCACCACCCACTTGAGAGTGATCCATGAAGGGTTTATGACCCGTTTGAATCCTGATCGAGCATCACCCCCTTGACCCTTGGGGAACCAATTGTCTGGAATACTTGCTCTGTCAGTCTGAGCGATGTGCTTAGAATCCCTGCAAACAGAGCAAGCCCAGTTGTAAAATACAAAGTGAATTTTCAAGAATTTTCAAGGATTAAAAAGATTTGATTGCCACATTCCACAGCTATGTTTACTAAATATACTGATAAGATCATTAGAGCCTACCTCCCCTACCTCCAATTTGTTCACTTTCCACATTCAGCTATAAATTATTATTTGAAATTATAAGGCAATGAATTTTTTTATTTTGATCATACCAATAATTATTTAATAGTTCATCTTTCCCTTTTGGCCCTTGTTTACAGTAGGGATGTTTATTTACCATACATGATACAAAACATTTTGAAGAGCTATTAAAATGTAAACATATATACTAGATTCACTAGTAGCTACAAAGGGTAAATCTACTCTTCCGAGTTTCTTCTACTGTGTGTGGAGGGGTGGGGGTGTCAGAGGAAGTGAAATACAGAAAGGAGAGAGGGAAGGGCAGGCAACTGGGATTGGCTTCTTGCTTCGCACTGTCCCACTTTGCTTGGATGCCCCCTTGAGGCAGGGCAGCAGTGCAGATGGAAAAGCTGTGGTCTTAAGACTCTGTACCTTCTGCTAGTTGTCCACTAAGTCCTAACTCGTTTACCATGTATCAGGTTGTTCCTTAGTTAAAAAGAGATGAGCTGTGCTGGCCCTGAGCAGCTGGGCTAGAATCGTTACTGTAGGTGAAGGTAAAGCACTATTATGTTCAGGAGAACCATTGCCTGCTGATCGGATTCTCTGTTTGCTTTGTTCCCTGCTCATGAAGAGGTCTCGTTAAAACCCTCTACTGATGGTGTGGATCAATCACAGTGGCCTCTGGGTGAGGAAAAAGGTATTTTTTGTACAAAGGAGGCTGCTCTTGGCTGTTTTTAAAAGCTAATGACGAGAACTCTCAGAGAGAAAACAGTAGTCACAAAAGCTTCATTAAATGTTAAAATGGTTAGCTAACTTAAAAAATGAAAAAATTTAAAAGTAGGAAAACTGTTTAAGAGCGGGAAACATCAGTATTGCTCATTGAACAATCTATTCTTCTAATTTGGAAAGAACAACTGTTTGTCATGGTACTTGTCCTTGAGCTGGCAGTTACCTAATTAAATGCATATAAAATCCCAAAGGCTTTACTAAGAAACAGTAATTTTCCTTGGTTGTCTTTAAACTTATTGAATGAAACCATTACATTGAGAAGATAATGGATGGATTCTTCCATTGTGCATCAAGGTTCTGAATTGACTGATCATGTCATAGTTATTTATCAATGTGTTACTTCATAATTTAAAATTAAAGACACCATTCTTATTTATTGCTGACTTTCGGGGTACTGTTGGTTCCAGTTTTTGAAGATTGTAACCTGGGCGGGGAAGCTGCCCCTAGAAGAGATGGATGTATAAATCAAAGACAAAGTTTTGACCTGGGATTAGGATATATCTTGATCATTGGCCCTTATTGTAATCTACATATAGAGTATGGAATTTGAGATTTTAATATTTGTACTCAGCCAGGATGACTTTGCTTGTATCATAATTGATCAATGTGCTGTTTACTCCGCTACTGCCACCCACAGCCTGCCTTTCTCTGTGTTCAGTTTCTGCCGCATTCTGTCCTGGGGGCTGCTCTGCTCAGTCTCCCCACAGGTTGGCATGGCTGATAGGCAGGGGATCAGAGGGCTGGGGCAGAAGGCAGTCAGGGTTCTCGTTCCTGCTCCTTCCCTCACTGAGCAGTTGAGCGCTGCAGACACTAGTCGGCAGTGGCCACCCCTCCTCTTGTCCTTCCTTCATGTTTCAGTCTCACAGGCTCTGCTGTCACCCTGGCCTCCCCTTGCTCTTTGGGGTCTTGGGATGCCATGGTTTCTGCTCTTGCTGCTCTTTGTGTGCCCCACCTCACTGTTGGTTCTGTTCCCTGCCTGTTCTTCTGGCCCTAATCCTTTAGTCTCTTCAACATCTGAGTTGGATTCTGTTTCCTCTGAGAATTGATTTCAATAGCAACAGGTCATTTAGTCAGAACACAGTAGGGGGTTTCAAACTTGAGCTTTAAAATGCATATTCTTGGACTCTAACCTTTACAAGAATCCTTTACTAAATCTGAAGTGAGTTCCAAGAATGGTGGTTCTAATATGTTGAGGAGCTCCAGCCACTGAAAAAGTTAGTATACACTAAATCCTTGATACTTTCCCCTACACATCTGGGGAAATATCCTCGTTGGAACAAGAGCAACTTGCTCTTCTTTGTTTCTCCTGCTCCACCTTCACATGTTCAAGGCAAACACGATGATCTCACCCAAAAATGAAGCTTAGACTAATTGGTGACGGGTGCCTGGTTCTCATTCAGCAGAGACCATCCCCAATCATTCAGAGCAAACTGCATGTTTTACTCACCTGCTCTGCTTTTAATATCGCATAATACATTCTACCCTAAAGCAACGGGGAATAGTTGTATTTCGCTAGAATTTGCTTTGATCTGGGTGGTAAACAGGAGAGCTGGCTGGTTTGGGGCAATCACGTTCATTTATTTACTTACTCACTTGAACATTTATTTAGCACTTACTATATGTAAGGCATGGCCTAGATCATGATTGGCAAACTGCAGCCCTGGGCCAAATCTGGCCCTGAGGCTCTTTTTGTAAAAAAAAAAAAAAAAAAAAAAAAGATTTACTGAAACATGACCATGCTTATTCATTTATATACTGTCTTAATTCTTGCTCTACCACAGCAGAATTAACTAGTAGCTGCAATAGAAACGGTATGACTTGCAAGCCTGAAATATATATCATTTGATACTTCACTGGAAGAGGTGACAGACCTCTGGGCCAGATCCTGGGAATATACTGTAAATAAGGTGGGCATCGTTCATTTTAACACATTGTTGACCAGCAATTTTCCACGAAAGCTAATGCAAGTACAGACAGGAGTTAACTCTGGTAGCAAACTAGAGCCATCTGTTCATTGAACACATTGCTGACTGGCAATTTTGTAGCAAAAGTTAATACAAGTTCAAGTATAAGTTAACTCATTACAGGTCATCAATGGTTGGGTTTGAAAACAAAAGTTTTTTTTTTTTGTGACAAGTCAACATTGTGTTAACCACTGCTAGGGAGACAGCAGTGAGCAAGGAACCTCCAAACCCCTTCTTTCATGGATGCATCTTGTGGGGGGTACAGAAGGCAAAAAAGGAGATGAGCTATGTAGGTGTCATTGTGTTAGAGTAGTAAGTTTGAGGGAGAAAAATAAAGCCGGGGGAGGGTATTGTGAGTGCAGGGTGGTGTGCTGTCCATGGGATGGCTGGGAAGACCTCAGTAGTGAAGGAAGAACCTGATCCTCATTTTCCTGGCATTTGTTTTCAGCATTTTCCACTGCTTATCTCTTCTGATGTATAAAATTAAGACTGCCAGTGTCTGTCAAATTTAAATATGGAAAGTAAAGGGTTATTTTTTCAATTATTGGGGTCCTTCAGTAATAGGAAGGTGGTGGGAATCATGAGGATGCTCCTTTGGCCTTGGAAAATTCTTCCTCCAGGAAGGATTTTTGGCACTTCTTTTCTTCAACAAAGGGGAGAGGCGGGTCCTGGTACATGTACATTTTAGTCCAGCTTCATTCCTCAGCTTCTGGGTGGTCACCACTACTGGCAACTCTTGATAAAAGCAGAGTTCTGGCGAGGCGGACCACACGTTGTTCAATGCATAGCAATTGCCAATTACTGTGAGACTGCAGGGACGCATGTAAGCTTTTGGACGCTGAAGTTAGTTTTACCTGATGGTCAGATTCTTCTCTGTTTTAAGTGATGTGAAGTGCCCGTACTGGATATATTTGCATTCTGTTCCCCTTTGATTTTAAAATTAAAGTAGAAACCTGCCATTGCACGGCTGATGATTGCACACATTTGGAAACATTTCAAGAACAATTGTGTAGTCCAAAATGTAAGTACATTCCATAAAAGAGTAACGTAACATGATTATCTCATAAAGCTAATCTTTCTGGTTCCTTCTACGCTAATAAAGACTCTCCTGGTAAGGCAAAGGATACTGAGTCAATTTTATTTGACGCAGCCATTGTACTTGAACTCTGTATTATTAGTTCTCTTTTTGGTTTGGTTTATCACATTTGAAATTTCTTATAGTGTTGGAAACTTAGCTACATATCTATGTTATTTTTTTTTAACCAAATCCTATCATGTACAAAATTTTTTAAATGATTTTTAGCAATAGAATAAATTTAGAGAGATAAGCTTCAAAGAATCCCACTCTCAAGGCATTTCTATATGCTAGATTATTGTTCTGTGACTTCCAATAATTAGATTTCTAAAAAGCAAATTTAAAACAAAACAATTTTGCTAAAGGAAAAATATATTTAAAACATTTCAGGTCTTAGTTTGTGCTTACAGATGTGTAAGGAATCTATTTTAAATATATTAAACTACATCTAATGCTCATATACTGCATATTATTTAATTTATCAAAAGTTTCTAGTGACAGCCTAAACTCAATATGAGGCTTTAGGGGTTTAATAATAATAATTTCATTTGGAAGCATCTTGCCTTCTAAAAACCCTCTGGCCACTTAACAGAATGCAATAAAATGTGATTATAAAATATGTAGCATGCCTTCATATTTCCACATTTTCAGCATGTGTTTTTCTTTAATCATCCATAAAAATACATAGATGAATAATATGAAAAAAATCCAGTTTGCTGTTTTACTCTATATGTAAAGTGCTGACGTTTTCTTTTACAAATATTAAGAGTGAGAATTAGAAGGAACATATTAGCATGTCAATAGTGGAAATAATCTGGTTACCTTTACATGACTTTTGGATTGAATTTATATATAACTAGAATGCTCATGATTATCAAATGGGTCTTGCTGATGTAGTCAAAGAAAAAAAAACTTTATTTTAATCCTTTAACGATATTAGTACAGTAACCATGTTAACTTAAAAAAAAGAAGAAAGTATACCAAGATTTCATCAACCAAAATAAAGAAAAAAAGAGACAGAAGAGAGGAAAATGTTAAAAGTAATTACTCCAAGAGCTAGTGCGAATGGCCCCTGGACATGGACAATGAGGGGTACTGAATGTGGGAGAGGAGATGGGGTGGGTGGGACAGGGGAGAACAATGTGGGAAAAGTGAAACAATTGTATTACAGCAACAATAAATTAATTTAAAAAATTAAAACTATAAAGGAAGCAAAAGGTTAGGAAATAAAATAAAAAGAATCCTCAATCAATCAAATCAAGCCATAAAGTGGATTCCTTTGGCTATTTTGCCATTTGTTTGCAAGTATGCTGGGCAGCAGGGAAGAGGAGAGAACACATCCTCACCTGCTTCACCCCCTTCCAACCACAACTGCTGTGATTGTCAATACCACCGGTCTAAGGGGCATTGCTGGCAAGCTTGGGAATTTGTTTCCTTCCCCTTCTTTCCATCCTTCTCATTAGCCAAAGCTAAGTTTTACCACCTTCCTAACACTTGGTAATATTTCTTTTCAGGAAGCTTGGATAGCCCTAAGGCTCAGAGCCTCAGGCAGGGATCCCTTTTAGCAAATTTTGTAACCATTTCTTCTCAAGGTGAGCAGGGTTAACTGTTTAACTCTGTCAAATGATACTGGTTTTCCAGTGATGGTAGAGCTATAACTTTCAGTTGAATCAAAGTAATTTAAGGGCAGACTGAGTAGATGTAAATAAATGGACATCAAATGATAGTGCAGGAGGCACACACAACCTGTGACTAAAACCTGTGACTGAGCCCAAGTTAGCTCAGCCTCATGATGTGAAGTCTCAGACCACAGGTCCTGGACCTTGCTTCCAGCCTGCGGCACCATCTGGTAC
The DNA here is from genome assembly GCA_004026585.1 of Noctilio leporinus. NCBI lineage: Eukaryota > Metazoa > Chordata > Mammalia > Chiroptera > Noctilionidae > Noctilio > Noctilio leporinus. The sequence continues at coordinate 28,412 of PVIW01002015.1, read as the reverse complement.
GGTCTTCATAAACTGCCTGTGCTCCCTTTTCTGCATCTTTTGGGACAGTGGATTGCTGAGGCCTCTCTAACAAAATGATTTGTGAAAATGTCTTGTCTTTAGGAAGGACTCAAAATCACCCAGTAGAAATATTAGCTACAAAATTCTACCTTCTCTTTATTATCCATGTGATTGAAAACGTGAAAAATAATTGGAACATTGATTCTGGCTGAAAGTAAGCAGGCTGGAAACCGACCAAGTATGGGATACTAGAAGGATGGGGTTGGCTAAAATGTTCGTTTTTGTTGTTGTTGTTGTTGTTGTTTGTAAGATGGCCCTAGTAGCACTTAATTGTCTTTAACTTCATTCGAAACAATTTTGTTAGATTGTGTGTGACAGCTATAATATCAGCATGCATTTTTTAAAACATCAAAATTGGTGAATTTTTGTGTAGTCATTTTAAAATAGATGGAGTGAAATATACAGCATTTTCAACATATGATGCTTCATTATCTCAAGCAAGGTAAAGATGCAACTGAAATGCAGTGAAAGATTTATGCATTGTATGGAGAAGGTACGGTGACTGATTGAACATGTCGAAAGTGGTTTGCGAAGTTTCACGCTGAAGATTTCTTGCTGGACAATGTTCCGCAGTTGGGTAGACCAGTTGAAGTTGACAGTGATCAAATCAAGACATTAACTGAGATAATAAACATTATAACATGCAGGAGATAGCAAACAAACTAAAAACCTACAAATAAACAAAGATTTGGTGAAAATGAAAAATATACCTTTTATTTTATGAAAAAAAAAAAAGGACTTTTGACCAACTCGGTAATGCATTGCATCTAGAACTGTAGGAACTAAATTCTAATTAGCACCCATGTTTTCTAGCTAAGAAATCTTGGAACAGTCCGTGTACCTCTCTAGACCTTAGACTTCTTGTTAATGAAACAGAAGATTGGGTAATAGAGTATTTGAATTGCCTCCAAGGTCAAGGACTCAGTGCTTCCTTTGTGCCTATTGACTCAGACATTAATTGAGTATAATAGCTAGATTTTCCTGGTCACCCATGCCAAGTTAATGTGACATCATATATGGAACATGTGTGAAAGCACCATAACATTTTAGGCGTATTATCTATTTTAAGTATTTATGTCATCATTGCTATGTAATGTTATTATAGAACAGAAATTTCAGTCCTCATATACCCAATATCTCTTGAAATAGATGAGGACTAGACATCCTTCTGCATCCTAGGAGCATGCATCATAATTACCTGGAGATGTTTAATAAAATAAGATGTAGTGTGGGCTTTGCCTGGACAGGTTTATTTTTTAATTCCATGGGAATTTCTGATGTGGAACTGGTGTTGAGAAGCACTCAGAGATTCTTTTTACATAATAGAAATCCTTGGATTCCAGCAATTTCCTTGTAGACTTTGGAGTTATTTTGTCACTTATTATTTCTATGATCTTGGGCAAGTTATTTAATCTCTCAGCACTGATTCCTTCCTCTAAAGTGAGGATACTGACACCTCTCTTTCAAATTACTGTAAGAGTTAAATGAGATAATTGCTGTCCATTCTTTGCAAGATGGGTGTCACATAGTAAATGCTATAGAGTCTCTTAGTTTTGGTTGAAGAAGCCCCAAGACTAAAACATAAAAAATAAGAAGTAAAAAGAAAAAGAAGAAGAAGGCCAAGCATATTTGGGTATCCCAGAGATAACACTTGAAAATATCTGTTGTAATTTTCCTAATTCTCACTGAAATTTGTAGCTTTGCCTTTATTCTGGCAATATCATTAGATTTAGTGTAAAACTGGGCATGTTTTATTTCATAAATTAGTTAAATGGATGATCATTATGATTTGGGTTTCAATTGAGTCCTCAAGGCAATATTTGCTGATAAAGAAATATTAGGTAATTTTTAAAGACTTATCAGAAAGATTAAAATATTAATGCTTCTCCATTTCAAATTTATATCTCCCTAATTATAATTATCTATCTTTCCTTTTGTTACTTAAAATTTTAAATTTATAGCACAAGTTTTATAGAAATGTGTATTTTAATTTGATTGAATGTTTTTAGGTCAGTAACTTTATCATTATTTTAAAATGAAGATTTATGTGACTGTCTGAAATTGATATCAGCAAGATAACTGCCCTCTAATTCAAATGTGACATTCAGAATATACGTTCTTTCTTTCAATACAGTGATTGGACAAGGCTTAACCCTTGAATTTAAGTCAGATAAAAAGCATTATTTTTCATGTGCACCTGTTAAAATGCTACTTTATTATAGACTATGATGTGATTAAAACTAGAAAAAATTTTCATCTCCAGTTAGTCATTTTTCTTCAGTTGCTATTGCTTTTTTCAAGTTTACTTAAGGCACTTAAATCTTATTCTGAGGTTTTATCCTGAAAATATTTTCTTACCCACCACTCAATCACAAAAGCACCGCTCCTGTCTCCCCAAACTCCCTCCATCTCCAGCCCTTCTCCTTTTGTGAACATGCTTGCTTCTAGAGCTTTATATAAAAATAAACAAAACTAAAATGAGGGGTAAGCTTAAAGTTGTAATTAGTTTCATCTATATTGAAACAACCTGAAAATGTGAGTAATGGCTGTTTTTCACTGAATTTGGAAGGTTTATTTTAAATGATTTAAGTTAAAATATGGATAAGGTGGTGCATTTTTGAAGTCACCTTAGAGAGGCCTTGTATAAATGGTCATTCTACAGAGCACTTTTTTTTTTTTTTTTAAATAGTAGCAATGCCTTATTGTTGTGGGCGAGAGAAGGGCTGGAAGGGCGGGTCCACAGGGACACGGGGGTGGGATCTGTGGGAGCTCCATGGCTACCCTCCATAGGGGGCTCGGCCTGCGAACACCCTTTGGTATCACTGAATACACCTGGTAGAAGCTGATTGTTCTTATTAAATACATGACAGGCAGAAGCCACATGCTGGACAATTTTGAGGCGGGCATGTTCTGTCTTGTGCTCCAGAGGCATGTGGTTCTGGGCTGAAGCAGCAGCACCTTGAAGAAGCTGAGCAGCAGCAGCACTGGGTTGAAGCCCTGTGGCCCTGGGTCTGAGTTGGTGCAGAAGGTGGGTCAGCAGTGCCAGGTCCAGCAAGATGGGTATGGCTGAGTCGTCAGCGGTGTTGTGCAGCACCAGTGTGTTGGTGCCGGCAGCATCAACTCCCACGTGTATTTACCCACAGGTGCTCTTACTCGCTTAAGGTGTGCAGTGGCCAGGGTGCTGACCAGGTGCGTAGAGCACTGGATTGCTCTGTGCTGTGTCATTGACCACACTGCTCTTGGACACCTCTTGGAGTGGAAGCACAGCAGTGCTCATAGGTTCAGCCCATTGTTGCCCAAGTTGTTGTAGCTCACAATGGTCTTGAAGCCAGAGCTGATAAGGAAGTCAATGAGCATGGGCTTGGTCTTGGTCTGGACTGACCTGACGTCCTCTCTGCCCACAAAGTCTCCTCACTCCAGGAGTGAGTGCTCCAGTGCACCAGGCGCCACAGTGTTCCTCAGGGACCCATGAAGGGACAGCCATCCAGGATGCTGGCCACAGCAAAGAGTGTGGAGGGTGATACCTCCAGACCTAGTTGGGTGTTACACCCGTGGTTTTAGCAGTGTCACTGAGGCCTCAGAACAGTTTGCAGAGTGCTCTGTGTTCACTATTTACAGCACAATTACTTCGTCAAGCTTTCACAAATGTTCTGAGGCTCTGCTCCAGAAGCTGCTCACGTGCCAGGGTTGAAGTTGTCGTTGTGCATGCTGATTAGCTATGATGAACTCTGGGGGGTGGGCTGAGGGCCTTAGGTACAGGGCCTGCCAGTGCAACCACAGCTGCTCCTGCAGCCTCTAACCCAGCACCTATGCACGCTGCATAACCTCTTCAACAACACATCCCAGCCGTGGAATGGGAGATCCTTTGGCTACATCATGGTGGCTCACCTGGAAGGGCATGAACACCTGCCCTCAGCATCCAGGCCCAGGCTAGCAGTGCCCACCTATGTCTGTGGGCTGTAGTTAGCATTGCTGCAACTCATGCAAGCTGGCCGTCACAGCAGCTGTGAGCCAGGAGCCACTGCTGCAGCCCTAGCAGAGGAGGGGGGTGACTCTGAGCCAGGACACCTGCTGGTGCGTCAGAAGGTGAAGAAGTGCTTGAGCAAGGGGAGCACCTGGAGGATGCTGTCCTCGACAAGGCTGACACTTGTCCAGTACTCTCATAGCTCTGTGATCACCTTTGGGCTATAGACCATGTTGGGCTCTTTATCACCAACTGCAGCCTCCTTCGCTGGGGGTGGCTCAGAGTTGGTTCAGGCAGTGGACCCTCCATGGAGCACTTTAAATTGAGGTACCAAAAGAACACTGAATGATTGTATTATTTTGGCAGAGATGCCATGGTGCACCTTCTTAATGTATTACTCAGAGTTACCCCTGTTTTTCTTCCTAACAGAATCCTATATATTTTTAAGATTTTATTTATTATTTTCAGAGAGAAGAGCAGTGAGGGAGGAAGAGAGGGAGAGAGACATCAATGTATGGGTGTCTTTCACCTGCCTCCAGCTATGGACCTGGCTGGAGACCTGGCTTGCAACCTGGTTATATGCCCTTATTGGGAATCAAACCAGTGACCTTTTGGGTTCACAGGCTGGCGCCAATCCACTGAACCATACCAGGCAGGGCCAGAATCCTATTTTGTGTGGGCATTTGCACAATAGGATTATAGGAAGGTAACTTCATCCCCAGAACCAGGGATCCATTCTGATGTGAAGAGGTCAAAAGACAGCAACCCAAAACAAGTTGTGATAGTTACAGTGCAATCACTACTGGAGAAAAAAGGTCTCCCACAGCATCTCCGGAAACTTCCCCATTACCTTCTTCACTCAGTCTCATGGTGATCATGCAGTTTTTTGTCTTGGCCATGGTCTTTTATGTGCTCATGAGCAAAATTCCTGTAAACAAAGGAGAACCTGCAGACAAATGTCTGCATATTCCGGAAAATCTGATGCATTTCTCTAGTACCACTTAATGCTGAGCATTGTCTCTGCCCTTTTACTGGCAGCTAGTTATCCCAATCTATACAGTACTCCATTGCCCATTCTGCTCAATATTTTTTTTTTCTGAGACACATCACCTTGTCAGGATATATACTTAGTTGAAATAAAAATCGATTTTGCATATTGATCAGAATTTGTCAGCACATCCTTTCTAGCATTACCAGTTCACAGCATATCCATTTGCCCTGTCATACTGGTTGGGGACCTTTAGCCAATTCCTGTAAAGTGAAGAGGGTGGGTGGATAAGTGAATGAGTAAAGGAGTGAACCCATTTGTTTTAAAAAAGAACGCTGGTAGAGACTAGTAAGCTGAACTATGGCCTTCAGAAATGTCCACATCCTAATTCCTGGAACCTGTCAGTGTTGCCTTAGGTGGCAGAAAGGTCTTTGCAGGTATGATTAAATTAAGGGTCTTGGATTGAGGAGATTACCCTATATCCCTTGGGGGAGGGCAGTGTAATTGTTGGGTCTCTGTAAGAGGGAGACAGTAGAGTCAGTATCAGAGAGAAAATATAACAGAAGCAGAGATGGGCATGATGCATGTTGAGGATACTGGAAGGGGCCACAAACCCAGGAATGCAGGCAGCCACATGGAGCTGAAAAAGACCTGGAAAACAGATTTTTCTCTTAGAGCTTCCAGAAGGAACCAGACTGGCCTGCACTTTTGACTCTAGCCTAGTGAAACTGACTTCAGACTTCTGATCTCCACACTATAGAAGAATAAATTTGTGTTATTTATGCCACTAAATTTATAGTAAGTTGTTACATTAGCAATAAATAATTAACTTTAAAAACATCAGTTAATGACTACTGAAATCAAGCTACAATTAGCTGCCTGAGAATCAAATGCTCTTCTGAACACATCCCATGGTCAGGATGCCAGGAATGATGGTTTTGACTTTCCTGATCAGGTATACATATGTGTGACAAGGCCCAAAGGAATGGGGACTTGGGTAGAATTTACTTGACCTATTCCTTAAGTTATTTATTTATTTTTTGTAACAACTGGATTTTTCCTGTGAAGGAACATTTCCCTCTGCTATTCCCATACCTTCTCTGCAACTTTTCCCACATTTTTCTCTGATTTCTGTGTTACTCTTGATTCACTTTTATTACTTTCCAAGAAGAAAAATGAAAATATCTGAATTGAGCTGAACTTTGTTTTTGCCTGTTCTTCTTTTTTAACTTTCAAAGAAAAAGGCAAGCACTTTGCTCCTTCCTGTGATTGGGGGGTGGGGTGCTTATTTTTAGTGTCTCTCATGTCCAGAAAATCCTACACTGCTTTGTCCTATGCTGCGTTGCACCAAGCAGTGAGCTTTTTACGTGCCCAAAATGGAATCTAGTCATTCCAAGTACTAATGTTCTGAAGTACCTCTAAAGCTTTGACAGTTTCTCTTTTGTATTGGTTGTTGGTGCAATTATTTGTTAATAGAAAAATAATATTATTATTTTAACATTTGTATTAGCAGCATTTTTATGAAATTCCACCCCATACAAACTACATGTCAGTAGCTTTGTGATAGTTAACTATTGCAATATCTATGAAATTTGGATATGGATAGGATTCACTGTGAACAATAAGCAATAGAAAAATCTATGGAGCAACAGAGAAATTTTAACAGGTTATTTGATAAAAGGATAGTTTCATTTTGTTAATTGATGCTTTCCACATTTATCAGTTACAAAGATTATAAATGCCAGTACCTGGATAATAAAACCCTCAGGGAAGTTTAGTTATATATTCATTTGTTATGGGGATTGATTTTCAAAAGTCCTTAACTAGATTTTGTTTTATGAGTCTTCATACATACCTCCAAAGAAAAAAGAAGGAAAAAAAAAAGGAATTCAAATTGATATAAGCTATTTAAGTCTTTTAAATATAAAGTTGAGTAACAAATTGAACATAAGAATCTAAGAATATATATTATTCACATAAAATTGACATACTGCTAGAACACACTGCTGAAATTTATTAGATTCCTAAACAGCTGTGGTTTACACATCTTATTGTGAATAAGAATGATTTGTAGTTAGTTAGTTAATAAAATATTAGTTCTTGGGCCTCTAACCTCAGAGATTTTATTTCAATCAGTTAAGAGTAGACTCCAGAATCTCCATTTTTAGCAAGCACTACAAATAATTCAAAAATCCTCAGGCTATACACACATGAAGAAGCATTGCTATATATAGCCTATCAATAATGAAAATAGTGAGTGTGTGCTATAAAATTATTTTACAGAATTCCTTAAAATCTCTTCAAGTCTTTTCAGAAAAAATAGTTGTCAGGAACACTGTCGTATGCAAAATATTCTGTGCTAAGTTATGGAACACTTTTTTAAAAAGGCTGAATCTGTTTTGAGTGAATCGATGGCAGTTGTAAGGTTCTGGATTTCACTCAAATTTGTAGCAAGGCAACAGCATCCTTTAGATGTGGCTGTAATGCATTTAGCTCAATGACAAGGAAATTGGCAGATATTTCCATAAGGCATACTGCCTGAGAAATAGTGCCGGCTGCCAGTACCTTGATCTGCATATATTGTGCATTGAATAGTTTGCATTTTTTGCTTATGCACTTGTCCTAAATGCTTAATAAATAAACTCTAAGGCTTTAATTTTCAACCAATCCTAAGTTTATTACTAAAGTTTATCAAGCAATAAACACACTATTGCGCTTATATTGTCATGCTTATATAAAGCAGTTTATAAAAGGTGACATCTGGCAAAGAGGCAGATCTATAAAAATCATGCGGGTGGATGCCGTGTCATTTTTTTCTGCCATACTCCCAGAAAGAGTAATATTATTTTGACACACACATATATCCCCACTGTCAAGTTTCTATTTTTATAGTTAGCTTGCTGTACATATCCTTAAGCTATACAAAACCTTTGGGCTAATGCAAAAAGTGACATTTCTGCATATTTATTACAATGCTATTTTAGAGGTTGACTTTTCCTGATATGATTTTTCCAAGAACAGTGTCATTTCATGACAGTAGACATTGTTGAGAACTATACCATTGTGCAGTAAGTCAGGAAAGGTCAAATATGGAAGGACAAATCACAAATTGCTTAATTTAATGCTTGGCATGATTATTTCTCAATATTTGCTGGATATAGGGAGAGAAAAAACTATGTACAGCGTAACCCGGATGAGCAGTTCCATAAGCAGCTGGAATCTGAACTAATGCTTTAGTCAACATGTGCCCTACCCTGTGACCAGCAAGCCTGTGCCTGCACTTACACCCAAGAGAAAGGAGAGCATTTGTCCACCTAAAGACAGTATAAGAAGTTCATAAAAGCTTTATTTATAAAGCCCTAAACTAGAAACAACCCAAATGTCGATTAACCACAGAATAGATAAATATAGTAGACTTATTATAAAATGCACTACTTCACAGCAATAAAAACAGACAGATTGATAATAGAAGTTGGATTAGTGATTATGTTTGTTCATTGGGGTGGGGAGTTTATTGAGGATAATGTCTGGGACAGGCCAGAGGGAATCTTCCAGATTGTGTATCATGTTGCATACATGTGCACATATGCAAAAATACACAATGGTACACTCAAAGTTATCCCACTTTACCAGATGTTCTGAGCACATACTACTGTGTGATGACCACTTCAAAATGTAATAGCTGAAAACAAATGATTGTTATATCTCACGATGTTGTAGGCCAGGGATTGATATGGAGCATTCATTGCAGGGATGACTGCTTACCTCAGTTTGTTAATGTCTGGAGCCTCGGCTGGAATGACTCACATGGCTGGAAGTTGGTTGGGCATCTCTCACCAACTGGCTGTCTTGGTTTTTCTTGCAACATGTTGGCCTCAAGGCTGTCAGACTTCATGTTTTTAAGAACTAGTGTTTTAAGGCAGTTAGTGGAAATATCAGTTTCTTAAGACCTGAGAATATTAATCTGCTGAGTTATATTGATAAAAATGCTCACTGATCTTTTCAGACTCTTGAGGAGGGAATATAGCCCCCCACCTCAAAAGAAGGGAAGTTCAAGTTCTTCTGTGGCCATCTGCATTAAGCAACACCACATATATGTTATGTCTCAATTAAAATGTTTGGTTTGAAGTCAAGAATCAGTCATATTACTCTTAAAATGTTCTTCTCTATTGGAGCTATTGTAAAATTTGAATCTAGTTCTGAAAAATACAAACAAAAGAAACACTCCATTTGAAATCTGGTTCCATCAGATCATACATTTCCTCTCCATTTCTTTTTGAGGTTGAAAAATGTGTGATTTTTTCTTATTTTATTTGAAGTTTCTGGGCTTTGAGTTTTATTTTTTCCAGAGTTGGTTGAACTTAGACTTTTATTTAATCATTTACAGGCTAGAGTTACCTGTCAGACTGAAGTCAGATAAGGCGTCTGATACAACTGAAATCCTTAGCCGCTTTTGATTTATTGGTAATGAGTTTGCCCTCCTGTAGTCACAGTATGATTGTTTAAAAAGAAATCCTACATCTGTTATTAATCATCTATCAAAAATGGGTTGCCCCACAGGCCTCTTGGCAAAAATCCTTATTAAGAGATGAGAGCAGGACAGAAACATTTATGCAGCAAGATTTCATAAGACATAGACTGCAAGTGTTTACTCAAGGTAAGTAAAGCTGCATGAAAGGAGAGCCCTTTAAACTATCTGGCTTCATTCAAATGTGCCACTAAGCTGGACAGCTTGGGAAGGCAGCATAAGTGGACAACAAGCCTCATTGTCAACCACACCAAAGGGTTTCGAAGTCTGCACCAAATATCTTCGCAGACAAAGTTAATGCACTTTCACTCGACCTATGTTGGGTCAAGAGAAGCACTTTAGCCAGATCTTGAAATAACATTGTACATTTCATTTGAAGAAGTTTTGGGGCCCTATCTCAGTCTTGTGCTAGAAATTTCCAAACCCATTTTACAGAGTTAAAAAGGTTAGAAAGATCTAACCTCATCTGCTTATATTTTTTTAAAAATTAATTGCAAAGAGCTCTCCGTTTGCTCCCTACCCCACTCCAAGAACCAGGAAGGATTTCTGCAGTAATTCCACATCACCGTAATTCCACAACCCTGCTTTCATTTGTCACTTAAAGAGCTCTGCAGTATATAAAGCCGCCAACCCAGCCTCACAACAGTATCACTTTGTCAAAAGAGAGTTGTTTGCATTTTATGCAACAGGCTATTTGTATAAAGTGCCAGAGTTTGAACTAAATATACTCCATGAAGTCTAAGTTATAGATGATAGAATCTTGCTTGTAGCGACCATCATTCGTTGCTCACACTCTTCCCCACCAGCCTCCTAACTCAGCCCCCTTAATGTAGTGCCACTGCATTTAAGAGAGCTGTTGAATTTAGACAGAGAAATGCTGTTGCTTGAGCCACTTCAAAAGCACACAATTCTAGCCAGTTTGAGTTTGACACATGAGTTTCCTCTCACTGATTCCTAATTCCTAAATATCACAGATTTTTAATAGAAATCAATATTAAGGAAGGTGCTAATTACATACCTGCTTATGTGTTTATGTATGCTGTAAATGCAATGTCTAAAACATGTGAATATGTGAGTGAAAATAGAATACCTCAGTAAATCTGATGAAAGCATGACTTTAGGAATTGGCTGGATTCTACTCCATATCCCTTCACTCTCAATCAATATGACCTTGGGCAGAGTAAGAAGTTCGAATCTGTCTGAAGTGGGTTTGTCCCAACCTGCAGGATTACTGCTTCATTGGGCCTCAGGTGTGGCATATCATGAATACCAGGAAGTCCCAATGTTCTTTGGATTATCACAGTTAGCATGTAGTCTCTGCTGTGATCAGAGCTGATTTATTCATGGACAGTTTTATTTTTATTACTGTAAACATTTCCAAGACTTCTTGTTCAAATTCTGTGGCTTTCCTTCACAGAGAGCAAGGTCCTTGCTGGGTTTGGGTTTTCATCTTGCTTCTCCAAGGTGTGTAAACTGGCACCAGCGACTTCGGTGACACCCACAAGCCTGTTCAAAGTGTGGAATCTCAGATCCCTTCCCAGATGTATTGAGTCAGAAACTATAGTTCAACTGTTATTTGTTGTCACATCCAAGCTTAAGAAGCACTTTCCTAGTAGAATGACTACCAGTTTTCCATTGGGAGACTTAGCTTCTCATGAAGTTTTTAAAAAGATTTAACCATTACTTTCAGTAAGAAATAGATTTTATATCATTTCCTAGTAAAAGGGAACATATACACTGATAACTACATGTAATTAAGATAAAAATTTCATCAAATAGTATATATACCTATGGTATACGCGAAGTACTTAGATTTTAAAAAACTTTATTTCGATTTTAAATGTGCAAGCCATGGCCCTTTACATTGATTTGATAACAGTTTGTAAAGAATTGGTGTGTTATGTGACCTTGGGCAAGTCAATTTTTCCTCCCTAGGCCTTAATTTCCTCAACTGTAAAAACATAAGAGTTGGACCAATTGATTTCAAATTTCTCTCAGCTTGAACAGTCTGAGATGCTCTATCAAATGTGAAAATTCACCCCTGACCACATTTATGGAAGGGCATGTATACTGGTTATTATATGCTTTATTTTATTGACAGGGCCTGAAGGAATACATATAAACAATGGAGCTCAAAACACAACTTCTGTGTGATAATAGCTTCCAGTCAGAGTGGTAGACACCAGGAAACTGGCCAGTTCCATGTGGGTCCTGCACATGTGTCTGTATTTAAAACAAACACACATTGTGAACTTTAAAATTTGCATATATTGTCAGTAACTAAAACATGATGAACTAAATTCTTTTCCTGCTTCATGCACAATCAGAATACTAAGCAGTCTTCTGTATAGAAAGAAATAGTAACTATACAGTGGAGAAAACTGACATCTTAACCAGTGATCAGAACTGAGATCACCAATGAGGAACAAGTGGACATTTGTGTGCTTCCTATGTGTGTCCTGAGAAGAACACAGCATAACAGATATGGCGTATAGGCTAGGAATATGTAAAGTGAATCTGATCTTCAGTACATCTCAGAAGAACCCTAAATAGGAAATGTGGATGAGGATGTATTGTGAAACAAAAAATAAGCCAAACAGGCAAAGTAATGTTTGAGATCATAGAAGAATAAAGAGATTAACACTGAATAAGATCCTATCCTGATCCTTATGCTGGGGGGGTGAAAATGCCATAAGGGCATCATTGAGTTAATTGACAAAACTGGGACACAGAAGATGATAGATCACAAAATATTGTACCAATGTTACATATCCTGAAGTTTACTGTAGTGATGCATGAGACTCTCCTTAGTTCTAAGAATACATACTGAATGCAACTTATTTTCAAAACAATACCAGGAAATAGTGTGTATATAAGGGAAAATAATACAAATTATAAGAATGCAAATTATTTTAACAACAAATGAATCTGGGGATCCAGGTGCTCTTTACGCTATCCTACTTCTTGGAACTTGGGTATGAGCTTGAAATTAATTCCAAATTGAAAATTAAATAATGATTTTTTGTTGTTGTTTTCTTTCTCAACTCTTTTCAGCCTGTGTATTTCCTGGATGCCTGGAGTGCTTTTCCCTTGGGTGTTGTGCCCATTTAAAGCTAAGTTAAGTTGACCAGGAGACTCCAGTGTTCTCTAGATTTCCCAGAGCTGCTACCTCCCATAGGAGCTAATAGAAGCCTGTAGTGTCCATCTCCTACTTCCTACCCCTGCCCTTGACCCTGAGACCCCAGGGCATTTTGGTCTATCCTGCCAGTACCTACCCTTGGCCCAATGCTTAAGTATATTATTGATTGGCTGACACCTTTGGTTCTTTTTGTTTTCATCACTTGATCTTTGGCTGTCCTTGCCCTCTACCCAGTTTTTGTCATTTCTTGTCCCAGTTAACTAAATTCTTACACGTTAAGTACCAGTCTTCTGAGGGAACACCACTTTATTTTGATCTTTAGGAGTACTACAGGATCCTCTTTTGAAAAATACACTAGAAGAGGGATTCAAGTATCAACAGATATTTGGACATACCAGAGAGTTCAAAGCTCTTAAATGATAGGTTTCAAGCTCTAGTGAAACTAGAAATTCACAAAATACCTTGGCAAAGACAAAAAAGCTCTGATCTCTCTTTCTTTCTCTTTTTCTGTTTTGTTTTGTTTATTTTTTTAAGATTTTATTTATTATTTTTAGAGAGGTTAAGGGAGAGAGTCAGAGAGGGAGAGAGACATCAATGTATGGTTGCCTTTCACCTGCCTCCAGCTACAGACTTGGCTGGAGACCTGGCTTGCAACCTGGTCTTTTTCTGTTTTGAGTACTTTAGTTTGTTTTTTCAGTCAAGATTGTTTTTTTTTTTTTTTTTTTTTTTTTTTAAATTTTTTTTTTTTTTTTTTTTTTTTTTTTTTTAGAATTTTTATTATTGTTATTCTATTGCAGTTATCTGTTTTTCCCCCATTGCTTTCCCCCGCCTGCCCATCCCTTCTCCCTCCCACAGTTAACCCCCACCCTGTTGTCCTTGTTCTTGGGTCATTTACACTAGTTCCTTGACTAAACCCTGTCACTTCTTTCCCTTCTTTTTCCCCTCCCTCCACCCTGGTCACTGTCAGTCCATCCCTTGTTTCCATGGCTCTGGTTCTGTTTTGCTCATTTGTTTGTTTTGTTCATTAAGTTCCTGGATTAGGTGAGATTATATGCTATTTGTCCTTTGCCGCCTGGTTTACTTCACTTAAGCATAACATTCTCCAATTCCATCCATGTTGTCACAAAACGTAGGAGTTCCTTCTTTCTTTCTGTAGTGTAATGTTCCATTGTGTAAATGTACCACGGTGTTTTGATCCATCATCCACTGATGGGTACTTATCTTGTCTCCAGTACCTGGCTGTTGTATATAGCACTACAATTAACATAGGGTTGCATAGGTTCTTTAGAATTGGTATTTCAAGATCCTTCAGGTATAAGCTGTTTAACAGTAGAATCACTGGATCGAAAGGCAATTCCATTTTTAGTTTTTTTGAGGAAATTCCATACTGTTTTCCACAGTGGCTGCACCAGTTTGCATTCCCAGCAACGCATGAGGGTTCCCTTTTCTTCACAGCTTGGCCAGCATTTGTTTGTTGATTTAATGATGGCCATTCTGACCAGTGTGACATGGTATCTCATTGTGGTTTTAATTTGTATCTCTCTGATGGCTAGTGATGTTGAGCATCCTTTCATATGCCTGTAGGCCCTCTGTATGTCCTCCTTAGAGAAGCATCTGTTGGGGTCCTTTGCCCACTTTTAAATTGGATTGTCTGTCTTCTTTGTGTTAGACATATAAATTCTTTATATATTTTGGAGATCAAACCCTTGTCTGAGATGTCATTGGCTAATATGTTTTCCCATGTGGTTGGTTCCCTTTTAATTCTGTTGATGTTTTCTTTAGTTGAGCAGAAACTTTTTAGTGTGATGTAGTCCTATTTGTTTATTCTTTCCTTTATTTTCCTTGCCCTAGGAGGTATGTCAGTGGAAATATCGATGCGTAGAATATCTGAAATTTCACCACCTATATTTTCCTCTAGGACTTTTGTGATGGCACAGCTTATGTTTAAGTCTTTTATCCATTTTGAGTTTATTCTGCTATATGATGTAAGTTGGTGGTCTAGTTCCTTTTCTTTCTTTCTTTCTTTTTTTCTTTGCCCAGTTTTCCGATACCACTTGTTGAAGGGGCTATTTTCACTTCATTTTATGCTTCTGCCCCTTTGTCAAATATTAATTGACCATAGAGACCTGGGTTTATTTCTGGGCTCTTTTGTTCCATTGACATTTATGTCTGTTCTTATGTCAGTACCAGGCTGTTTTGATTACAGTGGCCTTTTAATACAGTTTGATATCAGGTATTATGATTCCTCACACTTTGTTCTTCTTTCTTAAGATTGCTATTTGTGGTTGTTTTTTGGCTCCATATAAACTTTTGAAGTATTTGTTCTACATCTGTGAAATATGTCATTGGATTTTAATAGTGATTGCATTGAATCTATAAATGGATTGGTGTAGTATGGGCATTTTAATGATGTTAATTCTTCCCATCCATAAACATGGTATATGCTTCTATTTATTTGTATCTTCCTTAATGTCTTTCTTCATTGTTCTATGGTTTTCTGAGTGTAGGTCTTTTACCTTGGTTAAATTTATCCCTAAGTACTTTATTTTTCTTGTTGCTATACTAAATTTTTTTTTTGCTAGTTTCTATTTCTAATATTTCACTGCTATATGAAAATGCCTTCAATTTCTGGATACTGACTTTGTATCCTGCTATTTTATCAATTCACTTAGTAGGTCAAGTAGATTCGGTGGAGTCTATAGGGTGTTCTATGTATACTCTCATGTCATCTGCAAATAGTGACAGTTTTACTTCCTCCTTTATAATTTGGATGCCTCTGATTCCTTTTTCTTGTCTGATCGCTATGTCTTGAACTTCCAGCACTGTGTTGAATAGATGTGGGGAGAGCAGATACCCTTGTCTTCTTCCTAATCTTAAGTGGGAAGCTTTTAGTTTTTGCCCATTGAGTATGATGTTGGCTGCTGGTTTCTCATATGTGGCCTTTATTATGTTGAGATATGCTCTTTCTATTTCCAATTTGCTAAGCATTTTTATCATAAATGGGTGCTATACTTTATAAAATGCTTTTTTCAGCATCTATTATTATGACTTTTGTCTTTCATTTTGTTTATGAGGTGTATTACATTTATTGATTTGCAAATATTATACCATCCTAGCATGCCTGGGATGCATCCCACTTGATCATGCTGTACGAGGCTTTTAATGTATTACTGGATCTGGTTTGTTCTGATCTGCCTTTCTGTCATGAGAGAATACTGGAAGAGTAAATAAAGATGGTTCTCACTCATTTGTCTGCTCAGCTGAGTGTCCATGTAACTGGATCCCAGAGCAGTGACATTACATAATTATTAATTATCCTTTGAAGATGTGCCCTTGTCTTCACGTAGTTACAATTTAATGATGAGGTAAGTCACTTGAATGTGAGATCTATTGAAAGCTTGTGTGATTAAGAGTATTCACAAATCTTTGGTAAGTGATATGTGGCAGGAATCTGGGGAACCAAGAGACCCTGTGGCTGTGGGGATGACTTGAGCTGATGGAGGAAGTTAGAAAGCAGTGGAGATAGATTTCTCATAGCATCTGTAGAAAAAAGCCCCTTAATGGCTCTATAGTAAACAAAAAATAAGCAGGAAAGACTAGCCAGAGAGGCACAGGATGTCAGATAATTTAGTGAAAAATTATATCTCCTGGATTGAGGGGTTGAGGGGAGGAGGATCAATGCTTAGGCCTTAGGAAACATTTCATAAAACCTTCAATTTAGACATTAGAAATTATAACCAGGAAGGGAAAGTTATAGAAATGTGGTCATACCACCTGACCACTCACCTGTCACACACTTTGAAATTTTAAAAATTAGGTCTGTTATTGTTTTATGACTATCTTAATTATTCTGCATTTTGTTTTTAGCAAAGTATCTTTTTAAAAAATAGGATACATTTTGGACCATTGTTTTTTTTATTTTTATTTTTTTTTAATACACCAGGAGTCTTAAACGTGGGAGTAGAGTTCTCTCTTGTCCTCCCAGAAGCTCTGTCCATCCCTGTTAGTCCCTGTAATAACTTCTGCCTACAGTGTATTTCGTGCACCTGATGAAGTGGATGCCTCCTCTCCACCTTTTCCACCTGCAAGATAAATGGTTCCAAACCTTCTACTGAAAGCAAAGTTAATGTTTAGTTTTGTGGTAATTAATTACTAGCACTTCCTTGACAGAACATAATGGGATTACAGAGCAATAACTTAAAAGAGAGGCAACTTTCAGTTATCACTCAAATGAGTCCTGTTTAACAGAGGTGATGTCATGATGGCTGATACACAACCTTCTGTGCGTAGAATGTAGATCCCTTAGCTAACCAGTTCTGTGCTGAATGTGTGATATGTGAGATAAATATCCTCAAGGTCATATTTTAAAGTGGCCTTAGCTATAGATAACAATATGGAATTTTGCAACTATTGTCAGAACTAATGATTAACTCGCCCTATTAATATTTGAATATCAGTAAATGAAAACAACCCTTCCTAACATTAAACATTTTTTCTTTTTTTTTAAACTTAATTTTTATTGTTATTTTGTTACATCCATTCCCTTTTTCCTCCTCTCTGTCCCCTTCCCTACCCACCCACTCCCCTCCAAAGTCAATCCCATTTGTTGCCCATGTCCATGGTTCTTCCCATTAAACATTTTAAATGGTGTTGTAGTGGTGATAATGATTACTGACATGATCACAGCAATGATATAATGGATGACATTTACTGAATATTTCATAGGCATCATCTCACTTAATTCTCAAAATAACCTGTTGTTAAAAAATAATTTGCAGAAAGGCAAATTCATGGCTCTTGTGCAAATATAAAATAAACACAGTTTAAGATCTTATTTAGCTCATTAATTGATGAGGAACCTAGTAAGATGTTAAAATCAGTCTAAGGATGATCATTTGATTATTTCTTTCTCTCTGTCATCTATCTATCCATCTATTTATCATCTATTTATCTACATATCTTCTATCTATCTATCTACCATGTCTCTGTCTGTCATCTGCAATTTGATAGACTGTTGGGTGAGATGCAGAACAGCATAATATCCTGCTGGTCCATGATAGCTCTCACAAGTTTCTGTTTCCTATTGGAACTGTAAAATGCTCTATAAACAGGAAGTCAAGCCAGCCATGGGAGTGCTGAAGGAATCCAGTAATCTCATTTGCCTGTTTCCAAGTTTCTAAAGATTTTCAGATGCCTGTAAGATGGTTAGTGCTATAATGTACACATTATACAAGAAGAAATTAAGGCTTTCTGAGGTTCACCAATTTGTCCAAGGTCATTAAGAAATGGAGCTGGGCTGACTCATGTCTGAGTCCTGACACAGATGACACTGTGGTATGAACTATGTGAACTCAAGAAACATATAGTTTGAGTTAAACTCCCAGTGACTTTGGGTAAGGTAACTACTATGCTTTTAATTTTTCACCTGTGAAGTAGTGTTGCTAGTAGTTCTCAGCTTACAGTGGTATTGTGAGGATACTGCACCCCACAGAGCACTCTCAGTACATGTTGGCAGCTGTTTTCATCACTCGTGATCGTCATAATCATGTACCACCTGTGTGTGCTGAACCTGTATGTGTCTTGAAAACTGCAGTGCCCCCTCCTTCTCAACTTTGGTTCACCATTATGGCCTTACAAGTCCACATCTAGCATATGAGCTTCAGAAGTTACTCTTCTATCACAATTTCTGTCCAGAATCATAAGCAGCATTTTCTGACCCTAGAAGTAGATTGGTAGTGTCATACTTGAAAAAGTACCTCTTTCCCCTGGGAACAAAGCAACAGTACACTCTGCCTCATGAAAATATTTGTCCCTACTGTTTTATAACCTGCAAGACTTTAAGAATGCATGAATTGGTGGTACTTACAGCAGATGTCATTGTAAAATTGTACTCAAAGTAAATGTTGGTGCCATACAACACATGCTAGAGTAGGTTTTCCTCAAAGGCAAAAATCTGAGCATGGCATTTAATCCTCCCTGGAGCTCATATCCCCCTGTATCAATAAAAATGGATTTTAAGTGTTTAGGGCTTCTTATATGAATATTATCTCACTGTCACAAAATGTGAGCAAACGAGGCATTGAAGGAACTCTGTGAACCTTGTCTTTGGAATAAGGGGATGCCAAACAACAGAAGTCAAAGGCCAAATGACAAAACTGTGTGTGGGTGAATTTACTGACTTTATTTAACATATGACTTTTAACATCTGTAGATGTTAAAATTCTTTCAGTGGATACTTGACTGGAGACACAGTGGTGCAATGGCTCCTTACTCTTCAATGAGAGTCTTAGTGAAGTCAGCATGTCGGTAGTCAGATATATCAATAATTTCCCTTCATGTTCTCATCTATTTTTGTGCATGGGGAAGAAGGAAATATTATGTAAAAAGGGAAGCATGGTTATTTGATTTGAAATTATTTAAGAATAAATAAAATTGACTAGCTTTGCCTTCCTAGGATTCATGTTTCATATTTTTGCCTAATCAAAAAAATCCAGTATGTAGGCACTTTTATTGTAGTTAGAATGAAGGAGAACACTCTCCTGATCAATTCTCCATGATTTCCTGTTATTATTGATAACATAAACAATATGTTTGTTCTCTTTGGGATCTGACAAGTACCAACTATATTTTTCAACATGCCAAGTGTATTTTATACTCCACCTACATATTTTCTTAAATTCATAAACTCATGTAACATTTGTTTTTTATTTTATATTTAGAATTATTGTCTTATAAACTCTTACCATGCTGTGAATGGTTTCAAGAAACTCAATTTAACTTTGTACCTATATTGTTATAAGGAATGGTGATGGAGCTCTACTGTCAAAGGGTTGCACAGTTATTCTTAGTGGAAATAAAGTGGACTGAAAGATAAAGTGCTGGGAACTTCTCAGTCTAGACACATTTAAGAGGCATACAAATGATAGTAACTCTTACTAGCAGTCCTCCAAATCTTTGTTTACAATTCCTATTTTTCATGAAAAGGCTGCTTAACTAAGTGAAGTATTGTAGCTCAAATTTCTATTCCATGTGGCTTTGGCACCCTCGAAGCAAATATATTTTCTATTTTTGCTCTTAGTCTTTGCAAACAAAATCGGACTTGTAACCAGTGAAATATTGCAGAATGTATTGATTTAGGGGAGAAATATTTTCTAATTTTTAACTTCTTTGGAAGTTCAGTTGATGTCAATATTCTTTACTGTAGTTGCCAAGTACTATGTGCTCTAGTTCTAATAAAAAATGAGACTAAGTCAAGAAGAGAGTCAGGGGTTAATGTAATTCTTCTCTACATTTGTGTCTATTCTGCTTCCTGACAGGAGTATGTCTCTTAAACTTTAAAATTTTTAAACTTCTTGTGAAGACATGCCACATTACTAAATGAGAGTTCTTTTAGAAAGTAGTGGAATTATGTTTTAGTTGTATAGCCATTAACTGACTAATTTGCTTTTTCCAAAATACAACATTTTAAATGAGTCTTTGTGATCTTTATAAACAGTCTGACCTTTATAAGCATTCTAAATTAATGGGGAATATAAGCAATGCAGTTTCATTAACTTTGATAAAATTCATTAAAAATACTAAATTTAAAAATGTTCTTCAGCCTTGGCTAGGTAGCTCAGTTGTTTTAGAGCATTACCCAATGCCTAAGGTTGTGGGTTTGATTCCCAATAAAGGCACATGCAAGAATTAAGCAGCAAATGCATAAATAAGTGAAACAACAAACCTACCTCCTTTTCTTTCTCTCTCTAAAATCAACTTTAAAAAATGTCTTTGTAAAACTGTATTATTGCCAAAGCATTAAATAGCACATTGAAGTTTAAAATTATTAAAAATTAGTAAGTATCCATTTAGAATGAGATTTATTTTACGATTGCAGACACCTCCAAAACAAATCATAGTCAATTGCAATACATTTTGAGATGTAAAAGTACCATTAATTACCGTTAATGGTACTTCTCTAATGTATGTAAATACATCATTTACACCCAAGCTCTTGGCAGATTTTTCTTACTTCTTTCTAGACAGTTTAAAGATCTTAATTTATTAATATTCACAACAAGCAGAAAGATAAACATTGTTTTGAAGCTTTTGATGAATGGTGGTTGGAGACATACTGCACTTGGGCTGAGAGCACATATTAGCCCTTGGGCAATAATTCACGGTCCTACTTGAAACAGAAGCTGCAAGAGAGACCAAGAGTTTAAAATGATGTTAGTAAGAGTCTCTGCAAGCACTTTATTCCAAGGTTTCTTAGATTTGAAAATTTCATTAGTCTCACCCTATACCTATTTCATATTTGACCTCAGCAAGTTTTAAATTCAGCGCGTACCCTGACCACAATAAGAATGAATTTTTTCTTTATTATTTTCTATATTTTTAAAACATTTTACTTTTTTACATCACCATTTATCCCCCCATACCCTCTTCCACCCATACCGCCCCATCACCACACTGCTGTCCATGTCCTATGAGCTCTCTCTCTTTTTTTCTGTTTTGCTCTATTTCTCCACGCTCCATCCTCGTGCCCCTTCCCCCATGCTCCCAGTGCTGTCAGCCTGCTCTGTCTATTTCTCATAGGTACAGCTTCTGCTTTGTGTTAGTAAGATTGACAGTGACTTCTTGGGTATGCATTGTGAGAACAGTGTTTCCTATTTGTTATGTCCTTTTATCTCTGCCTGAGTTAGAATATTCATGTTGCTGTTTTAACAGGCTTCACGTGGTAAAGTAACGATAATAACAAGGAACACTTCTCCTTTTCTTGCAAACTCCACCCTCAAATTTGAACAAAATAATTGCCTTAAAGTCTCACAAGTAGGATTTCTCCAATTTAGATATAAAATACAACAACTGGGAGATTGATATATCGGTATCTGGATCCTGCTCACATGATGCAGGCTGTATGGTAGGAAAGCAAAAGCAGTGCTTTTGGACTAAAATCTTTTGTATTTCATTTTGCTTTATAGTAGACTAGATTCAGAGATTTTCTTCCCTATATCTCCTTTAACTTTCTTTGATAGATATATGTACAATCAGCTTAGCCTGGTTACTTAATAAAGTTACAAATACTGGGTATTAATGAAAATTTCAAATCTAGCTTCTAATTTAGACTTGCTACATTTCACAAATAACAATATAGAGGAAATAAATTTGAATTTCAGATAAAGGATGAAGATTCTTTTTTCTTAGTATAACTATTTCCCATGTAATAAGTGGTATATATAGTAAAAAAAAAAATTGTCATTTATCTAAGTAATAAAGTCTCCCCTGTTTCATCTGGAGCCTTATTTCTAGTTTATGATGATGAAAGATCATTACCTTTTGTGAACATCTACACTCACACACTAGTTTTCTCATCTGTAAAATGGCAGTAAGTACAGCAAAGATTTCTCAAGACTGTCGGAAGGTTTAAACACATTGTGTCAAGCTTGTGAAATAGTTCCTGCCATCTAATCAGCACAGTAGAAGCATAAACTTTTGCTCCTAAGGTGCTGGTCATTTGTTTCAATGTGACAGACGTGTCTGCTGGAATCCTGCTGACACAGATCTGTTACAAAGAAAAGGATGTTCCTGGTGCACTTGGCAGCCATTGCTGTCCAAAACAGAGGCCAAGGGGATGGATGTAATACAACAACAATAAAATTAAAAAAAAAAAAAAAGAAAGAAAGAAAGAAAGAAAAAAAAAAAAGAAAAAACAAAATAGAGGCCAGCCCGAGTGACCCCCTGACTGAAATGCTGAAGTTTCCTGTGCTGGAATGTTCACAGGTGCTGCAGAGATGCACAACAAGGGCAACTTTTGCTTTTCACAGGGATACATATTCTAGTTATAATTATGATATATGTTAAATCTGCTCTGATCATAGCGTGCCCTAGTCAAGGCTAAAGGAGGTGGGGAAGAGCGAGGTGAGGTGCTAGCCACAGGTGTTGGTAATCAAAATGAAGGTAAGTAATGTGAGCACTTAAGTGTTCCCATTATGCCGTGGTGCTGGTGGGTGTTCCCAATGTAAGATCAAGCAGGGTTCCTGATTATTCATTCATCATCCTCTAAGAAATGCCAACTACTGAACATTCCTGCCTCCCGTCCCAGTGTCTGTGTAGAAGTCAGTGTAGAAGTCAGTGTAGGTTGGGTTACGATGCAGTAATAAGCAATTCCAACATCTCTGTGGCCTAACCAACTGACTGACTTCTTATCCCTGCAAGGCCCACAGTGGTCTAAGGTGACCCTCCAGGGCTGCTGTCCTCTTAAGGAGAGATGGGGGGCTCAGTATTTTCGGTATTTTAGTCCACTGCTATCTTGTGGCATCATTATCTTGAGGCTTCAAGATTCGCCACCACTCCAGAGAGAGAGGCAGAGTCACATAGGCAGGGAGGTAGTGAGCATCACTACTGATCACAGCCTGGGAGCCAGCGCTGGTCACGTGGCTCCGCCCAACTGCAAAGTAGGTTCCGAAACACAGCCCTTTTTGTGTTCAGCCGCACATTCTGGGAGTGGACTCAGAACAATGAGCACTACTTTGCCACACTGGCAAACATCGCTGATTAATTGTGCTATTATCTTCCACAAGGCCCAGGATCAACTTTAGAATTTCTCTCTGCAGTGTTACAGGCAGGTGTTGGCAGTCACGGCTGGCAAGGGAGCTGAAACCTATTGCAGTTGGCATTTGGACATCATGCATAGTGATTAGTACTTTAGAGATGAGTAGAAATAGGTTCTTCTGGTAGTCTATCATCGACTTCTATAATGATCTGAATTTTCATCACTCCAGACTGGTTTGGGAGAAAGTGGGTTTCAGGTATGCCAATTATCAATCTTGATGATAGTATTTTAAAAATATATCTCTAATTTGCCTGAAATTGAACTCCTCCCTAGCTTATTTTCCAAGTAATAAAAATATTAAAGGTTTTTTTTTTTTAAGTAACTGTAACAAAGAGGGGAGAAACATTAACTCTTGCAATAATATTTGACTTTTTTTTTCTTTCTTTCTTTTTTTTTTTTTTTTTTTTTTTGATCATGGGGTAAAATAGATAGCATCAAAGCTCTTTCCAGTGCAAGGCACTCTTGTCTGTGATACCTTAAACTACTACTTGATGAGAACATCAGATCAGCCCCCATCTGAGCTTGGCCATTTCACTTCAGTGTTCACTTATATGGAATTTTCTGGTAGGTGACCCGATTTCCCAGTTAACCTGGATGAATGAATATAACCTCAAAATTTTCTCAAGTCAGGATTACAAGTTTAACATTAGTGAAATATCATTGACAGACTGGAGAACAGCAAAGAAAACCTCTTGAAACTGGGAATTACACTTCAAAATTCTTCTACTGTGTGATTGCTCATACCAGTTCTAATCAACAAAATCTGTTGTTTTGTTTTCTTTTGAATAGCTGTGTAGTTCAAGGCACAGTGCTGAACACTGTGATAAACAGTAAATTATCTGAAAATGGAGGCATTGTAAAAAGAGACAAATATGGTAAAATATGTAAGCAAGTATTTAGCTATCTGTGTTTTTCAGGATAAGAAGTCAGGATTGGAGAAGACCTGTTGTAAGAGGTAAAAGATCGGTGAATATTCCATTGATTAAATGTGCCCAGGGGAGAGGATGAAGAGCACCCACGCTGCAGCCATAGACATTTAGTCAGAAGCCTCTTTTAATAAAAATCACTGAACTCTTAGTGATTTAAAAAAAGGAATGAATTGTATCTTCAAAAGGTAAACACAAAACAGCATCATTTAATTCCCACAGCATATTGATTCCATGTGGCCTGCAGTTAATTGCTAATTGGAACCTCCTGATACTTCTTTTAAAAGGCAATTAAAATAGATGCAAAAATTATCAGCTTGACATTGAATCATAACCACTTTAAATACATTTAGTCAATCTAGGTATTTAATTATCTCCTGAGAGCAAGGTGTTTTTTTTTTAAATAAGATTATTACAATTGACAAGCTTATATTTAGCATTTAATATATTTTTGTATGTTTTTAGAACCACAGAGGTAGTATATTGAATGCATTTTCATGGTTAAGAATTTGTCACCCTGGATGGTATGACTCAGTGGATTGGTGCCGGCCTGCAAACCCAAAGGTTGCTGGTTCAATTCCCTAGTCAGGGCACATAACTAGGTTGCAAGCCACATCTCCAGCCAGGTCCTTAGCTGGAGGCAGGTGAAAGGCAATCATACATGGATGCTTGTCTCCCTTTCTTCCTCCCTGCAATTCTCTCTGAAAATAATAAATAAAATCTTAAAAAACACAACAAAACAAAACTCAGGCACTACAGAAAAATAAGGAGTAATCCATACCCTTCTCGCCCTCCCATCCTGCCACTCAAGACGTAATAACTGTTGAAAGTGAGGTGTGAATTCTTTATAACTCTTCTAAGTGTTTATTTTGCTAAAGCTTAATTATTAAAGATCATCAGGAACACACCTGAATTTCAAGGTAGGTTTATTGGTCTGATGCAGCAGCACTAACCAGGAGAACTGTGGGTGTCTAAACAGAAAAATTTAGGGAAAGGGTTGCTAAAAGGTTTGGGGGATTAGAATTAGTCATGGGATGCTCTTTGTAGCTATTGGTCAGAATATGTCAACTAGGCAGCTCCTAAACAATCAGAGTTTATATGTCTATGAGGATAAGTCATGGCTGTAAATGAGCTGGCGACACAGAGTGTAAGCTTGGTCTGTAGTTATGGTGTGGTCAGGTACGACTTACCTGTTTTGTGAGTCACAGAGAGGTTTCATGATTGATAGTTCCAAGCTCATGTAATATGTATGTAAGACTCTGGTGAAGCACACCAGCTCTGCTGAACCTCTCCAATTTTTCTTCTTGTCCTTATGAAGCAATGCTAATGTGGTATGTCACAGCTACTTTCCTATTTATTCATTTATTTTAAAATTTTTAATAATTGTTTTCAAAGAGAAGGGCAGGGAGGGAGGAAGAAAGGGAGAGAAACATCAACGTATGGTTGCCTTTCACCTGCCTCCAGCTAAGGGCCTGGTTGGAGACGTGGCTTGCAGCCTGGTTATGTGCCCTGGCCGGGAATCAAACCAGCAATTTTTGGGTTCACAGGCCAGTGCCAATCCACGGAGCCATACCAGCCAGAGCTAATTTCCCGTTTTAAAACACTGATGTTAGTTTTAGTTTGTTGCTCCTAAAGGTATTGAAGAATTATAGACTAATGGTTTTAGATTAAAATTTTATTTGGAATAAAACACTTAAGGGAAAATCATTTCAATGTTTTGAATAAATGAACAAATGAAATTCTTAAGAGAGCAGAAGCCCAAATAGGATCCAGGGATCTAAGGAACCCTGGGGAATTGAGACTGGGTTTGGAAGATCTGATTTGGGTCCTAGATTCTGTTTAGAAAAGAGCTTGGAACCAGGGAAACAAGTACAATGACTAGTGTGGCAGAGATGGGAGAGACTGGGGGCTGTATTATTTCAAGGGCTAATGGAGTGAAGTCCCAAGATTTGGGAGACATCCAGACACACAACAGTAGGACCGTGATGTTCTCTTTAGACTGGTGGCGAGTGGGAGAGTCAGGGGTATTCCAAATGCCTTGCATGTTTCTGACAGGTGCTAGTGGATTAATAGTAGGTCAATCAATGCTGAAACATGAGAAAAACTGGAAAGGAGTGGGTTTTGTTGGAGCAGGTTGGACAGAGGGCATGGAGTTCATCATCAGAATAAAATAATGTGCTTTTTACTTATACCTTGACTGAAAGTTGACAATATCATGCAATTCCCTGTGGCATCTAGTATTGACAGCAACTATTGAAGGACATTTAGTCTGGTGTCATCTCATTGTACAGAAACAAATAAGGTTAACAGAATGTTTGAGGGGCAGACAGGGTCATAAGACTATTCAGTGACAATTCTTTCATAAGGACTTGAGTCTTTTGCCTGTAATTCTCCCTGGTTTCTATCTTTTTTCTTGCTTCTTCTTCTCCAGTGAAGCTAATATTCTCCTCTTATCACTCATTCATCTCTTTTGTCTTAAGTTCTCTTACAGCAGGGTCTGGTAAGAGAGTAGTGAAGAGAAACACATTTATTTAAAAACAAAGCTGAAACACTTCTGGGAAGATGGAATGGCCTGGGTATTAAATATAAGGTAAACAAAAAGATGCTGAAATATGGGAAGAAGTCAGACAGATATCATTACAGCAGTGAGTTCCCTCAATTTTTATTTTGTTTTTTTTGTGTGTGTGTGTGTGTCAAATATTCCAGGTCTGTAGCTAAAGAAGCCAACAACCCTAAATGCCAAAGGCCCAGATGAAAAATGTCATAACAAATGCCTGTTTTCGCTAGTCAGAGAATTAGGAAAGCAGCCATCTAGCAGAACAGAAAACTTAAAATAATACCTGCTCTTCTCTAATGAAACACCACAAATAAATAAAACAAAAAACATAAAACTGTGGTCTCACCTCACTTACAATAGCTAAGGTAAAGTGGGGTCCTTGACTTTATCTTCCCTTGGCTCAAATGAAGCCACCAAAACTCCTTGCTAGGTCAGGGACAAGGAAGGCCAAGCAGGGAGCTGGGACATGCATATCCACTGGATGGCAATGATTCCAGTCCAGTGGGGAGCCTGGATTTCCACCCACCAGCAGTAAAGAGGTGCTCCCCTACTCCCCACAGTGGTCCTGTCAGTGAAGGCCAAATGGAGAGGCAGGACTCTCACCACTGCCCAGAGGTAACAAATCCAACCCCTCTCAATCAAGTGCTAAAAGGAAGGCCAATTCAGAAATCTTGATCCAGTGAAAAGATTCTGTAGGAATACAGGGCAATCAGGACATCCTCAGATGAGGGAATGCTATTCATTTATGTAAGCATTTTATGAAGCTAGTGTTCCCCTATACCAAAACAATAGAAAGATAACTACAGGTCAATATCTCACCTAAATTTAGATGCAAAAAAAATTAATAAAATTTTAGAAAATAGAATTTAACAGTATATGAAAAGAAATATGTGCAATGACCAAGTAAGGTTTATTTGAAAGTGAAATAATGTAATACACCATATCAATAGACCAAAGAAGAAACAATCATGTGATTATATCAATTCCTGCCAAAAAAAAAAATTCATGTGAAAAATACATTATCTATTCATGATAAAAATCTCCTCAGAAAACCAGAAAAAGAGAGGAACTTATTTAACTTGATAAACAACATCTGAAGGGGAGAAGATGGTGACAGAGTACAGAGCAGTGCTGATGGTGTTCTCGAGTACCAAAGCAGCTAGAGGACAAGATAGGGAGCATGAGACATCTTCAGGACCCTAGGAATTGGAGCGGGCAGCATCTGGACACAGGGGAGCACAGCCCAGAGGCAGAGGAGGCCAGCAGGACAGTAGCCCACAGGCCCAGAATACAACCAGACACCCCAATTAAAGGACACACCAAGAACAGCAAGTGGAGAAAATCTGGGAGATGGCAACATTGAACTCCACAAATCTCCTATCACAGAAGGGTGCTCAACTAAAGCAAGGAAGCAAAGCAGGTTAACCCAAGGAAAGAACAAAAATAAATAAATAAATAGCAAGAACAGACACCCAAAATGGGGAAAAAAAGAATCAGTCCATCACCAAAAGGAAAGGAAGAATCCCCAGAAAGAACACAAAATGAAACAGAGGCACCTGGAATATCAGATAAGGAATTCAAAAGAATGATGATAGAGAAGCTCAGTGAGCTCAGCCACATCAAAGAAAACTGTAAGCAACTCCAGGAGAACTACAA